>OZ012660.1:77835226-78400948 GCA_963942545.1 Oxycera nigricornis
GGCTTGCCTCAAACTATCCACGATGGTGGATAGGTCGAAATGATCCAATTAGGTGGCCACCCTGGTCTCCAGATCTAACTATCCTTAATTTTTATGTGTGGGGTGCAATGAAGCAAGAAGTGTACAGGACACCTGTGTCATCAGTTCAAGAATTAGATTTAAGAATTGAGGCAGCTAGTGAAAAAATAAAAGAGGAACTCATGCATTTCAATATAGTCATAGAAATTAAGAAAAGATCTCTTCTTTGCATTTCTGTGGAAGGAAGACACTTTGAACAGTTGATGTGATCACAAGCAATACAGTAATACTGCTGTTTAATGATAAGTTCAAAATAAATTGTAACTTTAGATCTTTAGTTATTATTTTCCACAATAAAGTAAGTTAGCAAAATTTCACAAAATTTTAGTTTTCTATTTTTCGAAGGAAACCAAGGAAAATTGGCAACCTTTTTCTTCGGAAGTATTCAAGCAGAAAGTAAGGCTTTGTGTCAAGATAGTCAGTTTCATAGGTTAGGACATCACTTTAGCGTTTAACACGGTCGCGAAAGTGAAAATTAGCAATTTTTTTCCGGTTGTTTTGTGTTTCTCATTTTTTCGTGTAAAACTGGCAGCATTGCGGGCACTTGTTAATACATTTCTAAAAAGATACATTGACAGGCTATCAAACGCATTCTTTTTCAAAAGTCTACACATAAAAATAAAATGGTTATGACGGTTGACACGTGCCAGGTCGTGGGTGAGGAACGTGGTTACTCCCCCCTTATATCTCGAAACCCTTTCCGATTTACCACACCCTCTCATACGATTTTTAGCTCAAAAGACTTCAAGGATTCCGTGGTTTCATTTAATGCCATCAACTTCGAAACACCATATATATATATATATATATATATATATATATATATTTCTGTGTATACATATATTTATTTATTTACACCAAACAAGGCATCAAGTAAACAATACAAAATACATAAATAATTAATAAGTTAAAGTAAAGTAACTTAGTCTAATTAAAACTTAATCAGGCTTAGTTGGGGAGTGCGTGGTTATGATGACAATAGGGCCTTTGTATATGGTGTTATAAGTGCCAACAATATTAGTTAGTACATTTATTTATTTCTTTAATCGCAAGTTTTTTTTTATATGATGCAATCCTGCAACATGCAGTGTCGTTATTCTTTTCAATTTGTACGATCATATTTTCAATTAGATAAGTTTTGATTGTTGCTTGCAGGCAATGGCTCTTACGCTTTTTCTGATCATAATAACAATTCATCCGTACTTGCTCTGCGACTATTAGATCATTATATTTCATATTCTAGATAAGAATTTTTAATATAAATTAAAGTCTTACTAAGTCAAGTCAAGTTTCGATGTTATTGCTGTTGTAATGAGGTTATTTGTTCCAATTATATACACTCTTTGAATTTGAAATAATGAAATTCAATACATTCCACTTCAAATTCCAGTAAACGAAACCCTATCATAGAACCGAATTTTGAAGGTTATTCTCGATGGCATTTTTAGCGCCTAGTCAAAAATATGTTGAGTTGGAACCAGCTACAATTTCAATCGGATGGCGTGCACATCAGCCAGTGTTTCCCCTAGCTTCATTCAAGATGTTCCAGACAATATTCATTTAGAAATAATGAAAATTAATTATTTTTCCTTGAGTTTCTGGATGAGGATAAAAATAGTAGAAATAGTTGACATTTTCCTTAAACACAAATTACCGCACGCATCTGTCAACGGAGAGGAAGATGCCCATTTAGGATGTATTTACGAAACCCAATAAGTACGGCATCAAAATTGTGATGGTAGCTGACGCAAACTCAAAGTATGTTAATAATGCAGAGCCTAAAGCAAAGGAACTGGCACTGTGAACGAGCCTCATGGAACATACTACGTGAACCGTCTGTGTGTGCCTCTATATGGAACCAACAGAAATGTAACCATGGACAATTGGTTTACGTCTGTGCCTTTTGCTTCAGCCTTGCTACGTGATCCCTACAAATTTACCATTGTTGGCATAATACGCGCCAACAAGAGAGAGATTCCGAAGGAAATTCAACAGTCAAAAGAAAGAAGGGTGGATACTTCAATGTTTTGCTTCGATTCTGCGATGGCATTGGTGTCGTTCAAACCAAAGAAAAATAAATTGGTTTTTCTTCTTTCTACAGCTCATGATCAGCCCAATATTAATAGCACGACGAACAAGCCAGAAATCGTACATTTTTATAATAGCACCAAAGGTGCTAAGTGAAGATGATGAAGAAAATTTTCGTGTAAGAATTGATTTGTACCGAAAATATAAACAGTTACTAGAGGAAGAAAAAGGCACTAGTGATCGAAACTGTTTTCATGAATATCAGAACAAAACTTCATTTTTAGTAGCTCCACTAAAGTATTTATACAAAATATTTATCTCTAAAAATGCTTACATTCCTAAATAGTCAACTGCTTTTGACGTAAATTATAATTTACAGTCGATAACTTAATTTTAAATTGCTCATCAAAACTAAACGGGTCAATTATTTACTAATGCTTTAAGCATTCATTAGGTACGAGTTTCTACATATCTCCAAAATTCTAACCTGACTCATGATGAAACGCATTGGGTTCAATATAATTATGATAACAAAAATAGAAAAGAGCACAGACCCGCTCATTCAGTCTATCGGTAGGGACAATCAATGAAAAGTGTCGTTACCCAGTGGCGAACGAACGTGTGCCATGATTTACTATTTACAATGAATCGATGCAAATGATACGTAACATTTTTGAGGTTATAGATGACGCGAGGGAGTCTTTAACACTAGATCACTAATTATTCGTCTCACAGTCGACAGACACCCCACGCATTCGATGTATTGGTATATTCTCGCTACTTGACCGCGCGGCTCTTAGAACCTTCTTGATTGGCTAATTAGTGACGCGTGACCAAGTAACGCGAATGCACGCTTCCTAGTTTCGGAGATATCGCGATTCGTTCGTCTCACAGCGACAACGTAATTTAAAACAACCGTGGTAGGTTTTAAAATATCACTTTTTTATTACATATTGTAACATATTTACGATAAATACAATGTGATATTACTTGCGCTTAGTTTCTGCACCTGTTTAGTTACAATTTTATTTTTATGTATGAAAGAATTATATCTACTAAGACTTGTAGTTTTTGAAGTTATACTTCTTTACGCAGGGTAGTGAGACATTTTTTTGGTCACGTGGCGTTACGTTTGAGTGTTCGTTGGGTCGTTCGTTCGTTCGTGCCAGATAGTGTGGAAGCTGCAATGGAATAAGAGGGCAGGGTACTAGAGTGAAGGCAGCAAGCTCAACATTCTCTGTATCTAATCTTCCTTTGCATATAGGCTGTGCGAGCGAAAGAGTGTCAAATGTTTTACCTTTCCCCGTCGGGCCATATACTACCCTGACGCTTCGCTTCCCCATCTAAGTACCCATTGCGCCCCGCAATGCTTGACTTTCATGATAGGCCGGGACGACGCCTCTGCACAGCTCCCCTGCGATCGCGGTTTGACTTGTCCATTGATTTCGATGAGATGTTCCATCACCGGGAAGAACAGTATCCCCATCTAATGGCATGAATCGTTCGGATTGACGAATATTAGATCGAGGACCCACCATTAAATTATAATAAATTCTGTGCAGCGCTTGCGGGAAACTGGGAAAGGGTTTTATATGAACGTTTTGTGTAAGTGCGTGAGAAAGAAAAAGAAATAAACTAATGTATATACAACTGTCTGTTATTTGTGAATTTAATGCAAAATGCATAATGTACAATGTTAACTCAATGTTGATAATTATTTATTTACCAATTATGAATTAAACATTTATAATATAATTATAATAATACAGTAAAAATTTTATTAGACTATTTTGTTGTAAGTTAAATGAACTTTGTGCGTGAGGGAATCAGATAAAAAGCTGGACAACTGGCATACGTACTGATCGTCTTAAGGTAACTGTAGAGGCTTGTGAAAAGTGTATGAGTTTGTCATCGTCCCATATAATTTGTGTAGGCAAGTGAAGGGGTTTATGGATAATAATAATGATTGCACTCTACATCAGTCCTAATCAGAAAATGGCTGATATAATTAAATTTATACACAGGTCATTTTTAGTGTTTAGCCATAAAGTTGCACCACTTTATGGTGGTGATAAAGATACATGAGTGGAGATTTTAATGTCAATTTTGCATCAACTGACTCCAAACCTCTCATTGATTTGCTGCAGGAAAAGTTCAATTTACAAATGAATGACCATAAATATCACCCACCAAATCAGGCACAACAATAGATGCTATTTTTACACGGTATCTAGATAATGTTCAATCAAAAACGTACATATCTTATTTCAGTTACCATAAACCGATCATATCTACCATACCGATTGAGCCAATACAAATTGAAGGAAAATAATTTCAAAATATATAATTTAAAATAATATTAACTTTTTTCAAGAAATTAAACTGTACTTGTGTTTACTGTACTTGTTTATTTATTGTGTTTAGAAAAATCAATAAACATAAAAAAGAAAAAAAGAATATGTAATATTAATTAAATAATTATAAAAATGATAAAAATGGAAAAATAGTGCTGTTTTATAATGTTGTTTTAGTTTGTCATTTAATTTTTGATTTCAGTATCACATATTAAATTCGAAGAATCCAACAACTGCGAAAGAAGTATCACTTGCCCGTACTTGTAACACACATTTTTTTATATATATTTTTTTTTATCTTAGATGAGTTTAGAAAAGATCAGGAAAAGATATTGAGTATTCTTTCATAATGTGATAGCAGCGATGCTGAAGAAGAAAGGGTTCTCGAAAATGCATCTGATGGTCATAATTCTGTTTCTGAAATTGAAGACAATTTAGAGCAAGATTCAGTGGTGGATACCGACCAAAGCGATCTAGAAATTGATGAGTCTTCTGATTCTGAGCAAGATTTAATTTTTATTAAAAGCAACCGAAGCATAAGAAGGGCAATCAATTTTGATGACGATACTCTACACCAGCCACCAACCTATTAAGTGTAGAAATTTCATCGAAAACATGGGAGATGGTCTTATTGAGCCATTTTTGCACGAGCGCTACAATATGCAATTTTGAGGAATAATATCAAAGATTACATAAGAGAAATCATAACAATTGATAGTGTTCTTTCGAGTTCGACTCAAGAACAGACAATTAGAAGAAAAAATTGCGGATTTTGTCCGTACAAAAAACGCAGAATGACCAAATATTCGTGTCACTTGTGCAAAAGAGCCATTTGTTGCGAAGACACGGTTCCAACGTGTAATAGCTGCATGAACTGAAAAAAGAGACTTTTTTGGTGATAGATATAATCTGTGAGAATAACTTTAAATATGTCCAGTAGTTTTTTCAATAAATTTAATAAATACATTAAATATTTGAGTTTTTAATTGTTAATCTTCAGTAAAATGTTTAGTAACAGAGTTACACCAAAATATGTTAAGTGATCTAGGGTTAAAGTATGGTCTGTAGATAACAATGTGAGATATTTATGAGGTGGTAAATATCTCGTTCACTCATAATTTATACGGCTATTATTTTGCGAGCTACAAGCAACACATGAGTTTCAGCGCTAACTCAAACTCTTTAGAACCATCTAATGTCACATGTGCGCATGGTGTTGCGTTCTTAACTAGGAAGGGTCTATCGGTCTTTCCTCCCGACTCCACACCATCGATATAAGTGCAATAGTCAGTTGAACGTGTTGAGCGAGTGTGACAAAATCAAGAACAAGGGAAAACGAAAGATGGTATAGGTACTCTTGAGAAATACTTTGCTGGCAGCTTTCAGACAATACAAACAGTTGAGCAGTATCCAGTGGAAAATACAAATTACATTCATTATTTTATAAATTAACAAGATACGGTATGGTTCAAGGTTTTTTAGTCACCCTGACGTGCGGATAGCCACCTCGCTCCCTCATAGACAATCTGCTGTGCAGACAGCCACTTCGTTTTCTTGGTCACCCTGCCATACGGAAAACTACCCCGTTTTTCCAGTCTCCCTGACGTGTGATCACCACTTAGTTTGCATACCTGTAAAATAATGAAATAAGCAAATATTCTTCACTTCGTACTGCTACAGTTCAACTTATCAATCGCCTGACAGCTGCGAACGAAATATTGTCCAGACTAATTATATTTTATTTGCCGTGACACTCGTTCTACCAGTGCAGTTTATTTCTACGATTATAAATACGGTGTCGGACGGACAGCCTTAGCCGTAAGGAAATTTTATGCATATTACAAATTTAGTCAGCTTTACAGAAAGATATACAGAAGACACTAATTTATGATTGGAGGATCAGATCTAAATAATTTATTGACTAAGATACAGTTTAGCTTCTTCGAACTAAGTGCACTAACGAAAGTTACCTTCTAGAACAGAACGAATTGTTGGCCCCCAGTATTCATTTAGGCTTTCAAAATCGTTGACTGCTATTGACATTTTGTTTCCTACTACCTACTTATTTAGGCGCAACGAAGAAAGAAACGTAGGAATGGCGTTTATATTGGAATCCGAACTAGAAGATTCGAAAGAAAACTATGGAGGGACATATTGCTACATTTTCTTTGACGCTTTGCTCGTCTGCCAAAGTTTTGTTAGAGAGGCATTGCTGTTGCATGATTGATAAACTTCGTCCCGAGAAATTGCAATGTTATTGAAATGTTGCACGAACAACGACACTTTTGGTTTATTGACGAACTCACACTTTCAAGTAATTATCACAAAAGACGGAAACATTATGACATCATCATAGTTGACAATTATTACAGATGCAGCTGATTTATATTCGAATGATTGAAATTCAAAAAAGCTGTAAATTGTTTGCAACTATCTACATTTTTATTATCAAAAGAAAATATTTAGTTTCTTCTCGCAAAAAAAAATTAAATCCAATATGTGCCTATGTATACTATTTCCAAGTGAATATTTTTTATACACAGGCTATTTTTTTAATTAAAAAGAAATTTATAGAAATATCTGTTATTGTAGCTATCATTTTCACATCATGTTTAATTTACTTTGGCAAATTACTATACAAACACTTAGTTTCTGAAAATCGTGTTAAGAGTGGAAATTGGCGTTGTCCAAGCATTTCTCAAAATATAAAGCTTTATTGCTTAAGAGTGCTCTCTGAAAGCCTTCGGAAAATTTATAAAGTACCTCTAACGAAGTGATCCTATCATACCCAATTTTGCCAAACCGTTCCAGCTAAACAAGAATGTTTTTTAATTTTGCCATAGGTCCCATCAAACCTATCCCCTTTTTTCTCATATAAGCAATAAGTACCTTCTCGAGGAAGTACTGAGCAGTTTAAGTGAAAAGTGCAAGGAAATAGATCCTTTAGCGGATGAAACGTATGTTCGCTAGCGAATTGCGAATTAACGGACCACGTTTAGCAGGGAGTTTAAAAAAGTCTTCAACTCCAAAAAACGGGCAGTTCTCCTGAAAATGTGTACGAGTCGACATTGTGGTATTTTCCATACTTGCTGTTCATGAAAGGTGGAGAAACAGTGCGGAGTGGCATTTCTTCATTATCTTGCGACGATTCTAATGCTGAAGAAGGTACGTTTTCTGAAGTAAGTACTACATAGTTAAATATGCTTGGTTTTTGATTTTATCTATAAAAATATCCACAGGAATTATTTTCACTATCAACAGAAAACAATATTAGCCTCTACACTTCTCGCTCGTCATCTGCGATGTCCAGTTCAACGCCTCTAAGGAGAAGAACTGTGCATCAACTACAAAAATTGTTTTTAGAAGTTGCATATGCTTTCATGTTGAAAGATCCAAAAGAAGAAGACGAGTGCGATATTCTCGGTAAAAGAATTGCTGCACATTTTAGGAGCATGGAATTGAAGCAATGCTTGTTGGCAGAAAAAATTGTGCTAGACGTCCTTATTTCTGGAAGAATGCAACAGCTTAACATCAATTCCACTTTTGTGGTAAGCACTGCAAGTCAACTATGCTCTTCAAATGTGTCGCATGTACAAACGTTTGTAATGGATGCTTCACAGCAGACAAATATTGAGCCAGCGGTGGCTGAATATGAGTCTAGTTTGACACATTTGTCAAATTATTTAACTTTTGATTGAAGCGTTCAACTTTGCGAAATGCTCTTATTTAGTTTTCATTAAAAATGCATGTATACTTAGCTTTTGGGTTTAATGAATTAATGTTGTAAACGAATAAATTTATTTTTATTACTTTCTAATTAAACCGCACATTTTTTCTTGAATCAATACTTTTCTTTCATTATTGTAATAATCTTTCATTTGGTTTCGTATTTCCTTAGCCGATACTGACGGTCGTCCTGGATTGTTTCTTTCAAGTGGTGAAAATGTCGGGGAATCATGCCAGTCTCCGAGAATTATATTTCCATTTTCAATATCTTCTCGATCTACGCAGTTTTGAGTTATGTTGTTTGTCCACTGGGAATTTAAAAAATTATGCAGTGCAAAGCAAGCAGCAAAATGACTGAATCCATAGTTTGCAGTTTAATTTTCATCGGCTTTTGGAAAACTTTAAATCTACTGCTTAAAATTCCAAAAGCGTTTTCAAATACCCGGCGAGCCCTACTTAGCCGATAATAAAATATTCTTTCCTCTTTTGAAATTGCTGCTTGTGTATATGGCTTCCAAATATTTTCTGAGAGAGAAAGCTTCATCGCCAATAAACGCATATGGACATGTGAAATCGCTATGCTGTAACTCAGCAGCCGATGGCAATTTTAGAGTTTGTCTCTCCAATTTGTCATGAAAATCGGTTTTGCGTAAAATACCTCCATCGGATATTCTCCCATTCGTACATTCATGAATATATATGAATTCATAGTTGGAATTTACAATGGCAAATAAAACTACACTGAAGGTTCCTTTATAGTTGTAAAAGAATGATCCAATATTTGGTGGCTTCTCTATGAGAACATGCTTACCGTCGATGGCTCCAAGACAATGCTCAAAATTCCAACGTTGAAGGAATCCTTCAGCTTTAGTTTTCAATTCCTCTTCAGACGATGGGAACTTTAAATTAAAAAATTAAAAGTATTTAATGATATATTTCTTTATTTCATTCATTTTCATTTGTGTACCTTCATAAAATCCGTTTTCAGGGCTTTAAAAATCGCATTACAAGTTTCTGGAACTATTTGACCGATTGCTTGAGCAGATATTCTGCTATTGTATCTAAGATCACAATAATGTATACCTGTAGGCAGAAACCTTAAAGTTACTGTTAGTCATTACTCGGCTGATATTGAAGTCCTCATCAGCGTGTCCTGTTTCTTGATGCTCGGTTTTATCAGCTGCAGAATGTAATTGAACTGTTCCGTGTTCATTCATAAGTAATGCCTATAGTCTACGGGTTCCGTTATCCCTAGCTGCCTCACAAAATACACGTTTGAATATTGCGTTCTTTCAGAAAGCCACTTTTGCATCCACAATCTTTTCCGCTTTTTCGCTTCAGTAAAACTTAATTTTAGATCACCACATATTAGAGCAAGCGTTTTCCGTTCGCGGTCACACATAGTTCTACGCAGTTCAAATGACAATGAGTAAATGTAACGAAATCTGTTTCGCGGAAAAATCGCATGAAAATTGTATAGTGTGGGCACCACCTTTAAATATTGGACCGATGTTGGTACAATCTAGATCTATCGAACGGTTGTACCGTGTATTTGACGCTTAACATACGCGCTAAGTAATAAAAACACGAAGTCCAAAATGAAACGCTAGAAAGTTAGAAGTGCAGTTACGAAGATGAATGCAAACCAGGAGAAGTCAAATTCATCTTCGATGTACTACCCAAGCCTCCAAATCCTTAACAAATCATATCAACTAAAAATTCAGCATATGACCCCATTTCCATGGTAGAAACTCCATCCGATATTTTTCTGTACCAAAAATGTTTAAAATAGGTAATGAGTGGAACTGTCAACTCAAAAATGATTTTTATCGCTACTCACGAAATAAGAAAAATCATTCATATTCTCAAAACGTATTTAAATCCAACTGCTTTTATCGATCTACTCATAGATGCTTCGAGCATAATTAAATCAATTTTCCAAAAACCATATAGGAAAATTTAAACGAAAAATTGTAGAATAGGCGCAATATAATGTCAAACAGGAGGAACTAATTCCGCATTTTCATCAATAAAAACATAAAAAGGCACATAAAAAGCAGGAAAACCCGACTACAATTGTAAGAAAAATGTTATATTCACAAAATGCCAGCCAATTAGTTCAGTAAAAAGAGCGATGATACGATCACCCTGACATAAACCCTTCATTTGTGGAACACCAATTCCCCAATATCCAGGCACAACGCACATAAACCTATTTGCCACCAAATCTCTAATATTGCTTTAGCAAAATAAAATATTCTTTTTAATTTTGCTAACCAGAAAATGTAGTCATTTATGATGATTACAGAGAGCGCAATCTAAAATCCTAAGGAGGATAACTTCTGCACCTTGGTACGTTAAAAACGCCTGTATACACAGAGATCTGGACATCCCAACGATCCAAGAAGAAATAATAAAACAAAAACAAAAATACGTGAACAAGTTATCCATTCACCCTAATAACTTGAATAGGAGCCTTTCGTTTGAACAAAAATTTTCTCGTCTCAGAAAATCTAACATCTTATGATAACTGTTAATTTCAACGTGCAGCAGTAAAAATAAATTATGTATTCATAACAAAATAACTTGTTCCAAAGCATTGGCAACGAACAAGACTCACCTTAGCTATAAGATTTGAAAACTTAATGTTATTTTCTTGTACTTAAGAAAGATACATTAATTAAAAAAGCGACAAAGAAAAATTTATGATGAAGGAGCAATTAGATTTCCTACACTAATGTCAATGCTGGAAGATGAATTGAGAGTCAAAACTGACCAGACGCCACCTTATAATATTGAATTCAGCGGACATATGGTACGATGGCATTAAACATTGACTGAAACAATGCGATGTTTGAAAAGGAAAGAACCTATAAGTTATTTTGATCTGCTTCTAAAACAAACAGCTAAGAAATACAAACGTTTTATTCATTCTGTCACTGACAATAAATGAGTAGACTTATTCTTTAAACGGTTTAATGACGCCACTTTTAAATTGTTTTGGGACAACAACAACACTAACGAGCTGGAGGTTAGGCAAGACCAAGGCTTAATGTTTCATAATAAATCTTAACAGCCAAAAAACACGGTTCTTAAAAACCCAAACAAACAAGCCTTAAACGAATGAAATGTATAATGAAAGAAGTAACTATGTAACATAAATATATAATGAATTAGGCGACATTGTTTTCGTAGTACCATTCAAAATAAAGCTTTAAAAGAAAAAATATATGTAATATTAGGTATGCAATACATTGGACCAAAGTTTAGATTGTAAATTATTTGATATCATCCAAAAATTCAATTAAATTAACAACGAAAACCATGAATAAAAATACTCTGTTATTGTCTACCATAGAAGCAACTTTAAAATAAGCTTAAATGAAACTATTAACAAATGGTTGAGCAATTTTGTACATACATACATACGAGTTGTTAAAGCCGATATAGAAAAATAAATTTGTAAATCAAATCCCATTTTCGAAAAAAATCAAAAACCGCATTCAACCATAGTTCAATTTGTAAAGAAAAGGATTTTTTAGATAAAAAAAAACACTTCCTGTATTCCAAACCCGTTGAATAGTTTGAAAATAAGCTGCAGTGTCATCAGTGGGAGGAATCTTCGCGCAAGTTGAACGGAACTGATCTCGTTAGATTCCATAATGCAACAATACAGACCGAGTACAGAACCTCCGTTGAAATGGAAAAATCTGTGGTACGAATCTTGCCAGCAATGGGTAGCACACATTTTAAATGTCTAACGTCGTTGGAAGCACTAGCAGAGCTTTATATAAATAAACCAAGAGAAATATCCTCATAAGAATCCAAACGAGGTGCTTACCTATTAACCAATGATTGGTTCATTGGTATAATTGCAATGATAATGCTTGCAATAGGTCTAAGGACACTTTTTCATAAACAAAATGAAATTAAAATATATCCTTCCAATATTTGCCATCAGTACAATCGTACGCCTGTGAGAAGAAAGACAAACACGTTTATGTAATTTAACTCGGGGTTTGAAAGGGACGGGCTGTGTCCCTTTTCATCCTAAAAGTGTGTTAAGCTGTTTGTGAGTGTGCGAGAGTGAGTACTATGCGATGGATCGTGAGCTGACTTTTTGTGAGCGCTGATTAGCTGAGAGCTAGATTGAATACGAGGAAAGTGGTTTTGATACGGAATTTTGTGAGACAGGTGAAGAGCCCAGGCTTTGTGTTTGAATAGAGATAAATATAGTTCTAGTAAATCCAAAAATCACTTGTTTTGAATGCAAGTGTCGTGCAAATATTAAATGGCTATGTTCGTAGCGTAAAAGCAAGAGAATGGTTTTCATAACCGATGAGATGTTTTTGTGCTATAACCTTCAAAATGCTCGAGATAATGCGACGTTGGGGAATGATGGATGAATGGAAAAGCCAGATGGCATTTGCTTGAGATGCTTTATTCTAAGTTGCCGTGGCGGCATCCAACTCCATAACAGCTGATGAATTTGGCCGCGGATGCTGCCAATGACCCGCAACGCAATCGCGTATCTTGAGATGTTTTTGTGCTTTAGGCTCGAAAATACTTGAGATGATGGAACGTTGTTGGGAAGACGAATGAATGAAAAAGACACAATTATGGGGACAAGTCATACCGGCTGTTTAGTCGCGGCAGGCCCTTAAAATAAAATAAAAACAAGAGAGAGAAAGATCCCGCTAGCGACTGGATTGGACCGGCGGGAGTGGATTGGAGCGGTTGATCGAGTCGTGTTGGATGTGCGAAGTTTTCAATTTTTTGGGGAGACTAACGTTTTGCATACTTGGGTGAAGACTGAACAAAGAATATCCCCGAAAAAGTTTATCAAAAACTTGCGTGTGATTTCCGGAGAAAAACGTCGCGTGCTTCGAGTCAAATCAATTAATTATCGATTTGCCTTCAAATAGATTGAAAATGTGAACAACTGTAATTCGTCTTGTAATCCATTTCAATTTGTCACTTTTGTAACTTAGGCATGAAAGCTTCGTCGTATGTGCTGAATTTTGTGCAAATAACCCTTTCCGTAGTATGAATGGCTATGACCATGTGAAAATGGATTGTCGAGTCGGACTTGTGAGTTGGTTGGAACACGGTCGAGAGGTTTCAGTGAGGAAAATTAAGAAATTATGGTTAACAAAGATACAAAGTCGAAATTAGAATCGATAAATATATTCATGATCTCAATAAAAATAGTTGTGAATGAGATTTGTATTTAAATTAGTTGTGAAACAAAATATCAACGAACTAAATAAAGTAGTTTAAGAGAACATTCGACTTTGAAAAACTGCATCTAAGATTTGTGTAAAAGTGAATCTCTATCAGGATATTTTTGAATGCTGAATTTTGCAATAACTGTGCGTTGATCCTGACGCAGTGACATTTGTTCCGATATAAGCTGAGGTGACTAGTGCGCCAGCCAGAGGAAGCTCCCTTAGCCAGGTGATTATAACCCAGTAATTTTTTTTTACCAAAACGGTAGATTCTAAAGTTCAGAAGGATGCTTCAAATCCTAACTTAAAAACGCAAGGTCCAGTTATGACTAGAGAAAGAAGTTTTATTCGAACGCCAAACAATCTAAATAACATAAAACGGCGCAGTCTGTCTTCAAGTCAGCAAATGACTGCAGTATCGACACAATATCCCACTTAATTTATCGACTACCAATAACGTGTTGTAAATATCCGAATTCAAATTACATTGAAAACGTTGCGAGAATTTTTAAATAAATAATTTGATTAGAAAAAAATAAATACACGCATATATATATATATATATATATATATATGTTTTTGGGAGGCGCTCTAATGCATTTTCAATAATGTTTTACCAACTAATTTGCTGTAATATTATTTTGTTGGTATTGTTAAAAGCTTCCCAACAATGCCATAAAAGAAAATTTCATCAAATTTTGTACACGTATGGCAAAAGAAATGAAATTTTTAATATTTTATAAATCGAAATGAAAATTTGTGTAACGAAAAAAAGAAGAAGACAAGAATACAATATGATAAGAATGAAAAGAAATATATATAAAGTAGCTGATTTGTTTACTCTCTCGGGTAGGTTTTGGATCGCGCTACTCGGGTTCCCGGTACGCACGGGATTTTGTGAAACATTGTAGAGTAAAGTAGGAGGTATAGCCTCAACATAGAAAATGAAGTTAGTTTCGATTTTTTTATTGTGATATTTAGTGATGAAATTTCGTAATCGGGCAAGTAGATGGCTGAATCTTTGTAAATGAGATTCGGGACCTACTATAAAACGTAGCCATAACGTTACGCGCCGAACTGAGCTGGCCTGCCAGCAGCCATCGAATCTCTAGCCAGGTAGAGCCCGAACCCGAATTCATGAGAAGGATTCGTTGCTTCGTCCCGGGGACTTCACTTCCATCAGGTCAACAG
Organism: Oxycera nigricornis; assembly: GCA_963942545.1. Classification (NCBI taxonomy): domain Eukaryota; kingdom Metazoa; phylum Arthropoda; class Insecta; order Diptera; family Stratiomyidae; genus Oxycera; species Oxycera nigricornis. The sequence continues at coordinate 77,849,832 of OZ012660.1, forward strand.
GTACAAACCTGTTTGCCTTGAAATTTCGAAGTGATATCGTTCGCTAACCAACTTTCATTTCCTCATTCCATTACAATTTACGCGCCAAAATGAGCTGCCCTGCCAGCTTTCCGTCTTTTTCTCGAGAAGTACTGGGCCGAACTACATTGATTTCGCACGTCATTGACGTGGGACCCAGTCGGCCCATCAAACAATGCCACTTTTCGGTTTCCCCCGCTGTGGAAAAACTTCTCTTTGGTGAAATTGATAGGATGCTGACAATGGGCGTCATCAAAGAGTCATCCGGGAGCTGGTCATCTCCAGTAACCTTAGTAGTGAAGCCTGGGAAGGTAAGAATGTGTCCGGATGCACGAAAAATGAACCAGGTCACGGTGAAGGATGCTTATCCATTACCCCTCATGGATGGGATACTAAGTCGACTTCCAAGAGCTCAGTTTATAACTAACCTCGATTTCAAAGACACCTTTTGGCAGATCCCATTAGAAAAAGGGTCGAAGGAAAAGACATCCTTAACCATACCGGATCGCCCGTTGTACCAATTCGTCACCATGCCATTTGGGCTGTGTAACACCCCTCAAACAATGCAGCGGTTGATAGACAGAGTCGTTCCAGCACACTTACGCCACCAGGTCTTCGTCTACTTAGATGATCTGCTGTTGATCACCGAGAGTCTAGACGAGCACTTTCAGCTGCTCCAAGAGATTGCTTTGTGCATACGGAAGGCAGGAATGACCATCAATATAGAGAATAACAAGTTCTTCATGAAAGAGGTAAGATAATTGGGCCATATCATCGGCCTCGGTACAATCTGAACGGATCCAAGCAAGATGCAAGCCATACAGGAATTTCCGCGCCTCACCTCAGTAAAACAGTTGCGACGTTTGCTCGGAATGTGTGGCTGGTACCGACGCTTCGTGGTGAATTTTGCAGCTCTATCCGCTGCCCTCACGGACCTCCTATCGCGCAAGCGACAGTTTCCGTGGGACGATGTGAGCCTCAAGGCCTTCCAAGATTTGAAAAACGCTCTATGCACCGCACCGGTTCTGCACAGTCCCGATTTCAAACGCCCTTTCGTCATACACTGTGACGCAAGTCAACATGGTGTCGGCGCAGTATTGATGCAGAAGACCGAGGATGGCGTGGGAGTCCCTGTTGCTTACATGTCTCATAAGCTCAACCCTGCCCAGCGAAACTACACTGTTTCTGGACAGGAGAGTCTTTCCGCCGTGTTAGCTATCAAGAAATTCCGAGCTTATGTAGAAGGTCATGAATTCCAGGTCATCACGGATCATGCCTCGCTACATGGATAGTTGGCAAAATGGGCTTTGAAACTCCAAAGCTTTAAATTTAAAATCACGCATAGGAACGGAAGCCAAAACGTAGTGCCGGATTCGCCATCAAAAGTTTTCTCGCCAGAAAGTCTCGAATTAGAGGAGATCTCAACCAACACCATAGAGATCGATCTATCCTCTCCACATTTCAAGAGCGAAAGGTATGTAGAGCTTTCAAGACATATATCGCAAGAGTGAGCACAACTGCCGGATTTACGACTTCTTGAGGGACTCGCGTTGCCAGCATGCCACTGGTGACATTGCAATAGACAGAGATGCATAGAAGCTATGGGTTCCGGACGAACTGACGACCTCCTTGATACAGGCAGCCCATAATCATCCGCTAAGTGCCCATGGAGGTATCGCAAAAGCCGTTAAGCGGCTTATAGAGCTCTTCTATTGACCAGCCATGACCAAACAGGTCGCTGCGTATGTCAGTTCGTGCAAAACCTGCAAAATGACCAAGGCGCCCAACCAAACCCTCCGAGCGTCCATGCGTCCTTTCGGTGTTCCAGAATGGGTCTTCCAGCGCTTGTATATTGATCTCCTCGGACCTACCCTCGATCGTCTGCTGGTCACACCTATATTCTGTTTGTTCTGGACCACCTATCCAAATTCACCTTCGTTAAATCCTTCAGAGCCGCATCGGCAAAACTCATCACCCACTATCTGGAAGAAGATTTGTTTCACCTGATCGGAGTCCTCGAATCATCATTTCTGACAATGGCCCACAATTTCGGAGCAATCTCTTCAACCAGCTCCTGGAAGAGTACGTCGTACGCTACCTTTCTACGGCTATTTATTCCCCCAGGCAAACGTCTCGGAACGTGTAAATCGTTCGGTGTTGGCCGCGTTACGAGCATATGTGCACACTAATCAGCATGACTGGAATCGGAAGTTGTCGGTCATCAACTGTGCGCTGCGGACAGCTCATCATGTCTCCCTGGGTTTCATCCCATACTTCGTGGTGTTCGGGCAAAATATGATCGGGCATGGGAGCACTTACGCTTTACTGAGGAAAATACAGCTATTGAAAGAGTCCGAAACCAAATTACTACATCACGAACGTATGGAGCTGGTCCGCAACCAGGTGGCGGATAGATTGGCTAAAGCTACACAGGCACAGGTGAGAATCTACAACTTGCGATCTAGAAAACCGAAGTTCCAGGTCGTGGACACCGTCTATGTTCGAAATTTTGGACAAAGTAAGGCCGTGGACCATTACAACGTCAAACTTGACAAGAAATTCTGTAAGACTACCATCACCAGGCAACACAGCAATGCATGCTTTCAAGTAACGGGCCTGGACTGCAAGGCCTGGGGGATATATCACGCAAAAGACATTCGACCCTAAACAAGAGTCTTCAGGCACGTCTGCTCCGGAGGCCGCTAGGTTGGCCGCCACTGAGCTGCCTCATGGACCAGGAGTCATAACGGTTGCTCAGTCCCGACAGGCCCCGAAAAAAAAGAAAAAAAAGGGAAAAAGATCCCGCTAGCGACTGAATTGGACCGGTGGGAGTGGATTGGAGCGGTTGATCGAGTCGTGTTGGATGTGCGAAGTTTTCAATTTTTTGGGAGACTAACGTTTTGCATACTTGGGTGAAGACTGAACAAAGAATATCCCCGAAAAAGTTTATCAAAAACTTGCGTGTGATTTCCGGAGAAAAACGTCGCGTGCTTCGAGTCAAATCAATTAATTATCGATTTGCTTTCAAATAGATTGAAAATGTGAACAACTGTAATTCGTCTTGTAATCCATTTCAATTTGTCACTTTTGTAACTTAGGCATGAAAGCTTCGTCGTATGTGCTGAATTTTGTGCAAATAACCCTTTCCGTAGTATGAATGGCTATGACCATGTGAAAATGGATTGTCGAGTCGGACTTGTGAGTTGGTCGGAACACGGTCGAGAGGTTTCAGTGAGGAAAATTAAGAAATTATGGTTAACAAAGATACAAAGTCGAAATTAGAATCGATAAATATATTCATGATCTCAATAAAAATAGTTGTGAATGAGATTTGTATTTAAATTAGTTGTGAAACAAAATATCAACGAACTAAATAAAGTAGTTTAAGAGAACATTCGACTTTGAAAAACTGCATCTAAGATTTGTGTAAAAGTGAATCTCTATCAGGATATTTTTGAATGCTGAATTTTGCAATAACTGTGCGTTGATCCTGACGCAGTGACATTTGTTCCGATATAAGCTGAGGTGACTAGTGCGCCAGCCAGAGGAAGCTCCCTTAGCCAGGTGATTATAACCCAGTAATTTTTGAAGTGAAACTTCTTTTGGGACTGTGTGAATTGAATGTTATGAAACGAAAAAGTGTAACGAAAAAGAGACAACTATAAATGTATTTAAAGAGATTATGCCGAAAGAGAATGAGATAGAATGCGTGCAACAAGCTTCGAGTTGGCGACGCGCTAATCATTACGAAATTCGTCCTATGATTAGAAAGGGGAGGCGGGAGAGACTGGCTGGGCCCTGTCCAACGAAAGGCTGCTGCGGCTGATGAAACCGTAGAACGCGGGCATCGCGACCGGGACTGGGCTCCGCGCAATCCACTGCGTCGAGGCCTCAAGACTGCCCTCAGGGGCTCCGCGCTGTCTGGCTGCCAAGAACGCTTTCTCGTCTTGCCAGCGGCCAGAAAGCCACAATGGAGAAACCAATCGTGGCCACCACGGAGTCGCTTTTGTTGTGCCGCCAAGAATGTGTCTGTCATCATTCGTGGCTGCCGTAGTCCGGGCCAAGTGGTCGTCATTGTGTTCTGCCGCGATTCCTCGCCCGAGCCCAGCGTTCGCCTGCACGTCGACGGCAAAATATGAACGATGTTATCTACCGATGCGGCCGGCTGGACAACGATTTGCTTAAACTGAACTCCTAGTGTTGTGAGTGGTGTATACTACACTCTGAATATACTTGAAATATTCGAAGAAGAGAGAAAGAGAGAGAGAAAGAGAGAGAAAGAAAACGTTGAAATCTATAGTACATTATTTTTTATATTGAAGCTAACAATTTCTATATTTACTAGAATGTTACTTTAAAGGATTCTATTCATCATTCTCTCTCTTTCGTTCTTTCCTACTTCAATCAATGAAAAAAAATGTCAATTGGTCTCTCTCTCTGTGTTTATCACCTCAATAGTGTATTCACCTCATTCTCTTACAGATTAATCAGAAAGCAAAGTTCTACCGCGTGTGAACTCACACTCGATTTTTTTTTTACCAAAACGGCAGATTGTAAAGTTCAGAAGGATGCTTCAAATCCTAACTTAGAAACGCAAGGTCCAGTTATGACTAGAGAGAGAAGTTTTATTTGAACGCCAAAAAATCGAAATAACATAAAACGGCGCAGTCTGTCTTCAAATCAGCAAATGGCTGCAGTATTGACACAATATCCCACTCAATTTATCGACCACCAATAACGTGTTGTAAATAATTGAATTCAAATTATATTGAGAACGTTGTGAGAATTTTTAAATAAACACTTTGATTAGAAAAAAAATTAAATATATATATATATATACATACATATATATATATATATATATATATACATATATATATATATAATATATATATATATATATATATATATATATATAATTCGCTATCTTATTAATTGGAGCAAATAATTCTAATGTTATTTGGGAGGCGCTCTAATGCAGATTCAATAATGTTTTATCAACTAATTTGCTGTAATATTTTTTTTTGTATTGTTAAAAGCTTCCCAACAATGCCTTGAAAGAAAGTTTCACCAAATTTTGTACACGTTTGGCAAAAGAAATGAAATTTTTAATATTTTATAAATCGGAATGAAAATTTCTGGAACGCAAAAAGAAGAAGAAAAGAATACAATATAATAAGAATGAAAAGAAATATATATATTTTATCAATATTGTCTTTGTCGTTTCTAATTCTGAAGAAACATGAATAGATTAGATTCTAATTGAGATCGCGTTAAAATTGAAAACTAAAAACAATCAAATAAAACAGTAATTTTATTTTATATAAACTATTATGTAAGACCATTTATCGATTTATGATTGCTGTATTTGCTCTTATTATGATACGAAAAAAAACCTGCAAAATATAAAAACTCGAAGGGGGTAGATAATTTTGATGATACGTACATAATTAAATTTTCATTAATACTAATGTTATATGATAAGACTAAGTAATATGTAGTTTTAAACAAAAAATAACTAGTTGAATGCTGAATATTAATGGTAACAATATTGAGGCCGATTAATGTAGATGAATTAATTTATAATGAACTAAAGTACCCTGAGTTTTCTTGAGGGCTCTCCCTCTTCAATGACCTCAATTGCCAGCAGATAGAGGAATAACTCGGCCAAGGTAAGTAATTAGGTGGGCCTAGCGCGCATGAAATATGCGACTGCGCAAGCGCTGGGTCGAGGTAGAGTGGGTTGTTGGTTGATTCTTTAAAAGTGCAACATTCATCTTTTTTTGATTTTATCTTCAAAAAGCGCAGCTGAGAACTCCCTCATGATTCATTTATGCCGTCAAACACGAAATTTTGATTGGAAGCATTGTTTAGATCGTTCACTTGACGATGAGTTTATACCTTGTCCGAAAATCTGGGTGGAAGAAATCAAAAAAACACTTTCGTCCAGATGAACCGGCCTTATTCCATACTTCGAGTTGCAAGAACTTTATGTTGTATTCCCTACCGACCTCTTAGGAGCTAGTGGGAACCATTGTGTCACCATCTCCATTTAAAGCCAAAACTAAAAGCTCGAAGGTATTCTGAAAAAGGTGGTACCAATTTTGGTAAACGAATTATAAAAAAACTCAATAAAAATGTTAGTGGTATATAGTAGTTAGTTGACAAGTATTAGTTCTATCAATAGGTCCAATGAAGGAATTTTGACGGTTAATTGAAGTACTTGACATGTTGTCTTTATGGATTGTCGAACAAAACACTGATGTTTCTACGGAGGACTACAATCTTATATACTAGTCGGCTGGGATAATAGATAAAAAGAATTAGGGAAATAGCTTCGAAAAGTAATATAAAAATTCTAGGTGAGGGTAGTGAAGATAGCAGAACTCAGATCAAATACAAAGAAGAGAGAGGCCATTTAAGGCATGGGATTTAAAAAGGAATCTATTTTTAGGACAGCAAATGGAATAAAGCATTTTCATAGATCAGATTCTTGTTTTAAAAGAAAAGTTATTTATGTAATCCTTTAAGCCTAAGATATGATGATTTTGTTGCTTGTTTAAGCATATTGACGAAAGAGATGGAAAAGAAAAAGGTCTCTTTCAGTCGAAGAAAAATTTAAATTTATCGAGATATTTACTCGATTTTCGGCCTTATACAGAGCAGAGTTGAAAAGGGGCTGTTTCTTTTCTAAACCGTGAGCAAAATAGAGACAACTCTATTTTCACGGTATAAGGAAATAAAAGACTTGTCCCTTATAGTTCGGCTAGTGGCAGTTCAGATGTGAATGTTAAAATCTTACAGGAACTAAACCAGGATGCAATTTCAACTCAGACAGATGGTGTGGTGGAGATCGAAGTTTTGTCATGGGAGGAGATCTATTATGAAAAATTCAATCTCAAAGGTGTAAGAGTGTTCTTTCCATTAAAAGAGTTCAGAGGGACCTGTGATTCAGTGGCGTACCCAGGGGGCGGTTTACGGGTTCAACCCGCCCCCCCCCCTTGAGTTAACAAGTTGAGCCACGTAAATGAAAACAGATATGCTAAAGTCAGACATGGGCTGAAGTCGGCCAGAATTATTTTTGGAGGACTCCAACTTTGACCGGTGAAAAAGTATGATTAAGTATGATTACAGATTTATATCTTCATATCTACACCGAAGCACTAGCAAACGTACCTAGTCAAGACTTCAAAAATATGAACCCCCCCTTATCAAAACCCTGCATACGCTACTGCTGTGATTAACCCATTAACCCATTCACTGCCAAGGACGAGTATACTCGTCGTACGCAAAGGAAAGGTCTTTGATTTTATGCATGTAAATGGTTATATTAATGATATATTATAAATTTAAGAGCTCTCACCAAGAAATAGCATAACTTCGGTGAAACAGCACTTCAAATGTAATTGGCAACGGGAATAACTTCATATGATGTGGGCTTGGCAGGGAATAGATTAAAGAGCTCAAGATCATGTTCGACAGAAAAATGAAAGAGTCTCTAGTTCGGAGCACAGTAGTAAAATTAGCTTGTCTATTGAACTCTCAGTTTTGCCTGAGATTAAGCCTATCTGGTCTAGCTTGAAACCAGTAAGTGAATTAAGTGGAGCTTCTATTGTCGGGCTAATTTCGAACGTAGACCAGTCTAACACTACATTTCTATTTGACGCACTTATGAAGTAAAAGACGGATTTAATAAATTTCCTCTTAGTCAGGGGTAAAGCAAATTCCAAAACTTTGTTGGAAAAAGAGATTTTGGCTAAAAAGTATAGCTTGATGGATGTAGGAAAAGACAATGATTTTAATTGTCTACCGCGAAGCTTATGTTACGCGATTGAAATGGTTCCGGGAAGATTTGAGGCAAAAAGTCAAGCTCCGATTGTGAAAGCTCTAGATAAAATGTCAAAGAAGTTATGTAGAGATGCAAAGGTAGTGGTGAGTGAAATAGGCTGCATTCTTTCCGACCTCTACACATTTAAAAAAATCTTAAACGGCTATCAGACAACCCGAAGAGCTCAGATTCTTTAATGTTAAGACTTCCGTACGAAGGCGTTTTTAGAAAAAAAATATTTGACAACCCGAAGACCTCAGAATCTTTAATAATTAAACTTCCGTACGAAGGCTTCTTTCTTACTCACGTTGGACTGGGAGTTTAACAATTTTTTAAAGTCACATCCAGAAGAAAAAATGAGGTTCAAATTACAAACGAGTAATATGGTGAAATAACTAAACCCTCGTGATGCCATTATTGGTAGCCTTACTGTTTTGTTTAGATTATATCATAAGTGCAGAGAAAATGAAGAAGGTATCTAGACTTCACAGTTTGTACCCCTACATTAAAAAATATGCTCCATATGCATCATTTTGCACTGCCATACCCATACCAGAAATTGTCAGCGGAGGTCCGAAAACAGTATCAGTACGTGTTCGCTCACATAAACGCGCTAAGTTGAAGTGGTGTTAGTGTCAATGACATCACGCTACCTAAAATCGTGGAGGAATACTCTAACTGTGCAATATATGTGCGAAGAAGAAATTGATTAGAAAATATTTATCAACCGCCAATATCGTTCGGCTTAATATACCGAAAATACGGGACCTAAGAAATCTTGCGACAGCTTGTCCAGTTCATGATACAGCTACTCCAACTGTACGTTTTTACTTACTTCTACACGTTTGTCAGGGTCAACGGTGTTTGAAAGTTGAAGAACAGTTTCATGTGCCAGCAATATATATATATATATATATATATATATATATATATATATATATATATATATATATATATATATGGGTTGACTGTGCAGTGATGCCTCCAGAATTTTGAAGCGTGGGTTGAATTCATCCTGCTTCGAATACAGATAAAATTCTGATTTTTACAAAGAGAGTATTAAGCGCAGTTCGGTACCATTTAACAACAGTTTATCTTGATTAAGCATGTCTCAGTGGATTGTCCCCATTAGCTCAACCACATTGCTTTTCTCGAATAGTGTAGATCTTTTAATTACCCTCCATCTAATACACTTGGACGTTCACCGATAGCCATTTTATTTTCAATCATCTCCATTTCATTCTGGTCGAACTACCAGTTAACAGATTGGATTGCCGTAATTCAGCAAATTCTCAATATATGGATGATAATGATCGGTATTGTCTGTATGTGCGATATTTTTACCATTTAATTGGAATGAACATTATCTAAAGAGTGAATGCATCAGATTGTTGGCAACATCTATTGGATCAGCTTCAACATCAGCTCCATCTGCCTTCTTGACTGCCTCACCGTCTGTAAAATACTTTTCGTTACCATGCTTGAACTTTACTAGCTATGATTTGAGGCGTGAATGAACGTTGGATAAATCCCGATATGTACCTGTATCTCCATGACCAAGGATCGCGCAGGTTTTTATATTTTTGATCTGTCATATGGTCTTTCAAAGAATGATTTTCAGCTTTCATTTCCTTTACTGAATTTTTTGTTCATCTTGCGTTTAGAAATTTGATAAGCACATTCCTATGCTGACACCATTTTGCCTTATCGTTGATGTTTTTGCTATTCAGTATCCTATTCATGTTTTTGTCAAGTAAATTTTGTTTACTATCACAAATGTCTGCCCTAGATGTTCATATACCTCCGGAGATAAAAGAAGCATTTTATTAAGAATGCTGCTTTTATACATACTTCTCAATTAAACCTATCACATCTGAAAGTACACTTCCTACTAATACAGATAAAGATCCGCCTTGTTAGACTAATACTTTACGCTGTCGCCGAACATTTTTTTCTGCATCAGCTAGTTTACGCATACTCTTTTTATATTTAAACAGCCGTGTGAAAGTTTTTCTAGATGATGTATGGTTACCCTTCAATGTATTGTCTGTGATTTCACAAAAAGTTTTGATTTCTTCAGGATCAGCCGTTTTCGATGTAGCCTTTTTTAAACACGGTCTTGAAGTTCTAAGAACATGCAGCATATGTTTGTCGTCCTTCAATCGTTTCATTCGTGACACCAAACTATCTCGGGAGCAATAACACGTTAATAACTTTGTATTAAATATGTCGGTGCGAAAACGTAAGGCATCTTTTATATCCTATGTTAGGTCTGTTAACAAATAACGATGAGGTTGTTGAGTTATTTCTTTATGTATACTCATGAGCTCCGGACTGTTTTCAGGGTATATCTGTTTAGCGATATGATGAAATTGGCTCTTGTGTCGTGGGTTTTTGAAGCATACTAGATACTTACAGTTTAGCGAAATATCTTGCCAAAGTTTTCCTTCATGGAAAACATTCTGAGTCACCTTAATGACAGATAGATTACGATGATTCAATCCTTTTGTAAACAACTCACATACCTGCCTTGAAAATTTAGTTACCATCATTTCGTCCAGTATAATCAGCTCATATATTCTTTATTCTTACAGAGCATGTTTTGGTATTACATGCTTCTCAGCATTGCATCGAATAATTTTCTTCACTTACGGTCGTATCATCGTATCGTTTTTACGAAGATTTTTATAAATGTCGTCTTCGCACACCCAGACGGCCCAGCTACCATCATTGTGAAAAGGTTTTTAAAGTGTAGCTTGTTACGTTCGCCACTTCACACAAACAAGTCAATTATGAATTATATTGTAAGGATAATGAATTATGTACCTATACATTGAACTACATAGCTAAGTAAGAAGGTTGTTATGGAGAGTGTTCCTGATCTTGCGCGCGAAGGCTGCGTAATTTAAAGTATCATCAACAGCAAAATGCATTACATTCAACGCATATTTCACAGTGAACGTCACAGACCCTGCATATAAGTTTCCAGCAATCACAAATACAAACAACACTCACACAGTCGCCACTACATATCCAAATCCACGGCTACGCCCGGTATACTATACACCAATGGAATTACTATGCGCCTGTGATACCCACAACCATTTGCACTTGCAATTCACCATGGTTAACGACTGCAACGATTATTTCAGCATTCCAGCATTCCAATCACATCACACAAGCTGCAGCCGCAGTATCTCCCCGCCCCGAGAACCAACGCTGTGGCCAATCGCACGAAGCTTAAGGTATTAGTACACTAATAAATAGCTTTCAATAATATTTTCAGCTTATTTGGTTATTTTATTTTATAAACTAGCTGCCCGGACAGACTTCGTTCTGTCAAAAGTTGTTGGTCCGTCGCAGTCCAATAGAAAAAAATAGTTTTATTAATTAAAAATTAAAAAAAAAAAATTAAAATAAAAATTATTATTTTTTTAATTTTTTTTAATTTTTTTAAGCTTTTCTCTCCGTAAGAACCATCCTTGTGCCTTAAGGAAAATATGTTTATAAAAATAGCCAAATCGTTCGAGGCGCTCTCGAGTTTTGCGCTTAGCAACACATTTGGCGATTCTTTTTTATTTATATAGATTAAAATATAATACACATATACATAAATAGTTGCAAAATATAAAAAAAAAAATAGTTTATTTTTATGATGATAATTTTACAGAGGGCACCAAAGTTCTCTTCTTCAAAATTGTATTGTTCCATGGCACCGAGTTATTCTTGAAAAAGACTTCTCTGAAACAAAAATAAAAAAGGGATGTTAACAAGTAAGGTTGATTACACCATAATCTACCGCAATTTTATAAAAATCGATTTAAAAAAATGGTGGCAATATGAAAAAAAAATTTAATTTTTTTATTTTCGAGTTTATTATCAAGCCGATTTTTTTTTTACATATTTTTGCAATTTTCTGGTATATTTCGCTGTCGGATAGATAAAAAAACCTACATACAAAAATTAGAACAATCGGACTGGTAGTTGCAGAGAATAAGTCTGTGCCGATTTGAAAAATATAGTTTCGAGAAAAACGCGAAAAATAGGTTTTTCGGTTTATTTCTTTTATAATTTAAAAAAAGTCAAGTTTGATCACTTACAAAAGATCTATCTGCTATCCGTGGTTCATATAAAAGAAAACCCGATTCAATAAAAACCTCCTCTTCATTTTGCTCAGCCGAGTGTTTAGCCAAACGGGCTTCTCTAGTCGCTGCTGTACTGACTTTTTCAGCCGTTGCGATCCACCTGTTGTCTTTCATTTGGACATAAGTGAAAGCTGATCGTCCAATAGTGCACCCCATAATCTCTAATATCTTTAAAAGTGTCATCCAACCCTCATTGAAAATTCCTAATGCAATATTTGTTGATAATTCCGTCACATCCTTCCCGATGAACGTATGTTTGGGAATTATAGCCCAAAGCGTTTTATTAAAACACTGGTTATTATTTTGTATGTTTTTCCCAAACATCGTTTTAAAAGATTTTCGTCAGTCAATTTTGTAAATACGGCTGTCACGAGCTCTTGAACTTTTTCATGGTAAAATTCAGCCCATATTTCTTTTTTCATATCAGCTACAGAATCTGGGTGTCTTTGAATAGCCAATCCACAATAAATAGACATCTGTTTGATAATTTTACTAGTCAACTCTTGCTTTTTTACAGGTTTGTGTGGTGGAGGGTCATCGGTTTATTTTTTTGACGTGGATTCTTCACTTTTTCTTGCGCTTCTTTTTTCCGACTCTTCTTCTGTAAGCTGGCGAAACACACGTTTACCAACATGTAGAACGCACTCAAGTTTTCGAATAATATATTCGTCGTAAGGTTTAGCATCGCATAAATTTATAAAAGTTTTAGAATCCCCGTCTCCGATGTAGTAAGCATATTTAGCATTATGTAAATCAATGGAATTTTTAAAAAATGAATAATACCTTGTACTTCCATTCCACCAGAGTTACCTTCGTAATTTGCACTGCAATCTTTTTTAACCAGAATGTATACCGATAACAGTCGCAACACCAAGCATAGAACTGAAACCGCGCTTTGATCAAGTACCGTCTCCCGAAACGACTAAGGCACTTCGCATACTTGATCCGCTCAGCTCAGCTCTGCTCAAGCCTACAGAAAACATCGAAAGCTATGCAATCAGGTGTAGGTCCACACACTTGATCCGCTCAGCTTAGGTCCGGTGCTTCCGCTCAGACCGCTTCAGCACTTTTCGGATAGAAATCGATTTTGTGCGGATGCTGGAACGAAAACAAATGAGCAACTGCTCAATTGTTTGCTTTTATTATATGTAAAATTTTATTTGGTGCATTCGCAACATGTTTTCGGAAGAAAAATTAATTGCATTAGTGCAACAGTATGCCGTATTGTACGACCTAGGGCATAAAGACTATTATAATATTAATATTAAGGAATCGATATGGGAGGAAATGTCCACAGTTTTGAACGAAAAAGGTGAGTACATTACTTTTAAAGTAAAAAATGAAAAATGCGTGGTTTACATTGTTTACGCTTGTATGTATATTCAATAAGACAAGAGTTACATAAAAAACTGCCTATTTAAAATATGAACATAATAAAAATCTACTTCCTGCCTTTATTTATAACATCTTCCTGCCAAGATACTTTACCTTTTTCTTAAATAAATTACTTATTGAAGCCATCTTTTATTTTAAAAGCTTCTAATTGAACATAACATTGAAACCCGTTGGAAGTTTCACTCATTTCAAGCTCATCAGGTTGCCATAGATTATCGTCATCTCCATGAAGAAAGTTATGAAGCCAAGTCGTTGCTAGAACTATGATGTCTTCGTGATCAGGGTTTACCTGGAGTTTCTGCGAGCACACTCGAAATTTTTAAGCTAAGATGCCAAACGCACTTTCAACCACATGCCTAGTTCGACTATGTCTGTAATTATATACCTTCGTGTCTTTATTATTTATAAGCTGAGGTCCAGGATAAGGGCGCATAATATCTAAATGAAGCGGAAATGCTTCATCAGCAATCATTACATGAGGAACTACAATGTGGGTTCTTCCAAAAGCTTTTGGTGGAGGTAAGTCGAGAGTTCCAGTGTGTAGGGATTGTCCTATATGAGACTCTTTGAATATTCCCCCATCACTATTCTTACCATACGCTCCCACATCAACTGTTGTAAACTTACAGTCTGCATCTACTGAAGCCAGCAGCACAATGCTAAATCCTTTTTTGTAGTTATGGTATGTTGAACCACTCCTATTTGGCTTGTTGATAATTACGTGCTTTCCGTCAATGGCACCAATTGCATTAGGATATTGCCATTTGTCTTCGAAACCCTTAGCTATCAGTGCCCACTTGGTTTTGTCAAGTTTTGGCATGACGACCGGTGACAATTTCTCCCATATTGCTTTACAAGTAGAGTGAACAATATTCGCAATGGTAGACTCTCCCATCCTATAGCTGAAAGCGACTGATCTGTAAGTCCCAGCATGACCAAGAAACCTACAATAAATATTTAAGTTATCAGTTTTTTTTCAATTACAAAACTAAGATCAATGAGCCGTTTGATTGATGCGTGAAAATATGTGTAAATATGTTCCTGGTGCAAATTAACTCCATTTATATATTTTTCTAGCCACAGTGTTAAAGAATAATGGAATAATCTCAGAGATGCCTACCGGAAATCACTATTAAAGAGAAAGACTGTAAGTGGGCAGGCTGCAACTAAAATCAAGCCATGGAAGTATGAGGAGCATATGTCTTTCCTTAAAGACCACTTGTCGAATATACGGAAGCAGGTTAGCAGCTTGACTTTGGAACAAAATAATCAACTTCACTTTGAGAATACTTCTGAAGAGCTGACGTTTATAGAGGACTCGATAGAAGGTTATAAAAGCTTACTTCCTACCTCACATGATGGCAAATACAGCAGGCTAACAACTCCAAAACTATCTGCTTCCGTAGCTCGTGTTAAAGCAAAAAGAATCAAGGATAATAATAGTTCGAGTGTTGCAGATGTATTTAATAATTATTTATCTACAAAAAACAAAGACTTTCCAATCCCTGTAACAACATTTCCTCATTCTTCAAATCCGCTGAAGATACGGTTAGGACTTTAAGTGCAATTTTCCAAGTTGAAATCAAATCTAAAATTTCTTCATTGATCTCAGAATATGAAATGAAGAATCTCATCTGCCAGAGTGGAAATTAATGTAATCAAAGCTCACCAACCTAGCCTACTAGAGAAACTATCTCAGCAACACTCAGTTCACTCACGACTTTAATCAATGTGGTGCCCAAAATTGCGAAGTTGAGCTCAGCAGTTATGAAAAGTAGACGAACCAAACTTGCCATGAATTGGATAAATTTTGTTACTTTTAATTTAAATCGTACATATCAAATTATCATACAACACATTCTCTTAAACCTGATAACTTTACGCATAAGTGTTGTCTGAAGAATGAATGAAGAATAAAAATATAAATAAAAAAATTTAATAAAAAAACTCAACATTGTTCTTATTTTCTCCATTTTGTGTTGTGAAGTATTGTTACTGTACATAAAGGATAATAATGCTAAGCTTTGACTATTTTTCGCTACTATATATAAACTTACCTTAAAGTTACTGCCAATATCTCCTCAGGTGATATGCTTTTTGACACTTTGTGTCCACTTTCCTAATTTAAGGCTCTATAAGGTGTAGCAATACTAAAAACTTTTCGTAACTCATTCGAAAGTAACGTAAAAAACCTTTGTCGTCATTTTTCAGCCTCGAAGACAGTGTATGGTACTCTCCTTCTCGCTCTCTAGCAGCGTTTATTTCATGTACCCATAATTTTTTTTCAGATTTGAGTTTTTCTTCAGCAGCTTACGCCAAAGCCACTATAAAGATTTCTTCGTCACTGCTACTAATACTCATTTTAAAAATTGTATAGAATAAACAGCTCGGTATCCGTAATTACTTAATTTACTAGAAAAACTAGCTCTAATTCCAAAAACAAAGGTTTGCGAAAAGTTTGTCCGCTTGTCGAGCACTGACGATATCCTATGAACTGAGCGTAGAAACATATTGAAAATCTGTCGGACCTGAGCTGACCAAGTGTGCGGTAATCCTGCCGGAGCTGAGCTGACGCGCAGAGCTGAGCGGATCAAGTGTGCGAAGTGCCTAACTCGTTGCCTATCATAGGGCACGTAGTTATATGTCTCGTAATCACACTTACACTCAATGTTTATTTTAAAACCTAGACCCAAATTTGAAGTTTGGGTGAACTTTATATCTTTGCCGCACGTTTTACACTGTAGCATACGTGCCAATGGCGAAAAAACGAGGGAAAACGACAAAATACAGTAGAAAAACCATCTTAGTAGAAGAAGGGAAGAAACTTGGCGGATCCTACGCGTTGTGGAAGCAGATAGAAGAGGCCGCCAGACAGCAAGCGGCGCACGATTAGCAGGTGGCATATGAATCAGGAGCCAGCAGCGTTAGAATAAGAGGAAGGAACAAAATTGTAAGTAGACATTAAGTACAGATAGATATTAGCTAAGTAGAAATTGAAAAAAATAAAATAGTGCCTCAATGATAACGAAATTGTAGGTAATTTTGTGAAGTGGCATAGCAGATGTGGCGTTTGAGGCTCTTGTGTGTATTTGTTTCTAGCTCCATTTCGGTCGGCGGTTTTGGCTCGTCGCAAATCCTGTTCCCAATTCCAGATTCACGGACCGGGCAGTCCTGGCGCAGAAATGGGTGGCGCCCTTTTAAAAGCAATATTTTCACACCTCTCTTTGCGTGTTTAAGCTGGGTGGGATTACCGAAACCGTGGCCAGGATCGGCCGTGGTGTAAGAATGACCGTTACAGGAATTACACTTGGAACATTTGGTGCCTAATGTGGGGCAGCATAACAGGACAAGTTTGCCATGACCGCCATTTTTGTCTCGTAAGCAATCGTGGGGTGAGAGTGATTAGTGAATTTTTTTAAGGTGTAGTGCATCTCACTACGTCAAAATTCACTGCAACGTAAAATGGAATCGGGTAATGTAAGCACACCACATACCCAACAGAACAAAGATCATATTTCGGTAAAAAACCTCAATACTCACATTTGCTTCATGGGCGATTTGTTCAAATTGATAATGAACAAATTCCCAAGACATTGAATAACAGATAGCACACGCCAAGCTGTAATATGAGTATTGACACGGCTACGAATGATCGTTCGCAAAGTGAACCCTGTGTTGTGGATTCTTTGTTGACAATATTATGACCTAGTGAAAATTAATGACTAAGAGAAAAGGAATTGCATATGCATAAAAAGCAATAAACCTCAAGTGGATGAGTCAAGAACACAATTGATTTATCGAATAGTTGGTAAGTTTAGTACATAGGAAAATTGTATAAAAGAGATCTAGTTAGTAAGGAAATTATTCATTGATTCCTTGACCAAAGTCGGCGCATTATTGCGACTCGTCTTGAAGTTTCTGAACCTTAATTCAAGATTGCAAATACGCAGTCAGCCAAACAAGATTGCGAATACGCAGTCAGCCCTGAGGGATGAATAGGAGCCTAGTCACTTCTAATATCTGTTAAATATTCTAATAATAATAAAGTTCTGATTTTTACTAAATCAAACATGTTTTGACTCTTTAAACAAAACTTTTAAATAAGGATAATGGCGAAGGCAGCCAAGATCCTTATTGACCGGCTAAGCGAAGATGAGTTAGCGTATGAATTGTGAATCAGAGACCAAACAGATGGAAGTGTGGATGAAATGCGCCGTACTCTCCAAGCAGCGTTGGGGGCGGAGCAGGCGCTCGATGCGTCGATGGTGGAGACCAAAAGTTATCGATATACGACAAAGGAGGACCTGGAAGCGGTACGGGAGAAAATCTCCGAAATCCTCGCTTTCGTCGAGAAATTTGACGGTGAAATAGAGAGTGGGGAATTTTTGAAGATCAAAACCAAGATCGAGTTCGGTTTGAGGCGTTTGCGACCATCCACCTCGATGAGTTGGAACACGAAAAGGAGGTCTGCAAACTCCGGAGGTAACTGATGATGGTGATGGGGGATGTCTTAGTTAAAGCGGAAGGTGACGAAGAGGAAGAAAAAGCGTGCGTTACTCCTCCGGTTATACTGACGGAAGCTAGTGACCCGCCTAGACCAAAGTTTGCCACACCTCGCACCGAGACGGGACCTGAGAAGTCGCAAGACGTGTCTAAGTGGGGGGTAAAATTTTCAAGTGGCACCCGTGGATCCATCAATGCATTCTTGGAACGCGTAGAGGAGTTGTGGGTGGCAAAAGGGGTAACCCAGTCTCAACTATTCCAACTCGGAATGTTTAGCGATGCTTTGGGCAGTTGGAAAGCTCAGATCGTACATAGCAGGGAAAAAATTTAAAGTAATAACCGTACACCATTCCCTAGTCTGGTTGAACAATCTGAAGGACCCAACGGGCCGTTTGGCTCGTTGGGCGGTACGTCTGCAACAGTATGGATTTTGATGTCATACACCGAAAGGGAAAGACAACTTGGTACCAGATGCCTTATCGAGATCAGTCCCGATCGTGGAATTGGTAGCTACCGGGGTAGCGTCTGATACCTATGAAGCTATGAAGGTTAGGGTCACTTAGAAGACAAGACCAGTACCCAGACTGGCGCGTTCATGACAGTATGCTGTGGAAGCACGTACCATGGAACTATCCGAATCTCGAGAAAGACGAAGCCTGGAAAAAGGTGGTTCCGAAGGGTGAGAGAGAAGGGGTGCTACATCGCTGCCATGATGATCCTATAGCGATGCATATGGGCGTTAAACAGACGCTGGGCCGGGTGTCTCAGCTACTCTTTTGGCCGAAGATGGCTATCGACATTAAACACAATGTGGGAAGATGTAAAGTCTGTCAGGCTATTAAGGTGAAGAAGAGGGCTCCGTGAGGTTCGATGGTAACCCGATGTGGAGAATCTGCCATGGGAAATGGTATGTGTGGATTTGGTTGGGCCTTTACCACGGTCGACACGTGGACATACTCACATCTTGAAAGTGGTAGATTATGTTAGCAAGTTTGTCTTGGTATTTTCTTTGAGGTCAGCAACCACCACTGCAGTCTTCCGGCTAGTGGAAGAACAAGTGTTCCTTCTGTGCGGAGTGGCGAAATGGGTGGTGTGTGACAAATGGGTTTAGTTTCGAGGGAAGAAGTTCCAAGAGCTTGTGGAAGGGTATGGGGTGACCATTAAGTTTACAGCGCTCTACCATTCCCAAGCTAACTCCGCGGAACGAAGGAACCATGTGTTCCAACGTATTGTTGAAATGAATAAGGCAGTTGTCTGCTACCGAATGAAATTTATTTCTCCTATACTTTCTTTTATACATTTAATTTGCTTACTACTAGCAATTGATTTTTGCTTGGCAATAAGAAATTTTGCTGATGTTGATGTTGATCAGTGCACGGGCAATGGCCACTCGTGAACTTTATGCTAAGGCAAAATTGCTTATTGTTTACATTGATTTTTACAAAATGTGGGACACGGGTTGCATGAGCTTTGAAGCATATTCATTCAAAGTCCATGCAGTACATAAATAAATCTTACATTGTACCTAAGTTTGTACATCACCGCCCACGAAGAGCCATCCGGATCTTATATTGTATGTTCGTCATACCATGTTGATGTGTTCGTTGTCTTGGTTGTTTGCTTCGTGTGTTGCTTATTGCGGTGCTTATATCGAAAAAATGCTGTTGCTGCTGTAACCATGAGTAAACATGAAACAATAGCCAATATTCCGGCTGCTGTTACATGATGCCGAACTTGCTTCCATTCAACTTCATTGATGTTAGGAACCATAGTTTCTTGATCGTGAACTAAGGATGTAAACGAGTCAGTTGATTTTATGATGGATGTAGTGTTGAGGAAAGTAATTTCCTGTGCTTTTACAATGTTATTGTCAAATATGCTCATCTTTGGGGTAATATATACAGGAAATTCGAGTCCTTTGTAGCCTTGCTTAGCCGTGAGTATGAAATCCTTAGCATAAAGTGTGCAATCCTGAGACAACCTAAGTATTCCTGTTCCCTCTATCATTATGTCTGCTCTTGTATTTCGACATACAGTTTGTGCTGGTATGGGATCTGATCTAACGAATAACCATGAATTCGGACTCATCGTTTGTTTTCAAAGAGGTATTTTTAGGCGAAATTGATGCACTGAACAATTGCCCATTGAGTAGGCAGCGTAAATTTCCTTAATGATGCAATTGGACCTAGTCTTCATATCAATTAGTGTTGATATAGACAGCAGATAGTTACCGGTGCTAATTTTTGTAGCTGTAAAGACAGGATCTTCGGAAATTTCAAAATATAATTGATCATAATAGTTGATTCCCAAAATGTCAGAACTGTTACTGAGAGCCCCAAACGTATAGGGTTCTTGCTTCTGAGGTATTGCTGTTGCTGTTACAATTTCATATTTTCTATTGTCGATGATTGGTAGATGGCCACGTATTAATATCTCCGTTTCCATATGTTCAATCGATAATTTCGTTGTTGTCATATGAAGGATATCCAAATGTGATGTCAATAGTTTTTGAGTTTTCCTTATGGTTGAGTCGAGTTCTGCTAATTTCACACACTCCCAAATGCTTTCCTTTGTGTATATTGCTTTAAAAATAGTATTGAATTTATTGTGGACTTCCTGAATAAAGTTAAGTGCACGCTGGTATGTCGCTAAGAACTGAAGGTTGATTTTATTGTGATCTACTGTCAGAGAGTACCGCTTCTGAAATGCATTATTTTGGCTTACTCGTTTATGTAATCGCTGTTGAAATCGTTCGAGTTGTTTATTAATTCTGCTAGAAGTCGTGCTTAATGTTGTTGTAGCCCGCAGTATAATTTTTCCTTGCTGATGAATTAACTGTTTGATTTTGGACTGCTTTTCTCCTAAATCATTTACATCTGCGATCACTTCTTCGTTGACACCGAATACAGCCGTGAGCATTCTTCCCAACAATCCGCGTTTAGTGCGAGTCTGTAAAAATCTCAGCGTGTCGAATTTAAGAACTACCTCTTGACTTTGCTCTGTCAAATGGTCAGCTGAATCTCAACAGTGTATTTCATTGGTTGTACTTCTTGCAACAGCGCACATGGACTGGATACTCTCATTCACGACTCGTACATTTTCTTTATCGATTCCAAAATCAGTTACTTGGATCTTAATATTTAGCTCTACAGTTCCCTGAAGTAAATTTGCCGTCCCTAGATGCTCAATATATATAGTCGACCATTTGACTATGTAATATTAGCGGCTGTTGAAGATGGTGAAATGTATGATCCTAAAACTATTAACGTAGTTAATATTATATTTGATGAGGAAATGCGTGTTTTATGAGATTGTGCTTCATTTTTCCTTCGTTTGTTTTGTTGAATGTCTGGTTAGGAACGTTTTGTAGCAGATTCTGAACACTTATCAATCACCTTTTCTGACGAATTGTCTTCTTCTGGTATACTTTTGAATGGAAGCCTGCAAATTTTTATTACAGGACATTATATCATCTTTCCATGTAAATTTAATGTGACGACACGCACTAAATTGTCGATTCCAGGATGGGTTGTCAATATTCTTGCTAAAGGCCACTGCATGGATGAAATGTGATCCGTTTTAACTAGGACGAGATCTCCTACTTCAAGATTTTCATGTTGGTTTAGCCATTTCGGTCCTTGTTGCAATAGATGCAGGTACTCTCGAGTCCATCTGTGCCAAAATGAATGTTTCATTTACTGAACTAACCTCCACCTTTTCACCAGGGTAACACTAGCTTCACTTGGATGGCTTTTGATTTCAAACAAATGTTCTCGCGTAAGGAAATGGCCTGGCGTCAGAGCCGAAACGCCAGTCGGATCGTCACTTATTTGTGTTAGAGAGCGTGAGTTCAAAAAGGCCTCTAGTTGTACAAGGAGCGTGGTAAATTCCTCTATATTCAACAGTTGATGTCCAATGGTTTTGTAAATATATCTTTCCATTGATTTTACGCCGGCTTCTCATAGTCCACCAAAGTGGGAACTACCAGGAGGAATGAATTTCCACTCGATATCTTCGTTTGCTAGCTCTATGACACTTGTTTGCAATACTTTCTGGTATTGGTCTTTCAGCTGTTTATGAGCGCCCAGAAAGTTGCTTCCACAATCGCTGTATATCATTCGACACTTTCCGCGTCGGCCGATAAATCTTCGCATTGCAGCGATGCAGGTGATGGTAGATAAATCAGACGCCAATTCCAAGTGAAAAGCTTTTGTTGCCATGCATACAAAAATGACTACATATGCCTTCGTGGCTTTTGCTCCACAATCCCTTGACAGTAATAGCCCCGCATAGTCAATTCCTGGGTTCGTAAATGGTTTATCTAGCTGTACTCTTGAAGAAGGCAATATTCCCATTAATTGGTTTCTAGACCTTGCAACCATTCTGAAGCAAGTCACACATTCGTGTACCACCTTTCGTACGAGCAACTGTCCTGACAGGATCCAATATCGAAGTCGTAAAGTGGTTAATGTCAAGTTTACACCACCGTGCAGCGTTCGCTGATGTGCTTGATGAACAAGTAAGTTTCCTAGTTTTCCTTTTTGCAAAATTGCAGGATGCTTTGTTTCCATTCCAACTAAAGCATTGTGTAGTCTTCCGCCCACCCTGAGGATTCCCTCTGTATCTATCAACGGCAAAAGTGATCGGATGTGGCTGTTACTCGGTACTGTGTTCGTTTTCTGAAGTTGATGAATTTCTTCCCTAAATGTGTGCTGCTGAGCGATTAGAATGCACTTGTTATGGGCATAGTTGAGCTCCTGAGTCGTGAGATAACCTGTTCGTTTAAATTGTGGATGACGCGTGTTATGCACAAACCGAAAGCAATGCGCTAGTACTCTGTTTAGCGTGTTGAAATTGGAGTATCGGCTTAATATCTCTGGTTCTTCTGGCTGCGTGGCTGTATGATTTGTGAAACGTTCTTCGATACCAGTATTGGGAACTTCTGTACTCTTGGGCCATTATATAATTGGAGCACTGAGCCAATTAGGACCATACCACCACTTTTTTGTCGTTTTTCATTTTGTGGGCACATTCCTCTTGTTGCAATATCAGCGGGATTGTCCTTCGTTGACACATGATGCCAACTTTCCACTGTGCTCTCCTGCTGGATTATACTTAGTCGATTAGCAATATATATATTCCATCTCGTAGAGATACTTTGAATCCAAGCAAAAACCACTGTGAAATCAGTCCAATGAAACCTTGTAGTGTATTTCCAATCATGTGCCTTCATTACTTGTGCTATTAGTTTGGTTAGCAAAACTGCTCCACACAGTTATAATCTTGGAATTGATTGTTTTTTGACTGGCGCTACCTTGGACTTAACTGCAAGTAATCTAACCTACCTACTGTCGCAGGCGTGATAACTAGAACATATACTGCCGCGGCATATGCCATTGAAGAGGCATCACAAAATCCATGTAGTTCAATCTGCCTTGTTGGAGAATACCCTATCCAACGAGGAATGCGTTAGTCACTTATAGCTGGTATGTGATTGCGAACAACAAACCAATCCTTAATGGTTTCCTCTTCTAGGGGAGTTTCCCAATCACTCTTTGTGAGACAAAGCTTTTGAAAAGACACCTTACTGACTACAATGCAAGGCTGTAACCAACCGATGGGATCAAACAATCTTGACACTTCTGCCAGCAAGCTACGCTTCATGTACTCTACGAAAACTTTAGATTCGGCAACTGTGAAAGAAAACTCGTCAGTTGCTGGATGCCATTGGAGACCCAATGTTTTGATAGAATCATTTAAATTTATATTAAATGGCAAATGTGTTTCCCGATCTTCGCTAGGAATGCGATCTAACAGTAGAGGGTCATTTGCTGTCCACTTTCTCAAATGTAAGCCACATTTGTGCAGCAAATGTCGTAGATTTGACTGCTTCTTAAGCAAATCTTTCTAAGCTGTCTGAGCCAGCCAACAGATCGTCAACATAGAAATCTGTTAGCACTGTTTGAGCTGCTTTTGGGAAATTTCGTTTTTCATCATATCATATCATATCAACTGGTGAAGTGTTCGAATTGCTAAGAATGGGGCGCTAGCTGTACCATAGTCTACGGTGTTTACCCGATAATGTTGAATGGGTTCATTTGGATTAT
This sequence comes from Oxycera nigricornis, assembly GCA_963942545.1. Classification (NCBI taxonomy): domain Eukaryota; kingdom Metazoa; phylum Arthropoda; class Insecta; order Diptera; family Stratiomyidae; genus Oxycera; species Oxycera nigricornis. The sequence continues at coordinate 77,873,828 of OZ012660.1, forward strand.
TTATCCATAGAACTGTCTGGTAGTCACGGTTTGCGTCATTCATCCACACCTGCCGATACATTTTCTCTATGTCGGCGGCCATTACAAAACGATGTTGCCTCCATCGCATTAGTAAATGTAAAATTTTCGGCTGTATTGTTCGATCAACCATCAGTATCTCATTCAAGGATTTGCCCTTTGAACCCTTTTGCGATGCGTTGAAAACTTCTCGTAGCTTTGCTGTGTAGCTACTCTCCTTTGTCACAGCATGATGTGGTAAATAGAAGCTTTCATTTTTGTGTACGCAATGACTTGGTATTCGTGTCATATGCCCTTTCTTGGTGTACTCCTCTATGAATTCATAGTACTGAGCCTGCAAGTCTGAATTGCGTAAGAACCGCTGTTCTTGCTGTCTGAATCGGATGTATGCAATCCGTTGTGTGTCTCCAATTGTTGACCAAGGGTTGTCAGTGTTAAATGGTAACCTTACTGAGTAGCTTCCATTTTCCTACACGTATGTTTTTTATAATGGTTTTCCGCCTCTATCTCTAGATTTGATATTGGAATAGTTGATGGAAGCTCTTCTATTTCCCAGAACCATTGTAAAGATTCTTCTAGTTCCTAATATGAAACTAGCGCATTCGTGACTTCTGTGTCAATTGTTCGCGCGGTGGATCCAAATAATACCCAACCGAGTTTTGTCCGCTGAGCACATGAGCTTCCAGGCAGAAATCCGAGTAACAAAATTTGACTATACAAGTCAGCTTCAAAAAGGACGTCAACCTCAGATGGCTTTTGAAAGTCGGGGTCATCTAAATCTGCTGTGCTAAGTCCCATTGGAATTTTCTTCGGAATATGAGCTGCCGGTAGTGACGCTGTAATGGATTTTAAAATTAGTGGGCTGAAAGTTAGTTGTTCAGTTGTCCCATTTTCATTGGTGACGATTGCTGTAATCGTCGCCATTCCTCTAGTCGTAACAGCATGTATAGCGCCTACTCCACCAAATTTAAATTTTGCATGACTACGTTTAGCGTTCCAACTTTTGAATGTAGCTGATTCACTAATAAAAGAACGCTGATCGCCAGTGTCCAATAATGCTTGTAAGCATGTGGGGTTCATACCTGACTGCTGAATTTCAATCTTTGCAGTGGCTAAGAGTACATACGCTTGATGGGTGTCGGTAGATGCACAGTGACTTTGTACGTTGGTACTTGAACCTTTTGGTGCGTCCAAGTGAAGCAAAGTGTTGTGCTTTTTTGTGCAGATCTTGCAACTGTACTTTGATGTTTATCTATTGACCTTATGTTGGGTGCTCAGGCAATTGAAACACAAGCGTTTCAAATTTACCAGCTAACGCCGAGCTGGTATATTTGCTTGTTTAAACGTGTGGCAATCAAAAATTTTATGAGTTGCCTTGCACATTGGGCAGTTGTCCTTTGTATCGACTGTGCTGTATTAGCTTTAACAGTGCCGTGCTGCTTGTAGCTCTTCGGAAGCCCTGTTATATGTGCTGCCGACAATGCACCCAACATAGTAAAACGTTATTTAAGGAATTGTGACAGTGTAGGGATATCTGTTGAATTCCCTATATGTTTCTGTCATTCTTTACGTGAATCTTCATCTAATTTCTGATTCAACATAAAAACCGAAATGAAGTCGAATGGATCGATGTTGATTGCCTTGATGCTTTTCCTAAGTTGGTTGACGGTGTCCAACATCCGTTTAAAACCATTGGAGTCGTCTTGACTATATTTGGGAATGCTCCAGAAACAAACAAAAAAAGTCTAAAACAAAAGTGTTGGAACCCCACGACTGTAAGACCTTGCCAGCTTTAGAACGTAGGCATTTGGCAAACGGTGGGCAGTGTAACTAAACGACCTGGATTCCTCAACTTTAGGGCGTGAAGCTCGCCGGGCAAATCAGCGAAAGCAGGAATTGAAATTGAAATGAAATGAGTAAAAGACTTTTTGGCGAACGGTATCGCTACGAAATTTCAGGGCAAACAGGTTTGTACCTGTTGACCTGACGGACGTAAAGTCCCCGGGACGAAGCAACGAACCCTTTTGACGAATTCGGGTCCGGCTTCTACCTGGCTAGAGATTCGATGGCTGTTGGCAGGCGAACTCATTTCGGCACGTAACGTCGTGGGTACGTTTCTCTAGCAGGTCCCAAATCTCATTTACAAAGATTCAGCCATCTACTTGCCCGATTACGAAAGTTTTATCCAATAAATATCAAAAAAAAATCCAAACAATCATCATTTTCTAAGTTGAGGCTATACCTCCTACTTTACTCTAAAAATGTTCCACAAAAAAAATCCCGCGCGCACTGAGAACCCGAATACCGCAATCCAAAACCTACCCGAGAGAGGAAACACATCAGCTACTTTAATCGCAATTCGCGTCATCGATCCGGCGATAGACGAGAAAAAGAAAAAAACCCTACCACGGCACGAGCAAACAATTCTCTCGGGCGGCAGTGTCTCTCCCGCTTAGAAGCCGAACTTCAGCGGAGCTCACCAGGCGCAGATGTGTCTGCCTGGTCTCACCCTACCTCGACCCAGCGCTAGCGCAGTCGCATATTTCATGCGTGCTAGGTCCACCTATGCTTACCTTGGTCGAAATTAAGTCTTCATCTGCTAGCCATGACTGGAAGAGGGAGAGCCCTCAAGGAAACGCAGGTTGTTTCAGTTCATTTTACATTAATATTTTTATTAAATATATTATTATTCATTTATTATTATTATTATTTATTATTCTCTTATAAGGTTTCAATATTCAATATATAACTTTTCGTTTTCTTTGTACACATTCTAGCGTCTATCAATCCTCATTGGATATTAGAGCCATAATAATCTTTTGTTTTAGCTTGCAACAAAAAAATAACATTCCTTAAATTATTGAATTTTCAAACTAATTACTTTCATATTAAATAAAGACTTTGTTCTAATGATATCAATTCATTTTTTGATTTCACTATCATATAAAATTTTTTTTCAAGATTTTTGCTCTTCATACTTTTTAATCATTTTTCATTTACACGTCGTGTTTGAATTATACTAAATTTGCAGACTAAAATTCATGGCCGTCTTCAGATTAAGAGAAAAATGCATTTTTATCTATTATATCGCCTTATAATCATGATCATTAGTATCGTCTCTGCTCTTAGTTCTTTATAGCTCTACAAAATATATGAAAATGACGTTTAATACACTAATCAAACATAATCAAATTGCGCTTACAAAAAAAAACATGCCATATTATTATTACTTAACCTATGGGCTTGCTGATGCCATTAGCTTTAATTAAATTTTTTTTATGCATCAATATTTATACTAAATACTAAATTACTGCTCCTCAATCGATCATAATCGTCGATCCGTTTCATGAGTACATTTTTCACTACACAAACCGTCGGATCAAATAGATTTGTAAAGACACGCCATCGACAGCCTACATGCCCTTTTTGTACATTTCCCATAAGCACTTGCACCGTATATATTGCTTTTAATGCAACGATGTCCCAAAGGACATAACAACTCGTTACCACGTGCCGAGTGTATATACTTTATATTACCCCAATCCTCTGTACTTCGTAGTAATTCGTGATTTTTTATATATGTGCAAACGAATCGGTTGCAGCTATGGATTCGACTGGTATTCGTCGGACTCAATTTTTAATATTAACTCGAACAAACTTTAAGTTGTTCGAAAGCAATTTAATTGGATAATACTGAACGAATTGAAGACACGTTTTGGCGACAAGAAAATTAGATGATTCAGTTCGGCCGTACGACGTATGAGTCGCTCGACACCATAATTGTCACCTTGCGAGACGACCTGCCTTTCAGCCTGTTCGATTCCTGCGTGCACTGATCCAATGTGTGATTTCCGATTTTTTACAGAAATTGGATCCACCGCCTGTGAACGGGGTGCAGCTTCTTGGTCCCGTTGTACAGAAAGCAACACGTGCTCCCGATTTTCTTTCCTTTAGCTCCGGAATTGATGATGCCGTCAACTCTTAGCTGGACCCAGGTTAACGGTACACCCCGGTTCGCAAGCACGATGTTAAAACCCGCGATATTATGTTGAAGAGCAAATTTAAGGTTCATATCCACAATCCCTTTTCACATGGTCATAGCCGCGGAAAAGATTATTCGCGCAAAATTCACCACATGCGGTTTACAAAAGTGAAAAACTGGAATGAATTATCCGACGAATTCAACACACACGATATGTCCGACCCCGACCAACTCACGTAGCCAACCCCTTTTTAGTTATCAATTTTCTGTAACTCGGACCGATCCACTTTCGCGCGCAAAAATACAATCACGCTTCTTCGCGACTAGCGATTCTCATACAGTTTAGTTTATTTAATTACACTTGTCAACGCCACACTCTTCAGAATTTATCCAACACCAACCGCTTTACACCACGTGGACTTGCTTTCCTCTCTAGTACCTCTGAACCACTCGAGTTCCAAAAAACGACTTCCCGTGATCCAGTCTCGTCCTAGCGGGATCCCTCTTTTTTCGGGGCCTGCCTCGACTCTAACCAGTATCACAGGTTGCCCATGAGGCGGCATGGTGCAGTGGTGGCCAACCCAGCGGCTGCGTTACATTACAAAATAATTGGAAACAGCAACGCAGCGAAAGGGAATAATAGCCGTTATGCAGAATTTCGTCCCTCGCAAAGCAAGGCCCTCAGCAAGACGGGAAAAGATTCTCACACAAACGAAGCGAAAAGGGAGTTAGCAGCAGGTACAGACGAATACGCGGAAAAGAAGTACGACAACAGCGAACACAGGGGACCAAGCCTAAGCGAAAAAGTACTTTTTATTTTAATTATGCATCTTATTTTTAATTAAGCAAAAAAGAGTGTTATTCATTCTTATTTATTTATTATTCCGTGTTATTAATTATCCCTCTCGTGTAAGTTATGGTTATATCGTTGTGTTCAATTTAGTGCGGGAAAACTTACGAGACCAACATTCTCACGCAAAAATATCGGTCGGTTGTAGAGCTCTTTGAGTTTCTACCATTCCATAACGAGCGCGGTCCAATACAACGCCATCCGATGGAATTCAAAGTGAGCATTAACGATGTTTTCAATATCGTGCTGACCCAAGCAACGACCCCACGAGTCAGTAAAAGAATTTGGTGATCGAGTTACTCAATTATTGTACTCCCTTAACTCAGCTACTTTTGCCAGTACCAGCGATGAAACGTGCCGGTGTTCAGTGGCAGCCCCGAAGACCTGAACAGATTTATTGCTTGCGGAAACATCCTGTTTTTATCGCCAAAAACAGAAGCGGAACAAAAGGTGTTCCTGGAGCTAGTCAAATCCAGACTACGACTAATTCAGTTCAGATCCTTTACCAAGCGGAATGACCTGGTACGGAAATTAGAGAAAGCCTTCAAGGAAATTGCCTTCCTGTAATGTATGTAACGTATGTAATGTATGCGATGAGATTATTGCTGTCTCATCGTGCAGGCCGAGTGATGAGCATCTTCTTTTATAATCCTCTAAAGTTATAATCTTCTTCTCACTAGAAAGAAGTTATACTCAGAAAGGATAACAATATATATGCGAGGAGGACCTACCGACATTCCGAAGATTGCCACATGTTTGGCGCAGTTCAAAAGAACAGGCGGCCGATATTTCTAATAATCGTAAATTGCCGAGATTTAAGGCAACTTGTAATCTGCCGAACTTTCCAAGGCAGACTTTGCTTAAATGTTCCTTTCAAACACTTTGCCGATATGAAGGCAAGGGTTGCTGATTAAAACAAGCAACTTTGTCTGGCTATGGAACAATTCTGTTCAGTGCTAGACTCTTTCCTTTTATTTACAAATTTTGTTACGTTCGCCACGCAACGTAATCGATCCAAAACCCTCAAGGGCGAAATATGGGTCTGCCCAGTCCGTGAAGACCCCAAACCACCGTGCGGGTAAACACTGTCTTGCACAAATTGAAGATGCTACATTCGCCACTTCACGCAACTAAGCCAATTATTGAATTATATTGTTGTTTTTGAATTATATTGTTATTAAGTTCAACTATATTGTTATTAACGAATTATATTGTTGGAAGTAGAGATTTGAATTATATGGTAAGGAGTAGAAGTTGAATTATATAAATGAAGAGGAGATGTAGGATGTAAGGATATTAGATTAGATAACTAAGTAGGTAGTAAGTTTGTTATGGAGAGTGTTCCGGACACCGTCACAGACCCTGCAGATAAGTTGCCAGCAATGACGGCAACAAACACGATCACGCAATCGCGCAGTGGATCCAAGTCCAAACCCCGCCCGGTCTACGATGCGCCCCAATGGAGTCCCCTTTGCGCCAGTGATACTCACAACCATTGGCACTGGTAATTCGCCATGCCTGGCGGCTGCCGCGAGTGCTTCGCCGGACAGGCGGCAATCACAGCATTTCCCCTCGCATCGAGACACAACGTCTGACCTCTGACGAAACCAGTTCAAAAGCTTTTGAAAGCTGCGATGGGGTCAACTGCCCAGCTGAGTGGTCATTGACCAACGACACGGAAAAACGGGACTGGGCTTTGGCTTAAATAGCATTGCGGAAGCAGCTGACGGGGCTTTTAAACGTCGACCGCTGGCGGAAGCTGGGTGTTGGCTGGACGTCGAGCGCTTGGACGATTGGTTTTGTTCCTTGGACGCCGGTGTGTGGTGGAAGCTGTGGTTTTGGTTGTACGGCAGGAGTTGAACAAATTTTAAAAGGACGGCGGACAGCGATCGGAGCAACTAGGATAAGAAGCGAATTGTAAGTAGATTTAAGTGTATCTAGTTAGAATTTAGGGCTTTAGTTAGGTTTTTTTAAAAATAAATTGTGCCTTGAATTGAATTATAAATTGTGTGATTTTGTGAAGTGGCGAGGTGGAAATCGCGTTCCTGGCGTGTGTTCTTGTGCTCCCCTATTCGATCGGTAGTTTGGGTCGCCGTGAATCCGATTCCCGTTTCAGGATTCGCGGACAGGGCAGTCCCGGCGCGGAAACGGGTGGCGCCCTTTTTTTAAAATACATAGTCCCACAGCACTCTTCGCGGGTGAAGCCGGGTGGGATTGCCCGAACCGTGGCTAGGATCGGCTACGGTGTAGTGGAGAACGTTGCGCAAATTATAGACGTAACATTTGGCGCCCAACGTGGGGCCGTTATAAAGAAAACAGGACTTGGGTACGGCAGCGTTCGAACGGAGGATCCGTTCGGCGAGTCCAGTGAGTGTATCTGTGAAATAAAAGCGGCCGAGTTCAAAGTGCTGACACGTGCGTGCAATTGCGGAAGTGTGAGATCATGGGAGTGTGCTGGTTGCGGGTGTGTGAGTTTGCGGGTGTGTGAATTTGCGGGTGTGTGAGTTTGCGGGTGTGAAAATTTTGAAACTAAATTATAGATGTATATAAAAATAATAAAATAAAGAACTGAGTTTCCCTGTCTAGTCCGTTATTTTTATTCTTCTTGTGCTGTCGTAATACGTGCTAGCTTCAACATGGCAAAATTTACGGAGGCTCTAATAGACCGTCTTAGCGAGAACGAGCTCAGCTATGAGTTAGCAGTGCGAGGGATCGCCACTGGAACTGTGTCGGCGATGCAGATGGAGCTTCGGAAGGCGCTGCGGCTTGGGATCATGATGAACGCGTCTTCATTTTATCTCTTCACTTACCAGCAGGACCGCGAGGCGGTAGAGATGGTGACAGACGAGGTAAGGGCGTTGTCGGCGGAGTTTTGGGGGGGATGAAACGTCCACTGCGTTTTTGGTAGCCCAGGCAAAGACGGAGTATGGCCTGCGGAGGATCGCTAACCTGCTACGGGAGAAGAAAGCAGAGGATCCTCTAATCGAGAAGTTGAGACGGCAGCTCATGCTCGCTTTGGGACATATGCTGGTGCAAGCAGAAGAGTATGAAGAGACTGGAAGTTCGGGAGCCAAGAAGTTGGAACGAGGCAAAGAAGCGACGACAACAATAAACATTGACACGAAGGAAAAAGATAATTCAGAGTTGACGATCACAGAGCTGACCAGCAAGTACCAGGTAGTCTGTGCTAATCACCAGCAAGCTTTGGACGACACCGAAGATTTGGAGAGGGAGAACGATCGGTTACGCATTCAACTTGAAGATGCACACAAACACCTCGTGGAAGATACATTGGCACGTGAAAACATGGAGGACACACTACGGTCGCTGCACGAAGAGCTGGAGTCCAAAGATCGTAACCATGCAATAGAATTGACCGAAGCGCGTTCTAGACATAAGTTAGAAATTAAGGAAATCAATGATCGTTTGACCGAGCAATACAAAGCGAAGCTGCAACAATCCGTCCAAGAGCTTCGCGAACAATATGAAGAGGAGCTGGAGGAGATTCTGGAAAGTGAAGCGCAATGCAACTGCACCGCGGCTTCCAGTGTAACGGAGGAGTTAGGAGAGTCCCGAAGAACCGATAAGTTGTTCTCACGTGTTGAAGAGTTGGAGGCCCAAAATACGGCCTTGCATGACCGCATACGGGTCATAGAGGAAAAGCTTCTACAGGATCAGAAGTGCTCAGGCATCGAGGCGAAAGATGTTCATGAAGCTGGGGTCGAAGAGAAAGTGGAAGTCTGTGAAGCAAACCCTACCGTAGAAGAGTTGAGAGAAGATGAGGACACCGGTGCTGTTAGAGGAGTTCCGAGGGTGACTGTTGGGAAGTCCACACGGGCTGAGGCTATGCCTAGTAGCAGGCAGTCGCGATTGCGTAGGCTTGGTAGCAGGCAGTCTCAAGGAGGTGAGACTGGGCCTGAGCGCAAGAAGTCCCAATGGGCTAGGTCTGGGGGTAGGGAGTCTCAGAGGAGTGGACTGGGGAAGACAGGTAGGAAGCAGCAAAATGGATCTCAAACGAGTAGAATATCACAGGAAAGGGATACTGACACGGGAGGATCAAGGCAGAATAACGAACTCGATAGCGGAAAGAGAAAGAATCCTGAGAAGGAAATTGAGGCATTCGACAGTACAACTAAAAACGAAGTGGAATCAAAGAATGAACAAAACTCCTTACAGCCATCTGTTGTATGGGAGGATAAACTTTTGAAGACACGGGAAGAGGTAATATATGAGCGACCAAACCCACTTAATATGAATCAGGTTGTAAGGGCGACTGTGGTGTTGCAGGACGGGTCGCCAATCGAGGACGGGGAGCACCTCAACACTACCGATCGAGTGGCCGATACAGAGAACCGAGACCGGATGATCGAGAGACCGGGAAGGGTATTAAAGGAAGTTGAGGATGAGAGGGGCAAATAGTACAGGGGTGGGGCTTGCCGATACTCTGTAACCCCAACGTCATAGCATGCTGTTAGGCTCGCTACCGATAGGCACACGCATCAGATAACGATTGGCTTAGAACGTGGATAAGCGAGGGGTATATCGATTGCCGGGAGTATTGAGCCTTTAGTGGTACCCTTGTAACCTTATGTTTGTAATCCCACCTCCCTTCTTCCTTTCTCCCTCCCTTTCCCAGAGCGTTTCATTCTTTTAGTTTATTCGTTCGGGTGTTCGGTTGTGGGATAGTATATTGATAAGTTCGTTGGGCTAGTGGGGTGGTTTTGTGAGTGCGAGTACGTGATCGATGCGGAGTGTTCGAACTACCGTGAGTGCGACTTTGGAAATTAAAGTGTTAGCCGTGAACACGCTGAAAGCCGTGTCCACAGATCGCTCGATGGCTCGTCGGGGGTGTCCGCGTGTCGAACGTTGCCGTCCCGTCTATTATTAGGAGTGGATTTTGGGAAAATCCACTTAAAGAAGGGGGGGGGGTAATGTTACGTTCGCCACGCAATGCAGTCGATCTCAAACCCTCAAGGGCGAAATATGGGTCTGCCCTGTCCGTGAAGACCCCAAACCACCGTGCGGGTAAACGCTGTCTTGCACAAATTGAAGATGCTACGTTCGCCACTTCACGCAACCAAGCCAATTATTGAATTATATTGTTGTTTTTGAATTATATTGTTATTAAGTTCAACTATATTGTTATTAATGAATTATATTGTAGGAAGTAGAGATTTGAATTATATGGTAAGGAGTAGAAAATGAATTATATAAATGAAGAGGAGATGTAGGATGTAAGGATATTAGATTAGATAACTAAGTAGGTAGTAAGTTTGTTATGGAGAGTGTTCCGGACACCGTCACAGACCCTGCAGATAAGTTGCCAGCAATGACGGCAACAAACACGATCACGCAATCGCGCAGTGGATCCAAGTCCAAACCCCGCCCGGTCTACGATGCGCCCCAATGGAGTCCCCTATGCGCCAGTGATACTCACAACCATTGGCACTGGCAATTCGCCATGACTGGCGGCTGCCGCGAGTGCTTCGCCGGACAGGCGGCAATCACAGCATTTCCCCTCGCATCGAGACACAACGTCTGATCTCTGACGGAACCAGTTCAAAAGCTTTTGAAAGCTGTGATGGGGTCAACTGCCCAGCTGAGTGGTCATTGAACAACGACACGGAAAAACGGGACTGGGCTTTGGCTTAAATAGCATTGCGGAAGCAGCTGACGGGGCTTTTAAACGTCGACCGCTGGCGGAAGCTGGGTGTTGGCTGGACGTCGAGCGCTTGGACGATTGGTTTTGTTCCTTGGACGCCGGTGTGTGGTGGAAGCTGTGGTTTTGGTTGTACGGCAGGAGTTGAACAAATTTTAAAAGGACGGCGGACAGCGATCGGAGCAACTAGGATAAGAAGCGAATTGTAAGTAGATTTAAGTGTATCTAGTTAGAATTTAGGGCTTTAGTTAGGTTTTTTTAAAAATAAATTGTGCCTTGAATTAAATTATAAATTGTGTGATTTTGTGAAGTGGCGAGGTGGAAATCGCGTTCCTGGCGTGTGTTCTTGTGCTCCCCTATTCGATCGGTGGTTTTGGGTCGCCGTGAATCCGATTCCCGTTTCAGGATTCGCGGACAGGGCAGTCCCGGCGCGGAAACGGGTGGCGCCCTTTTTTAAAATACATAGTCCTACACCCCTTTCCGCGGGTGAGGCCGGGTGGGATTGCCCGAACCGTGGCTAGGATCGGCTACGGTGTAGTGGAGAACGTTGCGCAAATTATAGACGTAACAATTTCTCACGGTACTTTAGATTGACACGCGGATTCGAGAATGTCCTTATTAGAGAGCTTACTGAAATTTGTGTGGGACATCACAAAAGTTTGTGTAGGACATCACAAAAGCTCGTTTGGGACATAGTTGTGTATTGGCTAGTTCAGGTTTGGAACGGGAAATACACTACACCCCTTTCCTTTAGAAGAGTATTTGTTTGCAGATACGACTGATTGGTTGTGGTATTTTGTTTTACAACTATGCTTATTGTTACGTGACTCTGATGATGAGATATAATTTCGTATTAAGTATAGAGTGTACAATAATTTTACAATGATTGTGTGAATCTTTTATACAATTTAAATCTATTATTATGCATCCATTTACATTTGTCTTCTATCTCTAATCGTGTATTTACATTGTTTGTGTTTATTACTTTATATGGGCCCTTATACGGTTTCTGGTTTTTCTTCCTGTTTTCTACTGTTATCAGTACTGGATCACCAATGTTTAAATGAAGAGGTTTTGTATATGCTGTTTTATTGCTCCTAGCTAATTTTGTTTTCTCTATTAATTCTCTGGTTTTTGATGCAGATATTTTTAATCTTAGCTTCAACTCGTTCGCGTAATTTTCAATATCATAGATTTTATCTGTGTTTTCTAAAGCGTCGTTTGGTAAATAAGAAAGTCTTTCGAAAACTAGTTCGTATGGTGTGTAGTTAGTGTCAATGTGTGGGGTTGTATTATACGAGAATGTATAATATCCATTCGTCCCAGTTATTGTCATCAACGAATGCTAACAGGTATTTATTGAGGACACGGTGGTTTCTTTCTACTACACCTAACGGCTCGTAGTGATAAGGAGTTGAAAAAATTTGTTTAATTTGTAACAGTTCGCAAATGTTCTTTAGGAGATTATTGATAAATTCTGTCCCTAAATCGGTTTTTAAAATTTTAAACTGACCGTATTGTAGTATAAAATTGTTTACTAAGGCCTTGGCTACTGTCTAAACTTCCTTACTTTCTATGCGTATAGCCGTGATATATTTCGTTAATTCGCATTGTATAAGTATATATCGAAAATATATATATCGAAAATTGTTTGAAAGTCTTAATGGGCCTACGATGTCCACGCTTACTATCTCAAAACTAGTAGAGGGTGTATCGGTTTTTATCATTCTTTACTTCGTGTGCTTTGTTATTTTGTTATATTTGCATTTGTCACATTGGCTAATGTAATGTTTTATCATTCTATTCATGTCCCTCCAACAGTATCTTTGTTTCAATTTTAAAAGTGTTTTACGGATTCCTGTATGTCCTCTGTGTGGCGATTCGTGGAATTCTTTTATAAGTCCATTTTGTTTAGCGATGTCATTAATTCTTTTGGGGGTTTTATATACCATTATTTTTAGCTGGATATCAATTTTTCGTTGCAACGTATTGAATATTTTCTTAAATTCTTTGCGTACGTACTTAAATATTATATCTTCCATAGATAGAGCTAGCTCGTTTATATTATGATTCTGCGAAGAATGCAGTAACTTCTTCACTACAGATACTAGTTTCGTGTTTGAATTATCGCTACAGTTATTGCGAGATTTCGCACTTTGCTTTTCGCTGCTGGAAACGTATTTCTCGTGAGCTTTATCGCTAAAGTGGACCAATAAGTAATCTTTCTCCTTTGAGATTATTATACTTTCTTTATCGTTGCGCAACATATTAAATTTTAGTTTTAATGCCCCTGTTATATCGGATAGTGAAGTACAATCGAACGCATAGAGGTGATCAATCTCCCGTTTTCTTTTGTCGCTTTCGTTATCGATTTTCGTGCTTGTTTTATTACTTTGTTGTTTTGTTGCCATGCTTCTTGTTATCGTTATAAGTTTTTTACTGATACTTTCAGCGTTCGTTGGAGGTATCATAGATTTTAAGATTTCTGAGTCAATTTGTATTCTTGATAATGCATCGGCATTTGTGTTGATATTACCCTTTTTATACACAATTTCAAAATCATAGTCCGATAAATCTAATCTGATTCTTGTCAACTTCGACGATGGGTTTTTGTGTGTGAACAACGATACTAAAGGCCTATGGTCTGATACTACTGCAAACTTTTGTCCATACAAATATGGGCTGAAGAATTTTATTCCCCAGTGTATCGCCAAATTTTTTTTTCTATGATTGGCTTGTTCAGTTCGTGTTTGTTCAACGATCTACTCGCGTACGAGATTGGTAAATGAGAACCAATCTCTCCTTGTGATAGAATCGCACCTAGTGCAAAATTTGATGCGTCAGTGGTCAATACAAAAGGTTTTTGAAAATCGGGATATTGGAGTATTGGTGGTGAGATTAATTTTTGTTTAGATCATCGTATGCTTTTTGTTGTTCTTCTTCCCAAACGAACGGTGTTTGTTTCTTCAATAAAGAGTTCAAACTCTTTGCCGTTTCTGCAAAATTTGGGATGAAGCGTCGGTAATAGTTACAAAAAGCTACGAATCTCCTGACGTCATCCGCGTTTTTAGGGATGGGATAATTCTTTATTACTTCGTGTTTAGCAGGGTCTGTTCGTAAACCGTCTGCTGTAATTAGGTGTCCTAAATAGACTACTTCCGATTTTAAAAATTAGTATTTATTCGCATTCAGTTTGAGGTTGTATCTGCGTAGTCTTTGTAACACTTTAGATAAATTCTCGTTATGGTGTTTGATGCTGCATCCAAAGACCATAATGTCATCGACATATAAAAAGGCTGAATGACTTAAACCAGTTAGTGCAATGGTAAGCATTCTTTGAAAACTGTTTGAGGATATTTTAAGTCCGAAATGTAGCCTTTTAAACTGATAGTGTCCGTTGCTAGTGGAAAATGCTGTCAAAGGTCTGGAGTCTTTCTCTATTTCAATTTGGTGGAAGGAACTCGTCATATCTAAGGTGGAGAAGTGTTTTGCTCTACCTAGTTTGTCGAGCACATCTTCCAACCTTGTCAATGGGAATTTGTCATTGACTATCTTGTCGTTCAACTTTCTGAAGTCAACAACAAGTCTCCATTTCTTTGTATCGTCAGAACTTTTCTTTGGTACAACTAGCAATGGTGAGTTGTATGGGCTTATTGAAGGTTCAACAATGTCGTTATCCTCCAATTCTTGGACTTGTTTTTGTATTTCCTCGTTCTGAGTGTGACGTAATCGATAATTTTTGATGTATACTGGTGCATCGTCAGTGGTATTGCGCCTTTACTTGTAAAAGTTATTCTTACTTAGTTGTTCCCCTTCAAGGTGAAAAACATCTTGATATTGTTTAATAATATCTAGCAAGCTCGTGTTTGTTTGTTCATCTAAGCTATTTGTGTTTATGACGTCAAGTAATCGGTTCAAACGTTTGTTGTCGAATGTTTGTTTAGTTTTTTAAATGTTATAGTTTTTCAAAGGTTCTAGTTCTAACTCGAAGTTTTTGAGTGTTATATTGTGTTCACTAGTGTTTAACACTTTAACGTAGCATACACCTCTTGCTGGGATAATGCAGTTCCCTAAGAATACTCCGTTTTGAATTTCCTTGTTAAAAATGACACTGTCTTCGGATCTGTTAATTTCTATTGGAATCATGGCTTCAGTTCTTGCCGGGATGACAATTTGTGCCATGTTGATTTTTCTGGTGTACATAGGTATTGTAATGTCTTTGTCAAGGATGCAAAAGGTAATAGTATATGACTCGAAATTTATTTTGCACATATATTCACTGAGTATATCTCTTCCTAATATACCATCAGTTTCAATTGGAAAGTCCTCATCTACTACGTGGAAAATGTTAGTTATCATCTCGTTTTCGATGATAAATTATTGCTTGGTAGTTCCTAGAGACATTGTTGTCTTGTCTGTTATGCCCGTCAGTTTGCATTTATTTTCGTGTTGTAGATCGATATTTTTGCGAAATAAACTATTATTCTTGAGTATCGAGATATCTGCACCTGTGTCTACTAGTAATTTCATGTATCTTTTTTCATTATTGTTATATATTTTTACATAATTAGTGCTAATACCCGTTATTCTATATATTCTGGTAGTTATATTAGATTTAGGTTTTACAATATTTTTGGCCAAGTTCTCTATTCTTCGTCCGGGAGGTTGCCGATTTCCTCTCGAGCGGTTGTCAAGTTTCCCTGATCTGATATTATGCGGATTCTCCTATTATTATCTCTATTATTGTAGAAATTTCTACTATTGTTGTTTATACTGTTTCCATTTCTGTTATTGTTGAAATTTCTATCTTTGTGTGAGTTTCTAGCACCGTTGAAATTTCTGCTGTTGAAATTTCGTTTATTGGGTGGTCTACCATTAATAAAATATCGACTTAAAAAAATTATTATTATTCTGAATACTATCGCGTGGTCTTTGTTGAAAGTTTTGAGTAGCATATCTAGTTCTATTATTATTATTGTTTGGGTATCTGTTGTTGAAATTTCTGTTATTTCTGTTAATGTAGAGTATATTATTTTGTTGAGTTTCCGTGCTTTCTACTTCTATGGCTAGAAAGATTGCTTCACTCAGATTTTTAGGTCTTGCTGCGAATATCGTTTCCCTTATCTGGTCGTTCAGACCGTTTTTGAACACTGTTAAAACGTATGGATCATTCACGCTGTGTATTGCTTGTTTTGCAGCCTGTATTGGGTTTGGACCTAGTTCATTTATTTGTAGTTGGTTTAGCTCATTAACCAAATTTAGTATTTTGTCTTTATATGTGGAAATAGGTAACCGTTTTTGTGTAATGGTTGATAATTGTGTGTGGATTTGAGGGACTGTTTTTGGCTTTTTATATTTTAGTCTTAGTTCGTTTTCGAAATTTTCTAAGTCTGTTACATTTGATGTGTTTAATGATGTTCTTACATTAGGGATAAGTTTCACATGTAAGATGAAATGTAGCAATTCGGTTTTTCCTTCTTGCGTTAGTTTTTGCCAATGAGTTTTACTACTATTACAAATGTCTCGAGCTCAGAGAATTTACCGTCAAAACTTGGTATGATTTTAATAGCTGTTTCAATGTTAAATTCCGCCATTGTATTGTAGGTAATATCCTCATCTATTTTTACAAAAATATTTTCGGCGTTCAGCCCTTGGATTAGACCTGAAATCAGTGCCTTACTAATGTTTGAGATTAATGATTGAGTTCTACTTCTGTGCCTTCTTTGAGTATGCTAAAAAGATCTAGAAATTCGTTTTCAATTTCTATTGCGGATTCTAATTCTTCTTTGAGTGTTTTTACCGTGTAGGTCTTTGTTTTCTTTAGGTTGGATAAGATCGTTTGTAGTTCGACTAATAACTCTTTCAATCTGTTTGTAGGCATCTGAGAAGATTTTTGTGTTTAATTTTCTAAACATTATTCCTGCATAAGACAATGTTCCTATCAAATATTTTTCTAGCATACTGTTTTTGTCTGTTGTTTTATATGTATAAGAATGTCAAGATGACTAAAAAGATGACCGTAGTACTTATTGTTTGTTTATATTCAATGAATATATTTGAGTTTGTGCTACAATTATTGCCCATTTTTATTTACGATTTACTTCTATTATTTCTATATAATTTATATTGAATTTTATTTTATACTATTTGTGTTTATAACTATCTAACCTATTGGTGAAATTGATTTTACATTCTCCATTCGAGATTTGTATTAATCGATGTAAAATCGCCTTTTCGCGCCTTTGATTGTAAGCTTTGCCTCCTCGTCGTCGTCGCTTCAACTTGGTAATTTTCGGTGGTTCTGCTCTCGGCTTCCTTATAAATTTCTCAATATTCCTGGGTCGTGGTCTGGGTAGTGGTGTTGGATCGTACTTGGGTGCCTGAGATATTGGCATAGGCATGCACTCCTCGTGTTTATGCTGCTTTGATTCGTAGTATTTCGCGCCTTGTATCAAGCATCTTTCGAATGCTCGATTGAACTCCTCGTCTGTACCAATTTCCTTAATCTCGCCTTCTTCTATGTCGTCTAGTGGGCCGGAACGTGCAAAATCGCGGGTCGCAGGATCATGTGTCGCAAGATCGCCATGTAATGTATGTAACGTATGTAATGTATGCGATGAGATTATTGCTGTCTCATCGTGCAGTCCGAGTGATGAGCGTCTTCTTTTATAATCCTCTAAAGTTATAATCTTCTTCTCACTAGAAAGAAGTTATACTCAGAAAGGATAACAATATATATGCGAGGAGGACCTACCGACATTCCGAAGATTGCCACATGTTTGGCGCAGTTCAAAAGAACAGGCGGCCGATATTTCTAATAATCGTAAATTGCCGAAATTTAAGGCAACTTGTAATCTGCCGAACTTTCCAAGGCAGACTTTGCTTAAATGTTCCTTTCAAACACTTTGCCGATATGAAGGTAAGGGTTGCTGATTAAAACAAGCAACTTTGTCTGGCTATGGAACAATTCTGTTCAGTGCTAGACTCGTTCCTTCCTTTTATTTACAAATTTTGTTACGTTCGCCACGCAACGTAGTCGATCTCAAACCCTCAAGGGCGAAATATGGGTCTGCCCTGTCCGTGAAGACCCCAAACCACCGTGCGGGTAAACGCTGTCTTGCACAAATTGAAGATGCTACGTTCGCCACTTCACGCAACCAAGCCAATTATTGAATTATATTGTTGTTTTTGAATTATATTGTTATTAAGTTCAACTATATTGTTATTAATGAATTATATTGTAGGAAGTAGAGATTTGAATTATATGGTAAGGAGTAGAAGTTGAATTATATAAATGAAGAGGAGATGTAGGATGTAAGGATATTAGATTAGATAACTAAGTAGGTAGTAAGTTTGTTATGGAGAGTGTTCCGGACACCGTCACAGACCCTGCAGATAAGTTGGCAGCAATGACGGCAACAAAAACGATCACCCAATCGCACAGTGGATCCAAGTCCAAACCCCGCGCGGTCTACGATGTGCCCCAATGGAGTCCCTTATGCGCCAGTGATACTAACAACCATTAACACTGGCAATTCGCCATGACTGGCGGCTGCCGCGAGTGCTTCGCCGGACAGGCGGCAATCACAGCATTTCCCCTCGCATCGAGACACAACGTCTGACCCACAGTATAGGTACACCCAGTAGGTAATGTTTCATATATAGGCGCACTATCAAGTACGGCCCGCGGTTCTACGGGACAACGACAAATGTTTGTTTACATTGAGCATATGTTTGTTTACATTCATCATATGTTGGCTGCCATTTATCATACGTTTGCTGCCATTTATGACAAAATGGCAGCTATCTACTGGTCGGGGCACTGCCATGCAAATTTCATGCTAGGCGTGAAAAACGCCGTTAGAAACTTCGGTTCATTGAATTACAATGGTGAAACGTCTTTGCTGACACAAATTTCATTTGCTTTTAACAAATTTATTGAGAGAAAAAGTCAAAATGACTGAAAATATGTCTCTTGTGTTGAAGTGAAAAATGAAGTCAGCGAAAATGCTTCATCCTTCGCAAATCTGGCAGTGCTAGGCATTCGTCAATTTTTGCAAGCACATGGCCAGCGCATGGGCAACACATGGCGCCATTTCTTGGAAGGAAAATACGAGCTTTTGGGCTTCGATTGCATACTGGGTCTACCTATACTGTGGTCTGACCTCTGACGAAACCAGTTCAAAAGCTTTTGAAAGCTGCGATGGGGTCAACTGCCCAGCTGAGTGGTCATTGAACAACGACACGGAAAAACGGGACTGGGCTTTGGCTTAAATAGCATTGCGGAAGCAGCTGACGGGGCTTTTAAACGTCGACCGCTGGCGGAAGCTGGGTGTTGGCTGGACGTCGAGCGCTTGGACGATTGGTTTTGTTCCTTGGACGCCGGTGTGTGGTGGAAGCTGTGGTTTCGGTTGTACGGCAGGAGTTGAACAAATTTTAAAAGGACGGCGGACAGCGATCGGAGCAACTAGGATAAGAAGCGAATTGTAAGTAGATTTAAGTGTATCTAGTTAGAATTTAGGGCTTTAGTTAGGTTTTTTTAAAAATAAATTGTGCCTTGAATTAAATTATAAATTGTGTGATTTTGTGAAGTGGCGAGGTGGAAATCGCGTTCCTGGCGTGTGTTCTTGTGCTCCCTTATTCGATCGGTGGTTTTGGGTCGCCGTGAATCCGATTCCCGTTTCAGGATTCGCGGACAGGGCAGTCCCGGCGCGGAAACGGGTGGCGCCCTTTTTTAAAATACATAGTCCTACACCCCTTTCCGCGGGTGAAGCCGGGTGGGATTGCCCGAACCGTGGCTAGGATCGGCTACGGTGTAGTGGAGAACGTTGCGCAAATTATAGACGTAACAATTTCTCACGGTACTTTAGATTGACACGCGGGTTCGAGAATGTGCTTATTAGAGAGCTTACTGAAATTTGTGTGGGACATCACAAAAGTTTGTGTAGGACATCACAAAAGCTCGTTTGGGACATAGTTGTGTATTGGCTAGTTCCAGGTTTGGAACGGGGAATACACTACACCCCTTTCCTTTAGAAGAGTATTTGTTTGCAAATACAACTGATTGGTTGTGGTATTTTGTTTTACAACTATGCTTATTGTTACGTGACTCTGATGATGAGATCTAATTTCGTATTAAGTATAGAGTGTACAATAATTTTACAATGATTGAGTGAATCTTTTATACAATTTAATTCTATTATTATGCATCCATTTACATTTGTCTTCTATCTCTAATCGTGTATTTACATTGTTTGTGTTTATTACTTTAAATGGGCCCTTCTACGGTTTCTGGTTTTTCTTCCTGTTTTCTACTGTTATCAGTACTGGATCACCAATGTTTAAATGAAGAGGTTTTGTATATGCTATTTTATTGCTCCTAGCTAATTTTGTTTTCTCTATTAATTCTCTGGTTTTTGATGCAGATATTTTTAATCTTAGTTTCAACTCGTTCGCGTAATTTTCAATATCATAGATTTTATCTGTGTTTTCTAAAGTGTCGTTTGGCAAATAAGAAAGTTTTCCGAAAACTAGTTCGTATGGTGTGTAGTTAGTGTCCACGTGTGGGGTTGTATTATACGAGAATGTATAATATGGTATCCATTCGTCCCATTAATTGTCATTAACGAATGCTTACAGATATTCATTGAGGGCACGGTGGTTTCTTTCTACAACACCTAACGTCTCGTGGTGAGAAGGAGTTGAAAAGATTTGTTTTCTGTGTAACAGTTCGCAAATGTTCTTTAGGAGATTATGAGTAAATTCTGTCCCTAAATCGGTTTTTAAAATTTTGAAATGACCGTATTGTAGTATAAAATTGTTAACTAGGGCCTTTGCTACTGTCTTAGCTTCCCTACTTTCTAAGGGTATAGATGTGATATATTTCGTTAATTCGCACTGTATAGTTAATATTGCAAGACAAAACATGTATTTATTATAAATAAAATACAATGCAATTTGTCAAGACAAATTAACACACTAACATTAACCGGATGTCGAGTGTCCGCGGGTCGCTGTTGATGAACTGCCGAGTTTGTAAACAAATAAAAGAAGCAACACGTAAGTGCAATGGTCGAGTATTCATACAACGATTAAGTCGTTGACGCCACTACTAAAGATCGCTACACTCAACTGCCCGGTATTCTTCCGATAAACTCTTCAATTTAAGTGTTCTATCTCCGAATCCAAACTTTTCTAGGAGAGCCGAGCCCTCGTCAGGGAAGAACACGCAAGACGAGACGGAACCCACGAATACGCTGACGCCAGGGGAGAACGCACAAGGCGCCAACAACTCGTGTTCCTTGGGTTGGCGAGGAGCGCCATCGACCAACCCCGCGAGGATTAACTCCATCCCCGCTATTCTAAGGATTAAACCCATTCTTATTCACACACACACACCAAGTCCCTGGCTTGACTTCCCTCAACACAGCGTCACACTACGCTACTGCATCTAAGCACATACGCGATCACGGACAGTTGATCTTAGTGACCATTCAATTATTGCACTATTTAATCACTTAAATATCCAAATATATTTATATATATATATATATATATATATATATATATATATATATATATATATATATATATATATATATATATCTCAAATACCAAAACTACCGACCACATCACCTAATAAACCTTACGGCTTACCTTTCCAGTAAATCCACCCTCTTTTCTTTGGCTCCTCATCCACACTCAACTTGCACAACTTTTCTTTGTCTTATATATTTTCTACGAATAAATCTTCAGGATATGGGCACTACATATGCGTTTGCAAGGAGCTACGCTACACTAAATATGGGATTTCAAGGATATTTTATGGGTTTTGGGACAAGAATTTACATGGGTCTTACAGTCGTCCATCCTGACATTAACTCGCCTCGAGTTACACAGCGTCGGTTTCATCCGCTTCCTCACTAGACAACACTTCGGATTTTTTTTGGAGACTCTACGACCTCAAGCATTTCTAGCTCATAGGAATGATATTTGCTTTCTAATTCGGTGGTCTGCCGACTAAAATAAGCAACTGGATGGATACGGTCGTCTTTTTGATACTGCAGAATGATTCTTGCTATACCTAACGAGCTGGAGTACGTGTGGACTTCCGCTTTACCTTGTGGATTGAACAATGCCAGTACTGGTTCGTTGACTAAAGTGGCCTGCAATGTGCGGAAAGCTTTTTCTTGTTGAGGTGTTAATTTCCAGGTTTCATTTTTCTTCATTAATGAAGTCAATGGACGCGCAATAAAGGCATACTTCTTGACAAAATGTCGGAAATATCCCGTAAGACCCAGAAATTGGCGTACATTGTGTACTGATTTCGGTACGCTGACATTCTCTAGCGCTTTTGGTTTTTTCGTTACCTGGCTTAACTTTACCATTGGAAATCAAATAACCCAAGTAGGTAACTTTCGTTTTTAACAATGAACACTTCTGCAGGTTTAAGGTTAATCCTTCATTTCGAAGTAGTAATAATACCTTTCGGAGTCCTTCCAAAGATTTATTGATTGTCTCTGTATGCAGTAAAACATCATCCAGATAAACTGCTGCAACATCGCCCACTGGGGACAAAATCTTATTCATTAGTCGATGGAACACACGTGGTGCATTAGTTAGACCAAAAGGCAGGTGCTCAAATTCATATTGTCCTGATGGTGTTACAAATGACGTTTATCGCTTGGACTCTTCAGCCATGGGTATCTGATAAAATCTAAATCTAAGCTCGAAAAATAAATTGATCCGTGTAATTGATCGATTTGGTCATCAATTCGCGTAAGTAGATGACTGTCGCGGATGGTAATCGAATTGAGCTTCCTAAAGTCAATGCACAGTCTAGCTTCTCCATTTTTCTTTTTGATGAGCACCACTGGTGCGGCATAGCTTGAATCAGAGTTACGGATCACCTTATTATCCAAGAGTTCTTTCACCATTTCTTTGACCACTTCTTGCTCTGCTCTCGCCATTCTATATGGGCGGAAAGAAAGCGAGGTGTTATTCTGCAATTGAATATTCATTTCCACTGATTTGGCACACCCTAATTCCCCCTTTTCAACAGCGATACAATCCCGAAATTTATTCAATAGTTTCAGCAATTCATATTGATCTTCTTCGCTTATATCGCCAATGGTTACGTCATTTATATTTATCTGATTTCTCTCGGTCTGTTCCACTCGAAGAACATTTTGGATGGTATCTTGTTGCTTTTCGATAGGCCAGGCCCGCACAAGAACTTCATTTTTCTGGAGGATAATATCTTCATCTGACAGGTTAATGAACGCTATCTCTGCCTGCTTATTTTCGTCAATCGACAACACAGTTCGCGGAATACAAGCCTCTTTTCCTGGATGTGGCCGTAAAGAAGCTTCGACGTAAGCATTCTCCACTTCTTGGTCGCAATCTAGTTTGATCCTGCGATAATGCTACGGTGGTATCAAAACCGTATCGGCTATTCGTAAGGTGATTTTACTGACAGGTATCTCCATCTCTGGCATTAGTAAGTAGTCACATGAAGGCTTTTCGATAAATTTTAAAATCGATTCGTTTTTGATTACGATAATTTGTGGTAGTTCGGTAAAGGTTCGACCAACAATCAGCGGAATATTTTGCTCATAATCGGATACCACAACTACTTTGATTGTTGTTTTGATTTCATCTAATCCAATTTCTAATTCGGTGGACCCTCTGCTTGTCGTTGTCCCATTTCCATAGCCTCGCAATGTTATGATATCTCCTTGATTTATATGAAGTCCAAGTTTCATTGCTTCGTTCCACGTGATCAAGGTACACGAACTCCCGAAATCGATATAAACTGTCGACAACGTCCCATTCAGTTTAACATTTTTATAATACTTCCGATTTGCTGCATCCGTGTCCACGGTTTCCAGCAAAGCTACTACTTTATTAGATTCTCCTTGGTTTTGCCTGCGACATGTCTCATTCCTTTGATGATGGCTTCTACAAGTCTGGCAACGCGGTGTATCCTTCGGTGTTGAGTAGCATTTATCGGCAAAGTGGCCTTGTTTGCCACACCTAAAACATGTATTGTTTGAGCGGTTTGGGTTCTGACCTGGTTGTTGCTTCTTATAGTTGGTAGCTACATTCTTTCGTTGTGAGCAGTACTTTCTATCTGAAGCCAGATAACTGGAGGATGTAGTGTTAGTCAGTTGACTCAAATACTGTAAAAGTTCCTCCGGAGACGAATAATTTCCGGCTTTTGCTCCGTTTTTGCCAATAGGGTAGTTCATACCTCCTATCAAACACGATACTGCATACGCTTCGTAAATTTTTCACGCATTTAATAGTGCAACCTTGTCATAAAAATACTTTAAATAAGTTTCCTCTTTCCTTTTTCTTCTGTTGACCAGATCAATCAGCATTGCGTGGAAATCATTTTTCGGTGGAAACGCTCGTCGTAGTTTTTCTTTCCACATTTCCCAAGAATAATTGACTGACCCTTGACCTTTGTACCAGGTTTCTGCCAATCCGCGAAGTTTTCCCAACGCAAAATAAATGGTAACCTCTTCCGTCCATAAAAATATTTCCCTTATTTCGTCAACCTTTTTTAGCCATATCTCAGATGACTGGTTGCGATCTTACGGATTGAAGCTGGGTACTGCATCTGCTTTTACAGACATGCCAGGCTGAATCATATTGGTTCGCTGAAACACCGCGGTGACCGCTTCCGTAAACCGATCTAATGACTCCTTGGTTGACGTCGAATCCTGCCTACGACTCTTTCGACGGTGTTCTCGAGCACTTTCTGAGTCCGAAACTGGACTTCGTCAGTCATGCCGTCACGATCTTTTATTAGTTCGTCTCATACTAAAAAGTTTCAACACGAACACCCTTTTTCGACGCTAAAGGAAAGTTTCTATGATAGACTACTATTTACCAATTTCGAGCTTTATAAATCAATATTTGAATAGGTTTTTCGTGTAGTTCGGATATCGGTTTTATATTTATTTTCACGAAGGGAAAAAAATAACTCGACAGTTCAACTTTGCGACATGCGGACTTTGGACTTCTTTTTCCCACTTCTGATAAATTGTAAGACAAAACATATATTTATTATAAATAAAATACAATGCAATGTGTCAAGACAAATTAACCCACTAACATTAACTGGATGTCGAGTGTCCGAGTGTCGAGTGAAAAATGAAGTCAGCGAAAATGCTTCATCCTTCGCAAATCTGGCAGTGCTAGGCATTCGTCAATTTTTGCAAGCACATGGCCAGCGCATGGGCAACACATGGCGCCATTTCTTGGAAGGAAAATACGAGCTTTTGGGCTTCGATTGCATACTGGGTCTACCTATACTGTGGTCTGACCTCTGACGAAACCAGTTCAAAAGCTTTTGAAAGCTGCGATGGGGTCAACTGCCCAGCTGAGTGGTCATTGAACAACGACACGGAAAAACGGGACTGGGCTTTGGCTTAAATAGCATTGCGGAAGCAGCTGACGGGGCTTTTAAACGTCGACCGCTGGCGGAAGCTGGGTGTTGGCTGGACGTCGAGCGCTTGGACGATTGGTTTTGTTCCTTGGACGCCGGTGTGTGGTGGAAGCTGTGGTTTCGGTTGTACGGCAGGAGTTGAACAAATTTTAAAAGGACGGCGGACAGCGATCGGAGCAACTAGGATAAGAAGCGAATTGTAAGTAGATTTAAGTGTATCTAGTTAGAATTTAGGGCTTTAGTTAGGTTTTTTTAAAAATAAATTGTGCCTTGAATTAAATTATAAATTGTGTGATTTTGTGAAGTGGCGAGGTGGAAATCGCGTTCCTGGCGTGTGTTCTTGTGCTCCCTTATTCGATCGGTGGTTTTGGGTCGCCGTGAATCCGATTCCCGTTTCAGGATTCGCGGACAGGGCAGTCCCGGCGCGGAAACGGGTGGCGCTTTTTTTTAAAATACATAGTCCTACACCCCTTTCCGCGGGTGAAGCCGGGTGGGATTGCCCGAACCGTGGCTAGGATCGGCTACGGTGTAGTGGAAAACGTTGCGCAAATTATAGACGTAACAATTTCTCACGGTACTTTAGATTGACACGCGGGTTCGAGAATGTGCTTATTAGAGAGCTTACTAAAATTTGTGTGGGACATCACAAAAGTTTGTGTAGGACATCACAAAAGCTCGTTTGGGACATAGTTGTGTATTGGCTAGTTCCAGGTTTGGAACGGGGAATACACTATACTCCTTTCCTTTAGAAGAGTATTTGTTTGCAAATACCACTGATTGGTTGTGGTATTTTGTTTTACAACTATGCTTATTGTTACGTGACTCTGATGATGAGATATAATTTCGTATTAAGTATAGAGTGTACAATAATTTTACAATGATTGAGTGAATCTTTTATACAATTTAAGTCTATTATTATGCATCCATTTACATTTGTCTTCTATCTCTAATCGTGTATTTACATTGTTTGTGTTTATCACTTTATATGGGCCCTTCTACGGTTTCTGGTTTTTCTTCCTGTTTTCTACTGTTATCAGTACTGGATCACCAATGTTTAAATGAAGAGGTTTTGTATATGCTATTTTATTGCTCCTAGCTAATTTTGTTTTCTCTATTAATTTTCTGGTTTTTGATGAAGATATTTTTAATCTTAGCTTCAACTCGTTCGCGTAATTTTCAATATTATAGATTCTATCTGTTTTCTAAAGTGTCGTTTGGCAAATAAGAAAGTTTTCCGAAAACTAGTTCGTATGGTGTGTAGTTAGTGTCCACGTGTGGGGTTGTATTATACGAGAATGTATAATATGGTATCCATTCGTCCCATTAATTGTCATTAACGAATGCTTACAGATATTCATTGAGGGCACGGTGGTTTCTTTCTACAACACCTAACGTCTCGTGGTGAGAAGGAGTTGAAAAGATTTGTTTTCTGTGTAACAGTTCGCAAATGTTCTTTAGGAGATTATGAGTAAATTCTGTCCCTAAATCGGTTTTTAAAATTTTGAAATGACCGTATTGTAGTATAAAATTGTTAACTAGGGCCTTTGCTACTGTCTTAGCTTCCCTACTTTCTAAGGGTATAGCCGTGATATATTTCGTTAATTCGCACTGTATAGTTAATATTGCAAGACAAAACATATATTTATTATAAATAAAATACAATGCAATTTGTCAAGACAAATTAACCCACTAACATTAACCGGATGTCGAGTGTCCGCGGGTCGCTGTTGATGAACTGCCGAGTTTGTAAACAAATAAAAGAAGCAACACGTAAGTGCAATGGTCGAGTATTCATACAACGATTAAGTCGTTGACGCCACTACTAAAGATCGCTACACTCAACTGCCCGGTATTCTTCCGATAAACTCTTCAATTTAAGTGTTCTATCTCCGAATCCAAACTTTTCTAGGAGAGCCGAGCCCTCGTCAGGGAAGAACACGCAAGACGAGACGGAACCCACGAATACGCTGACGCCAGGGGAGAACGCACAAGGCGCCAACAACTCGTGCTCCTTGGGTTGGCGAGGAGCGCCATCGACCAACCCCGCGAGGATTAACCCCATCCCCGCTATTCTAAGGATTAAACCCATCCTTATTCACACACACACACACACACCAAGTCCCTGGCTTGACTTCCCTCAACACAGCGTCACACTACGCTACTGCATCTAAGCACATACGCGATCACGGACAGTTGATCTTAGTGACCATTCAATTATTGCACTATTTAATCACTTAAATATCCAAATATATTTATATATATATATATATATATATATATATATATATATATATATATATATATATCTCAAATACCAAAACTACCGACCACAGCACCTAATAAACCTTACGGCTTACCTTTCCAGTAAATACACGCTCTTTTCTTTGGCTCCTCATCCACACTCAACTTGCACAACTTTTCACTAATAACTATGCGCTAGCTACAAGGATCACCCGCCAAGATCAGGCAAATGCTACATTTGTCGCATATGTGCGCAACATGGGGTGTGAAATAACATGCAAAACCGGTCCGCTATCTTGGCATGGAGGACAAAGTAGCGAGCCGGCTTCTTATATATTTTCTACGAATAAATCTTCAGGATATGGGCACTACATATGCGTTTGCAAGGAGCTACGCTACACTCAATATGGGATTTCAAGGATATTTTATGGGTTTTGGGACAAGAATTTACATGGGTCTTACAGTCGTCCATCCTGACATTAACTCGCCTCGAGTTACACAGCGTCGGTTTCATCCGCTTCCTCACTAGACAACACTTCGGATTTTTTTTGGAGACTCTACTACCTCAAGCATTTCTAGCTCATAGGAATGATATTTGCTTTCTAATTCGGTGGTCTGCCGACTAAAATAAGCAACTGGATGGATACGGTCGTCTTTTTGATACTGCAGAATGATTCTTGCTATACCTAACGAGCTGGAGTACGTGTGGACTTCCGCTTTACCTTGTGGATTGAACAATGCCAGTACTGGTTCGTTGACTAAAGTGGCCTGCAATGTGCGGAAAGCTTTTTCTTCTTGAGGTGTTAATTTCCAGGTTTCATTTTTCTTCATTAATGAAGTCAATGGACGCGCAATAAAGGCATACTTCTTGACAAAATGTCGGAAATATCCCGTAAGACCCAGAAATTGGCGTACATTGTGTACTGATTTCGGTACGCTGACATTCTCTAGCGCTTTTGGTTTTTTCGTTACCTGGCTTAACTTTACCATTGGAAATCAAATAACCCAAGTAGGTAACTTTCGTTTTTAACAATGAACACTTCTGCAGGTTTAAGGTTATTCCTTCATTTCGAAGTAGTAATAATACCTTTCGGAGTCCTTCCAAAGATTTATTGATTGCCTCTGTATGCAGTAAAACATCATTCAGATAAACTGCTGCAACATCGCCCACTGGGGACAAAATCTTATTCATTAGTCGATGGAACACACGTGGTGCATTAGTTAGACCAAAAGGCAGGTGCTCAAATTCATATTGTCCTGATGGTGTTACAAATGACGTTTATCGCTTGGACTCTTCAGCCATGGGTATCTGATAAAATCTAAATCTAAGCTCGAAAAATAAATTGCTCCGTGTAATTGATCGATTTCGTCATCAATCCGCGTAAGTAGATGACTGTCGCGGATGGTAATCGAATTGAGCTTCCTAAAGTCAATGCACAGTCTAGCTTCTCCGTTTTTCTTTTTGATGAGCACCACTGGTGAGGCAAAGCTTGAATCAGAGTTACGGATCACCTTATTATCCAAGAGTTCTTTCACCATTTCTTTGACCACTTCTTGCTCTGCTCTCGCCATTCTATATGGGCGGAAAGAAAGCGAGGTGTTATTCTGCAATTGAATATTCATTTCCACTGATTTGGCACACCCTAATTCCCCCTTTTCAACAGCGATACAATCCCGAAATTTATTCAATAGTTTCAGCAATTCATATTGATCTTCTTCGCTTATATCGCCAATGGTTACGTCATTTATATTTATCTGATTTCTCTCGGTCTGTTCCACTCGAAGAACATTTTGGATGGTATCTTGTTGCTTTTCGATAGGCCAGGCCCGCACAAGAACTTCATTTTTCTGGAGGATAATATCTTCATCTGACAGGTTAATGAACGCTATCTCTGCCTGCTTATTTTCGTCAATCGACAACACAGTTCGCGGAATACAAGCCTCTTTTCCTGGATGTGGCCGTAAAGAAGCTTCGACGTAAGCATTCTCCACTTCTTGGTCGCAATCTAGTTTGATCCTGCGATAATGCTACGGTGGTATCAAAACCGTATCGGCTATTCGTAAGGTGATTTTACTGACAGGTATCTCCATCTCTGGCATTAGTAAGTAGTCACATGAAGGCTTTTCGATAAATTTTAAAATCGATTCGTTTTTGATTACGATAATTTGTGATAGTTCGGTAAAGGTTCGACCAACAATCAGCGGAATATTTTGCTCATAATCGGATACCACAACTACTTTGATTGTTGTTTTGATTTCATCTAATCCAATTTCTAATTCGGTGGACCCTCTGCTTGTCGTTGTCCCATTTCCATAGCCTCGCAATGTTATGATATCTCCTTGATTTATATGAAGTCCAAGTTTCATTGCTTCGTTCCACGTGATCAAGGTACACGAACTCCCGAAATCGATATAAACTGTCGACAACGTCCCATTCAGTTTAACATTTTTATAATACTTCCGATTTGCTGCATCCGTGTCCACGGTTTCCAGCAAAGCTACTACTTTATTAGATTCTCCTTGGTTTTGCCTGCGACATGTCTCATTCCTTTGATGATGGCTTCTACAAGTCTGGCAACGCGGTGTATCCTTCGGTGTTGAGTAGCATTTATCGGCAAAGTGGCCTTGTTTGCCACACCTAAAACATGTATTGTTTGAGCGGTTTGGGTTCTGACCTGGTTGTTGCTTCTTATAGTTGGTAGCTACATTCTTTCGTTGTGAGCAGTACTTTCTATCTGAAGCCAGATAACTGGAGGATGTAGTGTTAGTCAGTTGACTCAAATACTGTAAAAGTTCCTCCGGAGACGAATAATTTCCGGCTTTTGCTCCGTTTTTGGCAATAGGGTCGTTTATACCTCCTATCAAACACGATACTGCATACACTCCGTAAATTTTTCACGCATTTAATAGTGCAACCTTGTCATAAAAATACTTTAAATAAGTTTCCTCTTTCCTTTTTCTTCTGTTGACCAGATCAATCAGCATTGCGTGGAAATAATTTTTCGGTGGAAACGCTCGTCGTAGTTTTTCTTTCCACATTTCCCAAGAATAATTGACTGACCCTAGACCTTTGTACCAGGTTTCTGCCAATCCGCGAAGTTTTCCCAACGCAAAATAAATGGTAACCTCTTCCGTCCATAAAAATATTTCCCTTATTTCGTCAACCTTTTTTAGCCATATCTCAGATGACTGGTTGCGATCTTACGGATTGAAGCTGGGTACTGCATCTGCTTTTACAGACATGCCAGGCTGAATCATATTGGTTCGCTGAAACACCGCGGTGACCGCTTCCGTAAACCGATCTAATGACTCCTTGGTTGACGTCGAATCCTGCCTACGACTCTTTCGACGGTGTTCTCGAGCACTTTCTGAGTCCGAAACTGGACTTCGTCAGTCATGCCGTCACGATCTTTTATTAGTTCGTCTCATACTAAAAAGTTTCAACACGAACACCCTTTTTCGACGCTAAAGGAAAGTTTCTATGATAGACTACTATTTACCAATTTCGAGCTTTATAAATCAATATTTGAATAGGTTTTTCGTGTAGTTCGGATATCGGTTTTATATTTATTTTCACGAAGGGAAAAAAAATAACTCGACAGTTCAACTTTGCGACATGCGGACTTTGGACTTCTTTTTCCCACTTCTGATAAATTGTAAGACAAAACATATATTTATTATAAATAAAATACAATGCAATGTGTCAAGACAAATTAACCCACTAACATTAACCGGATGTCGAGTGTCCGCGGGTCGCTGTTGATGAACTGCCGAGTTTGTAAACAAATAAAAGAAGCAACACGTAAGTGCAATGGTCGAGTATTCATACAACGATTAAGTCGTTGACGCCACTACTAAAGATCGCTACACTCAACTGCCCGGTATTCTTCCGATAAACTCTTCAATTTAAGTGTTCTATCTCCGAATCCAAACTTTTCTAGGAGAGCCGAGCCCTCGTCAGGGAAGAACACGCAAGACGAGACGGAACCCACGAATACGCTGACGCCAGGGGAGAACGCACAAGGCGCCAACAACTCGTGCTCCTTGGGTTGGCGAGGAGCGCCATCGACCAACCCCGCGAGGATTAACCCCATCCCCGCTATTCTAAGGATTAAACCCATCCTTATTCACACACACACACACACCAAGTCCCTGGCTTGACTTCCCTCAACACAGCGTCACACTACGCTACTGCATCTAAGCACATACGCGATCACGGACAGTTGATCTTAGTGACCATTCAATTATTGCACTATTTAATCACTTAAACATCCAAATATATTTATATATATATATATATATATATATATATATATATATATCTCAAATACCAAAACTACCGACCACAGCACCTAATAAACCTTACGGCTTACCTTTCCAGTAAATACACGCTCTTTTCTTTGGCTCCTCATCCACACTCAACTTGCACAACTTTTCACTAATAACTATGCGCTAGCTACAAGGATCACCCGCCAAGATCAGGCAAATGCTACATTTGTCGCATATGTGCGCAACATGGGGTGTGAAATAACATGCAAAACCGGTCCGCTATCTTGGCATGGAGGACAAAGTAGCGAGCCGGCTTCTTATATATTTTCTACGAATAAATCTTCAGGATATGGGCACTACATATGCGTTTGCAAGGAGCTACGCTACACCCAAATGGGATTTCAAGGATATTTTATGGGTTTTGGGACAAGAATTTACATGGGTCTTACAGTCGTCCATCCTGACATTAACTCGCCTCGAGTTACACAGCGTCGGTTTCATCCGCTTCCTCACTAGACAACACTTCGGATTTTTTTTGGAGACTCTACTACCTCAAGCATTTCTAGCTCATAGGAATGATATTTGCTTTCTAATTCGGTGGTCTGCCGACTAAAATAAGCAACTGGATGGATACGGTCGTCTTTTTGATACTGCAGAATGATTCTTGCTATACCTAACGAGCTGGAGTACGTGTGGACTTCCGCTTTACCTTGTGGATTGAACAATGCCAGTACTGGTTCGTTGACTAAAGTGGCCTGCAATGTGCGGAAAGCTTTTTCTTGTTGAGGTGTTAATTTCCAGGTTTCATTTTTCTTCATTAATGAAGTCAATGGACGCGCAATAAAGGCATACTTCTTGACAAAATGTCGGAAATATCCCGTAAGACCCAGAAATTGGCGTACATTGTGTACTGATTTCGGTACGCTGACATTCTCTAGCGCTTTTGGTTTTTTCGTTACCTGGCTTAACTTTACCATTGGAAATCAAATAACCCAAGTAGGTAACTTTCGTTTTTAACAATGAACACTTCTGCAGGTTTAAGGTTAATCCTTCATTTCGAAGTAGTAATAATACCTTTCGGAGTCCTTCCAAAGATTTATTGATTGTCTCTGTATGCAGTAAAACATCATCCAGATAAACTGCTGCAACATCGCCCACTGGGGACAAAATCTTATTCATTAGTCGATGGAACACACGTGGTGCATTAGTTAGACCAAAAGGCAGGTGCTCAAATTCATATTGTCCTGATGGTGTTACAAATGACGTTTATCGCTTGGACTCTTCAGCCATGGGTATCTGATAAAATCTAAATCTAAGCTCGAAAAATAAATTGCTCCGTGTAATTGATCGATTTGGTCATCAATCCGCGTAAGTAGATGACTGTCGCGGATGGTAATCGAATTGAGCTTCCTAAAGTCAATGCACAGTCTAGCTTCTCCGTTTTTCTTTTTGATGAGCACCACTGGTGAGGCATAGCTTGAATCAGAGTTACGGATCACCTTATTATCCAAGAGTTCTTTCACCATTTCTTTGACCACTACTTGCTCTGCTCTCGCCATTCTATATGGGCGGAAAGAAAGCGAGGTATTATTCTGCAATTGAATATTCATTTCCACTGATTTGGCACACCCTAATTCCCCCTTTTCAACAGCGATACAATCCCGAAATTTATTCAATGGTTTCAGCAATTCATATTGATCTTCGCTTATATCGCCAATGGTTACGTCATTTATATTTATCTGATTTCTCTCGGTCTGTTCCACTCGAAGAACATTTTGGATGGTATCTTGTTGATTTTCGATAGGCCAGGCCCGCACAAGAACTTCATTTTTCTGGAGGATAATATCTTCATCTGACAGGTTAATGAACGCTATCTCTGCCTGCTTATTTTCGTCAATCGACAACACAGTTCGCGGAATACAAGCCTCTTTTCCTGGATGTGGCCGTAAAGAAGCTTCGACGTAAGCATTCTCCACTTCTTGGTCGCAATCTAGTTTGATCCTGCGATAATGCTACGGTGGTATCAAAACCGTATCGGCTATTCGTAAGGTGATTTTACTGACAGGTATCTCCATCTCTGGCATTAGTAAGTAGTCACATGAAGGCTTTTCGATAAATTTTAAAATCGATTCGTTTTTGATTACGATAATTTGTGGTAGTTCGGTAAAGGTTCGACCGACAATCAGCGGAATATTATGCTCATAATCGGATACCACAACTACTTTGATTGTTGTTTTGATTTCATCTAATCCAATTTCTAATTCGGTGGACCCTCTGCTTGTCGTTGTCCCATTTCCATAGCCTCGCAATGTTATGATATCTCCTTGATTTATATGAAGTCCAAGTTTCATTGCTTCGTTCCACGTGATCAAGGTACACGAACTCCCGAAATCGATATAAACTGTCGACAACGTCCCATTCAGTTTAACATTTTTATAATACTTCCGATTTGCTGCATCCGTGTCCACGGTTTCCAGCAAAGCTACTACTTTATTAGATTCTCCTTGGTTTTGCCTGCGACATGTCTCATTCCTTTGATGATGGCTTCTACAAGTCTGGCAACGCGGTGTATCCTTCGGTGTTGAGTAGCATTTATCGGCAAAGTGGCCTTGTTTGCCACACCTAAAACATGTATTGTTTGAGCGGTTTGGGTTCTGACCTGGTTGTTGCTTCTTATAGTTGGTAGCTACATTCTTTCGTTGTGAGCAGTACTTTCTATCTGAAGCCAGATAACTGGAGGATGTAGTGTTAGTCAGTTGACTCAAATACTGTAAAAGTTCCTCCGGAGACGAATAATTTCCGGCTTTTGCTCCGTTTTTGGCAATAGGGTCGTTTATACCTCCTATCAAACACGATACTGCATACGCTCCGTAAATTTTTCACGCATTTAATAGTGCAACCTTGTCATAAAAATACTTTAAATAAGTTTCCTCTTTCCTTTTTCTTCTGTTGACCAGATCAATCAGCATTGCGTGGAAATAATTTTTCGGTGGAAACGCTCGTCGTAGTTTTTCTTTTCACATTTCCCAAGAATAATTGACTGACCCTTGACCTTTGTGCCAGGTTTCTGCCAATCCGCGAAGTTTTCCCAACGCAAAATATATGGTAACCTCTTCCGTCCATAAAAATATTTCCCTTATTTCGTCAACCTTTTTTAGCCATATCTCAGATGACTGGTTGCGATCTTACGGATTGAAGCTGGGTACTGCATCTGCTTTTACAGACATGCCAGGCTGAATCATATTGGTTCGCTGAAACACCGCGGTGACCGCTTCCGTAAACCGATCTAATGACTCCTTGGTTGACGTCGAATCCTGCCTACGACTCTTTCGACGGTGTTCTCGAGCACTTTCTGAGTCCGAAACTGGACTTCGTCAGTCATGCCGTCACGATCTTTTATTAGTTCGTCTCATACTAAAAAGTTTCAACACGAACACCCTTTTTCGACGCTAAAGGAAAGTTTCTATGATAGACTACTATTTACCAATTTCGAGCTTTATAAATCAATATTTGAATAGGTTTTTCGTGTAGTTCGGATATCGGTTTTATATTTATTTTCACGAAGGGAAAAAAAATAACTCGACAGTTCAACTTTGCGACATGCGGACTTTGGACTTCTTTTTCCCACTTCTGATAAATTGTAAGACAAAACATATATTTATTATAAATATAATACAATGCAATGTGTCAAGACAAATTAACCCACTAACATTAACCGGATGTCGAGTGTCCGCGGGTCGCTGTTGATGAGCTGCCGAGTTTGTAAACAAATAAAAGAAGCAACACGTAAGTGCAATGGTCGAGTATCCAAATATATTTGTGGCGTTCGATTATCACCACCTGGCACTGTGCGCGGCAGCGATTTTTAATCACTGCAACAAAAATGCGCACACAAAACTTCGTCTTCAATTTCATGCATTGAACATTCAACGCGCTAGATAAGCAACCGCTTACGTTGCAGTTGCAGTTTTCGCCGGATGTGTGGTCATCGAACGCGCGCACAAAACCGCGAATTTCTCGAGAACTGAGGCCGCAGACTCAGCACTCCTGAAATTAATAAAAGGCGTTTCAGCTATCGCATCGATGCTCAGTCTTATTCGGTTACCGTTGGGCGCGTCGTGTGAGGTCGCGATCCCTTTATCTTTTATTGTTTAAATATATATTTTTATACCATATGATCTGTTTTTCTCCGTGCCGCGACTACCGCGCACACTTGACCAAATTGGCGATCCTGCCAGGAGCGTGTAGTCGGCAAACGTGACCCGAGTGGTTCCTTTAGACGGTATTACGGCGGTTCTCGCGCGACCTTAACAGTCCTTCTTTCGCGTGACATATTTGGTTTTGCGGAATGGGCGGCTCCGCTAGCAAGCCACCCGTAGTCGGTGACGTGACCAATACGATGGTCGTTAATTCTTCACTAGCCATTCAAAGCGAAACACTGTAGTGCCTTCTAGTCGCTGTACTTTTAACTCACATCGCCGCTTTCGCGTACAGACTCTACCGTGACCTCGTTCGAGGAGTGAAACGATGAGCCCTTAACAATCCAATATCTACGGCCTAAGGTCCATTTGTAAAGACAGTGCATTCACGCCGATGGTGCTCCCTTCATGGTGAAACAAGCAAGTGTCCTTTTCTTCTTGTGAATTTTCAACCTCAAAGTGGCATCTTTCGCGTACGACCGACAGTGCAAAACCCAACCCAACATGTCGAAACCTACGCCCCAAAGAAAGCAAAACTGTCCCGCCCCGCGACCAAGACTCAGATCCCGCCGATCCTTCTATGTTCACGGTCGACAACAGTGAAATCGGTAGGGTAGCAGTGCGTATTCCCCCTTTTTGGGGTGAAGACATCGAGTTGTGGTTTTCACAAGTAGAAGCCGCCTTTGCAAACAGCCGAATTGTCAGTGACAATAGTAAGTTCTCCTTCTTGGTGACCGATTTAGAGCCACGGGTGATGCAACAAGTGCGTGACTATATAGTGCATCCGCCACAGGTCGACAAATACGTCACCCTCAAGAAGGCAATTATCGCGACCCTCGGTGGTTCGGATCAGCAAAGGATGCACAAGCTCCTTGTCGAAGTAGAACTGGCGGAACAGAAACCCTCACAGCTCCTCAATCGGATGCGCGCACTCGCTGCGCAATGACTCCCAGACGAGATGCTAAAACAGATATGGCTAAGTCGGCTTACCTCCAGCCTACGTGCTATCCTCTCGGCAAGTAACGTCGCGCTGTCAGAGTTGATCATTATCGCAGATCATGTACACGAACAAACTCAATTCACGACGCCTTTCAGCGTGACTGCGGTGAATAAACCATCGTCCACACCGACAGATCCCTGAGTCGAAGAGTTAATCGCGGGAATAGGCCGTCTTACCGAACGATTTAACGTGCTAGACTTTCGCACTCAATTCCCTATTCAGCGGGAACGAAGCCGTTCTCGTTCGCGCCCTCTACACGACAGACGACGACAACGCCCTCCGCCTTCATCCTCCGGACAGC
The DNA here is from genome assembly GCA_963942545.1 of Oxycera nigricornis. NCBI lineage: Eukaryota > Metazoa > Arthropoda > Insecta > Diptera > Stratiomyidae > Oxycera > Oxycera nigricornis. Next base: position 77,910,802 of record OZ012660.1, read on the forward strand.
AAACCACCCAAGGCATCTGCTGGTACCATCAACAGTTCGGAAGTGCCGCAGAAAAGTGCAGAGCGCCTTGTAGTTTTTCAAAAAACTAAAATCTTACCCGCTAGAAGAGGCGGCTAGCGCGCGAACTTTATCACGCCTCCAAATCCACGACAGGACGACGGCACGCTCGTTTCTGATAGACACCGGTGCGGACGTTTCGGTAATCCCTCCGACGAAACGTGATCGTCAAAATCAAACGACCCAGCCTAAACTTTTCGCAGCTAACGGTACTCCTATACGCACGTACGGCGAACGACGCTTAACGCTTAACTTGAGACTGCGACGACCTTTCACATGGTCTTGCATCATAGCGGATGTCACTTCACCCATTATCGGTGCCGACTTATTAAAAAACTATGGATTACTCGTCGATATGCGTGGTCAGCGGCTGATAGATAGTGAAACCAAGCTCACTTCGGTGGCGCAAATCCTTTTTATGGATAAACCACCCGCCCCACTGGTCTACTCTTTCAGTAAATTCGGTGTTTACGGTTCCCTGTTGTCGGAATATCACGACATTACCTTACTTTCGGCGCAACACGACAAAAACTGTGCTACCACTCATCACATCGTGACCAAAGGTCCACCTGTACGGGCAAAGGTACGCAGACTGTCCCCCGACAAGCTGGCAGCATCGAAAAAAGAATTCGAGTTCCTGATACAACAAGGAATATGTCGTCGTTCCAAAAGTCCATGGTCAAGCCCCCTGCATTTGGTGCGCAAGGCAAATGGCGCTTATAGCAAGCACGGTTCCAGACAGTTATCCTATTGGATTCCTGCAAGACTGCACCGCCGCTTTACATTGAATGAAAGTTTTTTCTGTGGTGGATCTCCAAAAAGCATACCACCAAATTCCAGTAGAGCCAAGCGACATCCCAAAGACGGCTATAATCACGCCCTTTGGTCTTTTTGAATTCATGTTTATGACTTTCGGTCTTTGCAACGCTGGACAAACTTTCCAAAGGTTTATGCACGAGATTCTGCGCGGATTAGACTACGTTTTCGTTTATCTCGACGATATTCTAATTTACTCGCCAGACCACGAGACACATCGATTACACATATCAGAAGTCTTTGATAGGCTCAGGAAACACCGGCGCTCAATTAACGTCGACAAATGCCAGCTAAGCAAATCCAAAGTTAAATTCCTTGGCCATCTGGTGTCTGCAGAGGGCCTCAAACCATTACCTGAGAAAGCGAAAGGTATACTAGCAACCCCCAGGCCACAAACCGCACACCAGCTAAGGTCATTTTTTGGAATGGTATTGGAGCCGTATTACATCAAACCCTGAATACCGTTACAACACCACTAGGATTTTTCTCCGAGCGGTTAACCGACACTCAAAGAAAATACAGCACCTACGATAGGGAGCTTCTGACGATCTACGAGGCCATCAAACACTTCAGGTATATGCTAGAAGGCAGAGTATTTTCTATCTTTACAGATCACAAGCCGCTGCAATTCGCCTTCCAACAGCGTCCAGAAAAAGCTTCTCCACGACAACAGCGTTATCTGGAATACATCGCCCAGTTCAGCATCGACATTCAACACATTCCCGGTGAAGAAAACGCAACAGCAGACTACCTATCTCGAGTCAACATAATACAGGCTACGGATTTCCGCGCTTTGGCTTCAGCACAAAGAGACGACAGCGAACTGAGCTCCTTGCTTCGCGACTGCACGAGTTACAAGCAGCCTTTGGAGTGGAAAACGCAATGTTTAGACGGATGCCCTTGGCCACTACACTGCATCGTTACAGAAGCACGAGTTCGCCCTTACGTTCCGCAATCATTCCGCTCAAGAGTTATGTGCAACCTGCATCGACTCTCACATCCGGGTGCCCGAGCAACACGCAAGCTAATCACCGACAGATTTTTCTGGCCAGGCATGAATCGTGACATAACTCCCTTCGTCCGAACCTGCCTGGACTGCCAACGGAACAAGATAGGACGGCACACCAAATCACCAGTCCATCGTTATAGGTTACCAGACGAACGTTTCTCACATCTTAAAATCGATCTTGTCGGACCCCTTCCACTAAGTGAGGGTTATCGGTATTGTCTGACAATCATAGATCGTTACACACGCTGGCCCGAAGCAACCCCTTTTCAAGATATCACCGCCGGCACTGTCGCCACGGCACTGATCAGCAATTGGATTAGCCGTTTTGGAGTCCGGGTCAAAGTGACAACCGATCTAGGAAGGCAGTTCGAAAGTCAAATATTCAGGGAGCTCACCAAAATGCTGGGAACAACACATCTTCGTACAACTCCATACCACCCAGCATCGGCATCGGAGCGTGAAAGCTGCAATACGATGCCATAAAGACAGCAATTGGACGAAGACCTTACCCTTAGTCCTTTTGGGGCTACGTTCGGCCCTAAAAGAAGACATCCATTCAACCGCTGCAGAAATGGCATACGGTGCAGCACTTCGTCTCCCTGGAGAGTTTTTCACCGATTCCCATCCTTCCGTCAACGAAACAGACTTCCTGCGTGACTTACGGTCGCACATGCAATCATTGCGCCCGCGTTACACATCAAGGTTCAGCGGATGTTTTCGTCAGCAAGGATCTCACGACATGCACTCACGTCTTTATCCGCAACGACAAGGTGAAGCCACCGCTTTCACCACCATATGACGGTCCATATTCAGTGATAGCTAGGCATGCCAAGCATTTCAAGATCAGCATCAACGGCCGTCATACAAACATATCAATAGATCGGCTTAAGCCCGCCTACATCGCAGTGGATCCAACAATTCCCACCAACGCAGACGCAAGACCCACCTAAAACTACGCGTTCTGGACGACAAATTAAGCCAACCGTTCGGTTCAACCCTTGTTCAAACATCATATCAACAGCAAACTTCGAACGCAATTAAAGACGCCCTCACACCGCTTATCAGCAACTATTATAACATGTTAATAGATTTAGAATAGAACTACTCAATGTAACCTCATACGACGCGCCCCAACGCAAAGCGATCTTCTTTCTTTTTCGTTTTATCGTGGCTTCTCCACTACAGGGGGAGTAATGTGGCGTTCGATTATCACCACCTGGCACTGTGCGTGGCAGCGATTTTTAATCGCTGCAACAAAAATGCGCACACAAAACTTCGCCTTCAATTTCATACATTGAAGATTCAACGCGCTAGATAAGCAACCGCTTACGTTGCAGTTGTAGTTTTCTCCGGATGTGTGGTCATCGAACGCGCGCACAAAACCGCGAATTTCTCGAGAACTGAGGCTGCAGACTCAGCACTCCTGAAATTAATAAAAGGCGTTTCAGCTATCGCATCGATGCTCAGTCTTATTCGGTTACCGTTGGGCGCGTCGTGTGAGGTCGCGATCCCTTTATCTTTTATTGTTTAAATATATATTTTTATACCATATGATCTGTTTTTCTCCGTGCCGCGACTACCGCGCACACTTGACCAAATATATATATATATATATATATATATATATATATATATATATATATATATATATATATATATATATATATATCTCAAATACCAAAACTACCGACCACAGCACCTAATAAACTCTACGGCTTACCTTTCCAGTAAATCCACGCTCTTTTCTTTGGCTCTTCATTCACACTCAACTTGCACAACTTTTCACTAATAACTATGCACTGATAATGACGCGCCGATCCTAGCTACAAGGATCACCCGCCAAGATCAGGCAAATGCTACATTTGTCGCATATGTGTGCAACATGGGGTGTGAAATAATATGCAAAACCGGTCCGCTATCTTGGCATCGAGGACAAAGTAGCGAGCCAGCTTCTTATCTATTTTCTACGAATAAATCTTCAGGATATGGGCACTACATATGCGTTTGCAAGGAGCTTCGCTACACTCAATATGGGATTTCAAGGATATTTTATGGGTTTTAGAACAAGAATTTACATGGGTCTTACAATATACATCGAAAATTGTTTGAAAGTCTTAATGGACCAACGATGTCAGCGCTTCGTCGTCGTCGTTGTCGTGACATGGAGGTGGGCATTGCAGCCCTAGCACTGCGACCTGCTGGTCGAATGTACTAGCCTCATACTTTTCCTTTCTGGAGTTAATGCTTATGTCTTGAATCTTCCGGAGAGATGATGAACCTCATCAGGTCGTCCAAGGCTAAGGTATGGAACTCCTTGTCTCCTATTTGAGGCATGCCAAGGGCTCTTTATCTGTGTCTGGAGAACGCGGGACAGTAGCCCACATAATGTGCCGCTGTTTCCTCGTCCTCCTCACATCTAGTGCACCATGCATCGTCCACTATTTGCAGAAGAGCTTGGTGACTTCTCAGGCGTCCGCGGCCTGTAATCACTTCTGTGAGTTTTTTCAGTCTGACTCTATTAAGTTTCAGACAGTATTTTGCGACTTCAGGTCGTAGGTTTGCCAGAAAGAGCTTTGTCTGTCTGCATGTTGGTAGGTTGAGCCATCGTCTTCGATGTTCTTCCCTGAGTGTCTCATTGATCTTTTTTGAGATTAGATTTATGTTCGTTGGCAGAACAGGCTCAGGACCAACCGGTGTGATCTCTGCTCCCTTCTTAGCTAGTTTGTCTGCCTCTTCATTACCTATAATGTCCACATGTGCTGGGACCCAGGTAACTGAGACTCTGTTTCTCTGGCTCAGCTTTTTGAGGCTGTTCTGGGCACACTCCACAATTGAAGTTTTCACATTGTGGGAGCCCAGGGCCTTGATAGCGGCCTGACTGTCTGAACAGATTTTTATCTGTTTGTTTTGTATTCTTCTGTCTTGTAAGTGGTCCGCGGTTTTGGCTATGGCGTGGACTTCAGCTTGAAAGATGGTTGTTTTTGTACCCAGAGTTATCGATATTTGAGCCTCATGTGGTCCAGGGCGTATATTTATTCCCGCCCCAGCCCCGATGCTCATCACTGATCCGTCTGTGTACACTATGATATCAGCGGGCCTGTGAGAAAGGTGACCGAACTTAGTCCAATCATTCCTATCAGTCAAACTCAGCGCTTACTATTTCAAAACTAGTAGAGGGTATATCGGTTTTTATCATTCTTTCCTTTGTGTGCCTTGTGATTTTGTTATATTTGCATTTGTCACATTGGCTAATGTAGTGTTTTATCATTCTATTCATGTCCCACCAACAGTATCTTTGTTTCAATTTTAAAAGTGTTTTACGGATTCCTGTATGTCCTCCGTGTGGCGATTCGTGGAATTCTTTTATAAGTTCATTTTGTTTGGCGATGTCACTAATTCTTTTGGGGGGTTTATATATCATAATCTTTAACTGGATATCCATTTTTTGTTGCAACGTATTGAACAATTTCTTAAATTCTTCTTTGGGTACGTACCTGAATATTATATCTTCCATAGATAGAGCTAGCTAGTTTATATTATGATTCTGCGAATAATGCAGTAACTTCTTCACTACAGAAACTAGTTTCGTGTTTGAGTTATCGTTACAGTTATTGCGAGATTTCACACTTTGCTTGTCGCTGGCGGAAACGTATTTCTCGTGAGCTTTACCGCTAAAGTGGACCATTAAATTATCTTTCTCCTTTGAGATTATTATACTTTCTTTATCGTTGCGCAACATATTAAATTTTAGTTTTAATGCCCCTGTTATATCGGATAATGAAGTACAATCGAACGCATAGAGGTGATCAGTCTCCCGTGCTCTTTTGTCGCTTTCGTTATCGATTTTTGTGCTTGTTTTATCACTTTGTTGTTTTGTCGCCATGCTTCTTGTTATCGCCATAAGTTTCTTGCTGATACTTTTGTCATTGGTTGGGGGTATCATTGATTTTAGTATTTCTGAGTCTATTTGTATCCTTGATAATGTATCGGCATTTGTGTTGATTTTACCCTTTTTATACACAATTTCAAAATCATAGTCCAATAAATCTAATCTGATTCTTGTCAACTTCGACGATGGGTTTTTGTGTGTGAACAACGATACTAAAGGTCTATGGTCTGATACTACTGTAAACTTTCGTCCATACAAAGATGGTCTGAAAAAGTTTATTCCCCAGTGTATCGCCAAAAAACCCTTTTCAATGATTGGTTTGTTCAGTTCATGTTTGTTCAACGATTTACTCGCGTATGAGATTGGTAAATCAGAACCGATCTCTCTTAGTGCAAAATTTGATGCGTCAGTGGTCAAAATGAAAATTTTTTCAAAATCCGGATACTGTAGTATCGGTGGTGACATCAATTTTTGTTTTAGTAGATCGTATGCTTTTTGCTGTTCTTCTTCCCAAATAAACGGTGATTTTTTCTTCAATAAAGAGTTCAAACTCTTTGCCGTTTCTGCAAAATTTGGGATGAAGCGTCGGTAATAGTTACAAAAAGCTACGAATCTCCTGACGTCATCCGCGTTTTTAGGGATGGGATAATTCTTTATTACTTCGTGTTTAGCAGGGTCTGTTCGTAAACCGTCTGCTGTAATTAGGTGTCCTAAATAGACTACTTCCGATTTTAAAAATTTGCATTTATTCGCATTCAGTTTGAGGTTGTATCTGCGTAGTCTTTGTAATACTTTAGATAAATTCTCGTTATGGTGTTTGATGCTGCATCCAAAGACCATAATGTCATTGACATATAAAAAGGCTGAATGACTTAAACCAGTTAGTGCAATGGTAAGCATTCTTTGAAAACTGTTTGAGGACATTTTAAGTCCGAAATGTAGCCTTTTAAACTGATAGTGTCCGTTGCTAGTGGAAAATGCTGTCAAAGGTCTGGAGTCTTTCTCTAGTTCAATTTGGTGGAAGGAACTCGTCATATCTAAGGTGGAGAAGTGTTTTGCTCTACCTAGTTTGTCGAGCACATCTTCCAACCTTGTCAATGGGAATTTGTCATTGACTATCTTGTCGTTCAACTTTCTGAAGTCAACAACAAGTCTCCATTTCTTTGTATCGTCAGAACTTTTCTTTGGTACAACTAGCAATGGTGAGTTGTATGGGCTTATTGAAGGTTCAACAATGTCGTTATCCTCCAATTCTTGGACTTGTTTTTGTATTTCCTCGTTCTGAGTGTGACGTAACCGATAATTTTTGATGTATACTGGTGCATCGTCAGTGGTATTGCGCCTTTTCTTGTAAAAGTTATTCTTACATAGTTGTTCCCCTTCAAGGTGAAAAACATCTTGATATTGTTTAATAATATCTAGCAAGCTCGTGTTTGTTTGTTCATCTAAACTATTTGTGTTTATGACGTCCAGTAATCGGTTCAAACGTTTGTTGTCGAATGTTTGTTTAGTTTTTTAAATGTTATAGTTTTTCAAAGGTTCTAGTTCTAACTCGAAGGTTTTGAGTGTTATATTGTGTTCATTAGTGTTTAACACTTTAACGTAGCATACACCTCTTGCTGGGATAATGCAGTTCCCTAAGAATACTCTGTTTTGGATTTCCTTGTTAAAAATGACACTGTCTTCGGATCTGTTAATTTCTATTGGAATCATGGCTTCAGTTCTTGCCGGGATGACAATTTGTGCCATGTTGATTTTTCTGGTGTACATAGGTATTGTAATGTCTTTGTCAAGGATGCAAAAGGTAATAGTATATGACTCGAAATCTATTTTGCACATATATTCACTGAGTATATCTCTTCCTAATATACCATCAGTTTCAATTGGAAAGTCCTCATATACTACGTGGAAAATGTTAGTTATCATCTCGTTTTCGATGATAAATTGTTGCTTGGTAGTTCCTAGAGACATTGTTGTCTTGTCTGTTATGCCCGTAAGTTTGCATTTATTTTCGTGTTGTAGATCGATATTTTTGCGAAATAAACTATTATTCTTGAGTATCGAGATATCTGCACCTGTGTCTACTAGTAATTTCATGTATCTTTTTTCATTATTGTTATAAATTTTTACATAATTAGTGCTAATACCCGTTATTCTATATATTCTGGTAGTTATATTAGATTTAGGTTTTACAATATTTTTGGCCAAGTTCTCTATTCTTCGTTCGGGAGGTTGCCGATTTCCTCTCGAGCGGTTGTCAAGTTTCCCTGATCTGATATTATGCGGATTCTCCTATTATTATCTCTATTATTGTAGAAATTTCTACTATTGTTGTTTATACTGTTTCCATTTCTGTTATTGTTGAAATTTCTATCTTTGTGTGAGTTTCTAGCACCGTTGAAATTTCTGCTGTTGAAATTTTGGTTATTGGGTGGTCTACCATTATTAAAATATCGACTTAAAAAAATTATTATTATTCTGAATACTATCGCGTGGTCTTCGTTGAAAGTTTTGAGTAGCATATCTAGTTCTATTATTATTATTGTTTGGGTATCTGTTGTTGAAATTTCTGTTATTTCTGTTAATGTAGAGTATATTATTTTGTAGAGTTTCCGTGCTTTCTACTTCTATGGCTAGAAAGATTGCTTCACTCAGATTTTTAGGTCTTGCTGCGAATATCGTTTCCCTTATCTGGTCGTTCAGACCGTTTTTGAACACTGTTAAAGCGTATGGATCATTCACGCTGTGTATTGCTTGTTTTGCAGCCTGTATTGGGTTTGGACCTAGTTCATTTATTTGTAGTTGGTTTAGCTCATTAACCAAATTTAGTATTTTGTCTTTATATGTGGAAATAGGTAACCGTTTTTGTGTAATGGTTGATAATTGTGTGTGGATTTGAGGGACTGTTTTTGGCTCTTTATATTTTAGTCTTAGTTCGTTTTCGAAATTTTCTAAGTCTGTTACATTTGATGTGTTTAATGATGTTCTTACATTAGGGATAAGTTTCACAAGTAAGATGAAATGTAGCAATTCGGTTTTTCCTTCTTGCGTTAGTTTTTGCCAATGAGTTTTACTACTATTACAAATGTCTCGAGCTCAGAGAATTTACCGTCAAAACTTGGTATGGTTTTAATAGCTGTTTCAATGTTAAATTCCGCGATTGTATTGTAGGTAATATCCTCATCTATGTTTACAAAAATATTTTCGGCGTTCAGCCCTTGGATTAGACCTTAAATCAGTGCCTTACTAATGTTTGAGATTAATGATTGAGTTCTACTTCTGTGCCTGCTTTGAGTATGCTAAAAAGATCTAGAAATTCGTTTTCAATTTCTATTGCGGATTCTAATTCTTCTTTGAGTGTTCTTACCGTGTAGGTCTTTGTTTTCTTTAGGTTCGATAAGTTCGTTTGTAGTTCGACTAAAAACTCTTTCAATCTGTTTGTAGGCATCTGAGAAGATTTTTGTGTTTAATTTTCTAAACATTATTCCTGCCTAAGACAATGTTCCTATCAACTATTTTTCTAGCATACTGTTTTTGTCTGTTGTTTTATATGTATAAGAATGTCAAGATGACTGAAAAGATGACCGTAGTACTTATTGTTTGTTTATATTCAATGAATATATTTGAGTTTGTGCTACAATTATTGCCCATTTTTATTTACGATTTACTTCTATTATTTCTATATAATTTATATTGAATTTTATTTTATACTATTTGTGTTTATAACTATCTAACCTATTGGTGAAATTAATTTTACATTTTACATTCGAGATGTGAATTAATCGATGTAAAATCGCCTTTTCGCGCCTTTGATTGTAAGCTTTGCCTCCTCGTCGTCGTCGCTTCAACTTGGTAATTTTCGGTGGTTCTGCTCTCGGCTTCCTTATAAATTTCTCAATATTCCTGGGTCGTGGTCTGGGTAGTGGTGTTGGATCGTACTTGGGTGCCTGAGATATTGGCATAGGCATGCACTCCTCGTGTTTATGCTGCTTTGATTCGTAGTATTTCGCGCCTTATATCAAGCATCTTTCGAATGCTCGATTGAACTCCTCGTCTGTACCAATTTCCTTAATCTCGCCTTCTTCTATGTCGTCTAGTGGGCCGGAACGTGCAAAATCGCGGGTCGCAGGATCGTGGGTCGCAAGATCGCCATGTAATGTATGTAACGTATGTAATGTATGCGATGAGATTATTGCTGTCTCATCGTGCAGGCCGAGTGATGAGCGTCTTCTTTTATAATCCTCTAAAGTTATAATCTTCTTCTCACTAGAAAGAAGTTATACTCAGAAAGGATAACAATATATATGCGAGGAGGACCTACCGACATTCCGAAGATTGCCACATGTTTGGCGCAGTTCAAAAGAACAGGCGGCCGATATTTCTAATAATCGTAAATTGCCGAAATTTAAGGCAACTTGTAATCTGCCGAACTTTCCAAGGCAGACTTTGCTTAAATGTTCCTTTCAAACACTTTGCCGATATGAAGGCAAGGGTTGCTGATTAAAACAAGCAACTTTGTCTGGCTATGGAACAATTCTGTTCAGTGCTAGACTCGTTCCTTCCTTTTATTTACAAATTTTTCTGTAACTTGAATTTGCTTATTCTAGGAAATTCTTTCTTTAGTTTTAAATCTACTTACCATAACCAATCGAACGCGTTTCAAATAGGTTTCCACGGAATTCGTGGCTTGCAATATAGCTTGTTTTGCAATGACCAAATTGTACTTTCGCTTACTCTGGGTTCAATGCTCTACTAAGAGTTTCTCACGGTACTTTAGATTCACACGCGGGTTCGAGAATGTGCTGATTAGAGAGCTTACTGGAATTTGTGTGGGACATCATAAAAGTTTGTGTAGGACATCACAAAAGCTCGTTTGGGACATAGTTATGTATTGGCTAGTTCCAGGTTTGGAACTGGGAATACACTACATTCCTCTGCTCAAAACGAATTGTTAGCTGCAAAGCAACGACCCCACGAGTCAGTAAAAGAATTTGGTGATCGAGTTCGCCATTTATTGTATTCTCTTAACTCAGCTACTTTTGCCAGTACCAGCGATGAAACAGTGCGGAATTTTCCCGCTGAAGAAAACAATAAACTTGGAATCCAAGTATTCAAAGACGGTGTGAGGAACGAAAATCTTAAGCTGATAATCAAAGCACATGCCGAAACTAACCTAAAAAGAGCAGTGGCTTATGTAGAGAATCACGCGGCTCGCCTCGAACGCACCTCACAATTATTAACACCTAGAGCTCCTCACAAAACCCTCCACAATTCGAAACCTATCTGCCAAACATGTGGTAAAACAGGATATAACAGTAAAACGTGCTATCGTAACACCGGTTTCCCAAATTTTGTGCCAAAACAAGTAAAATAAGAGGTAGGACTCTTAACTTGCGGGTATTGGAAAAAGTCCAACCATTCACAAGACGAATGCAGATATTTAAAAAACGCGTTTTACCTCGCCCACAAGTGAAATTTCAGTTTGAGCGGGATCCCAATCGAGCGGGAGTGCGCAATCCCCTTAAAGGAGGACGTGACCTCCAGTCTTCTTCTCGAGATCAAACCCATGAAATACGACACTCGACAGTAGGACAGTGTGACCGTATCCAAAAGACAGTAAAGTCAAGTTTAGAAAATGTACGTGGCATTTGTACTAAAGTCAAAATGAACTCGGTGGGTTTCTCGTTACCGACCTTTGACATCAAAACAAAAAACGAGTTTGAAGCCTTAATAGAGAAAGTCTTCATTAACCAAGGCATAAATATATATTTATACATAGACAGTAGAATCTTCTTGAACGATCCTGATGACATCAATAAAGCGTTTTTTGAATATCACGACTCCCCTTTTGGAGGCCATCAAGGTGTATCACGAACCTTGAAAAGAATCAAAGCGAGATACTATTGGCCTACAATGACGCAAGACATCAAAACTTACATCCGTAAGTGTGCATCTTGCCAATTGAACAAGAACGGAAAACTTCCCCCGGTACCAATGAAAATAACAACAACAAGTAGCAAACCATTTGAGCGTGTCACTCTAGACATAGTCGGACCATTCCCAACCAGTTGCAACGACCGAAAATACATACTAACGTTCCAGGATGACCTGACCAAATTTTCAGAAGCATACGCCTTACCTAACACTGAAGCATTGTCAATAGCAAGAATTTTCGTAGAAAACATTATCTGCCGACATGGTATGCCTCTTTCTTTACTAACCGATCAAGGTGCGAATTTCTTGGGTAAAGTATTTACGGAAGTGTGTAAGGTGCTAGAAATAAAGAAACTTAATACTACTCCGTATCACCCTCAAACTAACGGAGCTTTAGAGCGCAGCCATAAAACGCTAGTGGAGTATCTTCGCCATTATGTTAATAATGACCCTCTCACATGGAACACATGGATCCCTTATGCTATGTTCGTATATAACACTACACTGCATAGTAGTACTGGTCTCACACCATACGAAGTGTTATACGGTTTCCCAGCTAGTGTTCCTAGTATCCTCGAGCAAAAGCCGAACATTTCTTATAATTATGATGACTACCTAAATGAACTACGGGTGCGTTTACAGTATGGTTATCAGACGGCTAACGACAGATTGAACAGAAAAAAGGAGGTCTCCAAAAGATATTACGATAAGGCAGCAGTTCCAAAGCAATTTAATGAAGAAGATAAGGTCCTAATCAAAAACCCAACTAGAAATAATAAACTCTGCTCTCTTTGGAAAGACCCTTATGAGATCAAAAAAGGACTATCTAGTGAGAATACCTTGGTTAAAATTGGCAAAAAATAAAAAGTTTTACACAACAACATCCTCAAAATTTTTCAGGAATAAAGCACTGGTAATGGTATTGCAAAATTCTTTTATACAGTGCTCAGCTCATTTTAAAACTAATTTTCAGATGATGGATCTAATGTTGATTTTTCTGGGACTTGTATCCTGCATACTTGGGTCGTCTGAATTTACTTCCATTCCTAAAGGTTTGGGCATGTATTTCGAGGAGATTGGGAAAGCGGAATGGAAACTTGTGGTTTATTACGACCTCGGAAATTTAAAGATAGCGCTCCAACACGCCGAACACTATGTTTTCGAAATCAATAAGTTATGTAACCAATTGAACAGTAGTAGTAATCTGAAAATAATATGTAATGGCACAGTTGCAGAAATGAATCACCTATTAGGCGATACTATGAATAACTACGATTTACTAATGACTGGCAACAGTCGAAGTAAACGTGGCTTGATGAATGCCATAGGTACTGTAAGTAAATCTCTTTTTGGTACCTTGAATGAAGGCGAAGTGGTCTTCTACGAAAGATAGATAGAAAAGTTAAGGTTGAGCGAAAACCACCTACTATCACTGGTTAGAAACCAAATCGTTATCTTCGAAACGACAGCAAATATATTTAATAGGTCAGAAGAGACTATTGAAAATCAGTTCTCCACAATAAGCGCTGAATTAGAAACTCTTGGTCAGATAGTAAATAAGCTCTCTAACTCAACTCGTGATCAAAATTCACTCGTGGAAATCGAATTACTTACCTCCATGGTCACATTAATCATAATTAGATACGAAAACACCATCAATAATATTTTAGGCATGCTTACTGATGCAAAGCATGGCAATCCCCTTCCGAGCGTAGTAACACCTGAGCAGTTAAGAAAGGTGCTTGTCACAATCAAACAAGAAACTCCTAATGGCATGAAAATTACTCTCATAATAAACAGAGATAATGTTCTCAAGCTTTACCAAATAATGACTACAAGCGCTATGGTCCAAAAGCGAAAGGTAATACACGAACTCAAAATTCCTCTAACATCCAATGGAAATTTCAACCTTTATAAGGTCTTTCCATTACCAACCCAGTTCCATAGTACCTTAGTATTTATACAACCAAATCACGAATATTTGTTAGATGAGGACAATAAGCAATGCTATTACAGCCTGAGCTCAAAGGAAATAACAATTTACAAAAATTTAGATCGCCATTTTCTGTGCCCGATGGCACACCCACTATATAATGTAAATTCTAACTCCCCACAATGCGAAATTCAATTGTTACGCGATAGTGACGCATTCCCCGGAGAATGCGAAATCAGGCAAACCAACCTCTCAACGATTTGGATTCAATTAACGCAACCTAAAAAGTGGTTATTCCCGTCGCTCAAGGATTATAGGGTAGACGAAATTTGTCCGAACACTACTATAACGCATAGACTTCAAGGAACAATGATAATAGAAATTTTCGCAAAATGTTACCTTAAGACACCGGACCTGACTATCTGAGCCTATAACGACAAGACAACCGCAATATATAATGCATATATATCTAAATGTCTCCGCAACTCTGGTTAACACGTCGCAACCAATCCCAAAATTTTCTAGAAAAATAGGCTTTGTAAAGTTATCTTGCAAAGAAGGGTTAGCAAGAGTCTCTGAAAATATAAAAAAAACATTAAAAAAGAGGAATCGAGAGAACTAAATCATCATCATTACATTGTCATTTATGCAATACTGCTCCCTATATTAGCGGTATTCTTTTACGCAAAATGTAAAGACCGAAAGCCCCCCCTCACCCAATTCAAATTCTGGACCTTTGGTAGAAAACACCTCATGGAATACGAACGACTCGACGGATACTAACACGCCAGTATTCGTACTAGGTTGTAAATAGCGCAACTAGATGTTTACATAATTTAGTCCTCAGTAAAACAACGCAATATCCATCTACACGAAAGGGAAATGAAAGTGGGAAAACTTGAAATAATTATAAAAAAACTATACTTTGTAACAATATATGTATTCCTTTAAAATTACAAAAATTAGAGAAAAAAATATATTTATTTTATAAATTTATTTATTTTATAAATAAAAAATATATTTATTTTATAAATATATTTTTACGTATCTTTATACCAATATATTGATCGAAAAATTTCACTTATTAGACTATTTTATGTAAGAAAGGGAAATAAAAGAAATGTAAACCAGTAAAGACTTTATCTAGTTTACACATACGCATATGAATAGACTAAGAAATGGTAAACTAAATGAATGTAAGCTAACATATGTGAACCGACTCGTTTTGGCCTGGACCGTATATCGGTAAACTTTTTACAGAAAATTCCAAACCGTTTCTGAGCAAGCATTTTTTAAGGGGGATGGGATGTTGTGACCCCGCAGCTACATCGCGCTGCATCCAATTTCTATGAAGTGCACAAAAAGCAACTCAACGCACAAATAAGCATATACATTACATGCTTATGGACATTGACCGCTTTGCAATACGCGAAATGCATACCTCATAATAGTCAAAGGTTAATGAAGGAGAAAATTGCTGATCTATAATTTTTTTCCAAAGAAAAAAAAAGTACTTGCGTGTGCGATAAGTAAAAAAGGCGCACCGAGAAAAACGGCCCGGTTGAGAGACGAATGTCAGTTGGAGGGAAACAGTCAATAAGAATGAAGCATTTTATTTATTCATTAGTGTTTTAATATTCATTTTGCCAATAACCAGACACTCTCACGCCAATACACGGCAAAGCATGGTGTCTTGAAGTTATAACAATCTCTTGCGATATAGCTCGGTGATTGTTATACCGCTCACAAAGAAGCTCCCACGCTGGCTGGTAATTCACTGCCGTGATACTTAGATGATTTATCATGTGCTCTGCTTCACTGCGTAGTGAATGACGCAGATACTGAAGCTTTTGTACTGGATTCAATGTTGGATTTTCGTGAACCAATTTTCAATAGGTCTCGAAATGCAAACCAATTCGAGTATGTTCCATTGAAAATTGAGATCTTCACTCGCTCCAGTTTTAGTGGCTCCAATGCTTCAGATATTGCGTTTCCTCCCGCATTGTATTCGGCCATATTTTCTCGAAATAGTATTATATAGTCGAGTACAAGAGCTTCGAGTTTTTCATACTCCTCCACGTATTTTCTAAGCTCCTCTCATTTCGTTGACAATTCTTTCAAAGTGCTAGGATGATGCTGCTCGCACTTCATCCACGATTCGGTAATCCGCTCAAGTCTTATCTGAAAATTAATCAGGCTGTACCGTGACTCACCTTCCTTCTTAAAGTTAGAGACGATTCGTTGGACCTGCTTGATGTTGCAATCCTGACGCTGGTAGGCCATGTTGACGATTATTGTAACTTGTACTAATAACTTTGCAAAGATATCCGGCTCGACGGACCAAATGTTCCGGCGTATCCTTGAAATGAATAAGACTGTTGTCTGCTACCGAATGAAATTTATTTCTCCTACACTTTCTTTTATACATTTAATTTGCTTACTACTAGCAATTGATTTTTGCTTGGCAATAAGAAATTTTGCTGATGTTTTGATCAGTGTATGAGCAATGACCACTTCTGAACTTTATGCTAAGGCAAAATTGCTTATTGCTGACATTGATTTTTACCAAATGTGTGACACGGGTTGCATGAGCTTTGAAGCATATTCATTCAAAGTCCATGCAGTACATAGATAAATCTTACATTGTACCTAAGTTTGTACACCAAGATATAAAGAGAATGCTTTGCTCCTATATCTCCAAAAACCATCGCGAGTGGGACCGCAATCTGGCCCAAATAAGATATGCCCTGCGTACTTACAAACAAGAGGGGACTCGGCTTACGCCGTATTTCGTAAATTTTGGCCGAGAAATGGTGACCTTCCGGGAGAATGCTGAGCGCGCCGACTCGGAAGCCGAAGCGAAAAACCCACACCTTCGAGACAAGGGTATTGCTTCGATGCGAGAGGACCGATGTCACGGGGGGGGGGGAGAAAAATTAAACCCGCTGTGATCTGCGGAGACGTCATCTTTCCTTTCGCGTTGGGGAGCAAGTTTGGCAAAGGAACTACGCGAACTGCGTTGCCGCGAAATATTTTTCCACGAAGCTTCCACCCGAATACTTACCTACTAGAAAATGAGAAGAGGAAGGCAACAGGTGTCTGGCACGCAAAGGATTTGAAGCCGTATGTCGATTAAGATGCAAACAGGGATGCTAGTATAATCCGCGGATATGGTTATCACTAATCCGTTTCACATTTCTACGATTGCTTACTGAGCTCTGAGCGCGATCGTCTCCGGTAATTTCTTTTATACTGCCAGTTTTATTTTGCTCACCCGCAGTCTTAGAATCTTTTATTTAATTGCTGTTACGTCACCACTCGAGAATGGTCCTCCGTTGGCTCTTGTATATTTATAGCATCGGGCTTCATGTATTGATAATATAGCCTATGTAGTATCGATAGAGGGTTAGATTAAAGTCATTTTGTTTTGTTTTTATTTTTTTATTTTTTATTTATTATTATTTGAGATTTGGAAGTCATTTTTTATTTCACTGTTTGAATTTCGGAAGTCATTTTTTATGCGGATTTCGGGCGTTATTTTTTTTTATTTGGATTTCAAGGAAATCTTCTTCTGGAAGGGGGTTACGTTCACCACTTCACAAAAAATAGTCCATTGTAATGAGAATTGTATTAAACGAAAGAAGTCGCTACGAAAATGCAGGGCAACGAGGCTCTCGTCTTGTTGGCCTCATTGAACGTGAAGTCCTAGGACGAGGCAACGGAACCGTTGGTCGTGTAGACGAATTGGGTTTGGCCTCTACTTGGCTAGACGGCGATGGCTGCTGGCAGGCCCACTCTGTTCGGCGCGTAATGTCGTGGACACGGTTGCCTAGGCTTAGTCCCAAATCTCATTTCCGAGAGAATCAGCCATCTAAACTGCCCGATTTACATGTTCGACAAAAATAGTCCTAAGGACTTCTAGTTAAACAACAAAACTTCCTGAGGCTCGACCTCTTACTTTACTTTAAGATTACTCTCGCGCACGCATCGAAAAACAACCGCAAATGCATCGCCAATCCGAGAGATAAATTACCATCTACGTTACCAGCGAAAGATCCGAAGAAAACTAACGGAAAACGAGCGAAAGAGAAACCGCGCTCGGCCGGAAGGAGACGTCACCGGAGGCGCGCGATATTATTGTCCAGGCCCTCCCTGCCTTGGCTTAGCGCTTGCCAGGTAGGCATGTGTAGCACGCTAAGCCCCTAGTATATTCACCTCTGCCTGAATTGGCCCGGAAAATACATACAAAGTACAACAGTTATTGTGACTTACATAATCTATGCATTCTATACTCCTACAGTTGGGTGGCTTTCTATCTCGTGGTTTAGCCGTAAAAGACTTACAAACATAGTTGTCGACGGGGCCAGACCTCCGTGTGCCGTCCTCTCCTTGATCTTTAAACAGTTGGTACGTGCTCCATTGCAAAGATTCGTTCCAGAAAAACGGTACACAAACGGTCTCACTTACACCACGTTATTCGGCCCAATTACGTATTGCGAAAAGTACTTTGGTGACAAAATTGGAGTCTCGGTTATTCATAAGGCACCGCTCAATGTCCTGGACACAACTCGTCTTCGACACGCCCCCGCAGACAGCAAGACGTTTTGCAGCTGTTCTGGCCCGAAACCCACGTTGGCGCTCCGAAATGCAAGATCTTCGACACTCTGATTTGACCTGCATGCGGTTTGGAATCGGGCCTCGTCCACGCAACGTGCACAATTCAAGGAAAGGCGCGTGAGTAAAGTTCTATGTCCGTATGGGAGAGTAAAAATACTTTATTTGATCGAAGGTTCAACAGCGTAACGGCTTACAATTGTACACACTACACTACCCTTTCTTAGATCTAGTGAAGCTCTTTTATATGGATTTCTTATCTCTAATTATGAATATGTGGTTTCAAATATCTTTCATCTTCGAACCACGGCATGTTATTTTGCTTATTCAGAACTTAAGTGTATTTTGTTTAATCAGAACTTTATTTCGGTTATTGAGAACTTTAAGTGTATTTTGCTTATTCAGAATTTAAGTTTTGGAAAATATAATGTCTTATCGCCGTGTGGTGTTTTTGGGTGAGTCGTCAGGAGGGGCTGGTGACGTAACTCGTTCCTCATCGGTGTGAAACTTGTCCTCAAGTTTTGTGGCGCTGAGTTCAATGGAGTTTACTTCCTGTAAAGGGATTTCGTTCTCTATTTTTACGTTAACTTCCTTTTGGGAATGCTTCCAATTAAAAAAAAAGATTAGAATTTTCACGGCCATTACCACAATGATTCCGGTACCTATAAAATTATGTAGCCTTTTTACGTACTTTAATTATTCTATTTCTTTTTGGCTTTTAAATTGAAAATCGTTTAAGTCTTCAAAAGTTGATTGATTGGTTTTATTAGTAACAATCCCAAGTATGACAATGTGGGCTAGATATGTTTTAATAACGTTTCTAAACTGGATATCGTTATTAGTTAATTCACAATCACTGAAACTTAATTGGTATTTTCCAGATACGTTCCAAGTTCTTTGGTCACAAGTGGATCTAATATACATATTATATTTTTGTAAACTATTATTAGTTTTTTTTTTCAATTCACTCAATACATTCTTCTTCCGTGATAATAGGACAATTCCCTGTTGTATACATACAAAAATTACTTCTTTTTTAAACTCTTACCTTATCTTTCGTTATGATATTTGAAAGTTGGGTGTTAACAATTTGTTCATATTCAAAATCTATTTGTTGATGACTTTCTTCTGGAAAGAGATGAACCTTGAACACATCCACGATCATAATTATTGTGGGAACTTTAAGTGCAAATAATATTTCTTTGGTATTAAAAGATTTTTCAGTCAAGCTGAGTTCTATCGGTCCTATTTTTTCTACCAGAATTTTATATTTTAGCCATTTGTATCAGTTATTTTCATGTGATCTTCGATAACTTCTTCGTCATCCATTACTCCAAATAGCCATTTATAGATTGTACCAATTGGTTGGCTTATACCTTCTCTTTTTCAACGTGAATTTGCTTCAGAAAGCAATGTTAAATATTGGGTTTCTATGTTTTCTTTCTCGTTTAGTAGGATTTTTTTCATTACTTTATTGAGGACAATTCTTTGTTCTTCAATTAAATTTATTGAATCTAGTTTTATTTTCATATGTCCTGATTTGTTATTAAGTGATTCTACGGTTAATATTTGGGGTTGTATGAATTTGAGCGATAGTAGTAATAGTATTACTTGTGTTCGGTTCATGACTATTGTCGGGGTTTTCTTCACTGATTAGCGATCTTTGAGCACTTCTTGTCATGCGACGTCCGTTGTCCGTAATGACAATATTTCGTTTCGGTTTTTTAATCATGTAGTGTATTCCTAGTTCCAAACCTGGAACTAGCCAATACACAGCTAATCCCCCACACAAGCTTTTGTGATATCCCTCACAAATTTCATTAAGCTGTCTATTAAGCACATCTAAATTTACCGTGAGAAACTCTTAGTAGAGCATTGAACCCAGAGTAAGCAAAACTACAACTTATGCGACGTTAATTGGGTCAATGCAAAGTTAGCTAAATTGAATGCGACGAACTCTGTGGGAAACTTATTTGAATTACGTTCGATTGGTTATGGTAAGTAGATTTAAAACTAGAGTAGGAATTTTTATATAATAAGCAAATTTGATGTATATAGAAATTTGTGAATAAAAGGAAGGAACGAGGCTGGCACTCGATCAGAATTGTTCCATAGTTAAACAAAGTTGCTAGTTTTAATCGGCAACCTTTGCCTTCATATCGGCAAAACGTTGATAGGAACACTGGAGCAAAGTCTGGCCTTAGGAAGTTTGGCAGACTACAAGTTGCCTTTTTATTCGGCAACTACAATATTTAGAAATATCGACTGCCTGTTTTTTTGGACTGCGCCAAACATGTGGCAATCTTCGGAATGCCGGTAGGTCCCCCTCATCTATATTGTTATTTTTGGAGTATCTGCCACTGGTGATGGGGCGGAGATACCCTAGATGCACTATAATCCTCAAATTATAGTGATTGGGGATACCTTAAACCTCGCTATAATCCTTAAATTATATCGAGAAGGTTAAGGCTCAACTAACTCTACAATCCTTAAATTGTAGAGCGATATACCTACGCTGTAAAACGAAAAGAGGAATATATCGGGACGACAAATGAAAACACACAATTTACGCTATGTTTGGGTTGATTGACTCCGGCTAGCGGCGTCAATTTCTTTAATTTATAGATCAATAATTGACTTGTCAGCACAATGCCGTTGGCAGGTCAATATTCGTTAGTCTCAAGTACAGATAAACAAACGAAAGTGGGTCAGTGAAAGTACGAACGGAAATTGGGTAATGTGCATGCTTGCACATTACATTGCTCGCGCGGGTATTCAACCTGGGCATTCCCTCAGATGCATGGTCAATGCATACCTGGGAATGCACGGGTTGAATGTACTTTGAAAATATGCGAACATACCGCCCGCCAAGAACCTCTGTTCTTAATCATAATAACCATTATTTAATTTGGTTCCGGAGTTTGGAGATTTGGAGTTTCATCCTGTTCGTACCATCGCGTAATCGCCCTATTGTTACACTTTCCCTTCTTAACTTGACATAGATGTAGCAATACAATAATTACAATTGCAAAGATTATAATTGATATGACACTAGATTAAATTAAAGTTATGTGATGTGGCTTCCAGATCGCCTCTTGATGCTCATCGAAAGTTCGTTGGGCTTCGTCAATGAGTGCTGAGTAGCCTTCGGATGCCTTGATGATGTTGACCCTTGTAAGTATGGAAGCTCATTCATGCTTCACTGATAGCGGGATTTCTTTCTGTTTGGTGGATATCTGGATATCATCACCACGGCCTTCGCGTTCTGAGATAAGTATGTGATCGTGTGTTATCAACGTGCAGCCCGGTGATACAGACAGTAGTCCAGTGCTGCGGAGGAGAATCTCTTCGCGAGATCCTTCGCAAACGACATGAGCTGGCACCGCGTGCGGAGCCACGAACCATTTGTTCCTAGCATATAATTTTTTTGAAATTACGTTAATATCCGGACCTAGAGCGAAAGTTCGGGTGGTGCAATTACTTCCTTCAGACAAGTTGTAAAGCTCCTTAATGATGCAATGTGGCTTATTCCTTAAATCAAATAAGGTGCTGGGCAGTATCACGTGCGTTTGGTTGGAGATACTTTGTGCTTCTCGTAGCTCATCTTCGGAAATTTCGAAGTAGGTTTGACCATGAAAGTCTACTCCAAGTTTATTCGCTGATATTTCGTATACGGCATACGTACAATTGAAAAGATAGTGTGGGATCGTTGTCGTTTTTATCAGCTCATAGCGCTGCTGATCGATTATTTGCAGGTAACCAATGATGTAACACGCATCTTGTTCGAAATGGACTGCAACCTCGTTCAGAGGAAAATGCGACACTTTCAATGACGTTGGAAGAGCAGATTCTGTTTGGTTGATTATTGCCATCAATTCTGCAGGCTGTACTAGATCTAGAATGCCTCTGCCATTAGAGACGACGTTAAGTATGGCTGCATACTTGCTTTGCACTTCCGTCATGAAGTTAAGCGCTCGCTGGTAGATCCCCAAGAATTGAATGTTAAGTTCATTGTGAACCACTGTGGACAGCCATGAGTTGAGTTTCTTATCTTTTTGTATAGCTACGTTAAATCCATTGTGAAAGAGGGCTTATTGTCTATTGATCATGGAATTAGTCTTGTTTAACTGCTGTGTTGCTCGTAGAAATAGCCTGGTTTCTTTGTCCACCGTATGTTTCAGGGTTTGTTGATTTGCGTGTATTGTTTCGATGTCTCGGTAAATGTCATCATTAACGCCAAACAGAGTGGTTAGCAATTTACCCAGTAGTCCACGCCTTTGCCTGCTCCGGACGAAATGCAGTGTATGTATCTTATGTATAATATCGTCATTGATGGTAGATACATGCTGTATAAGATCCTCGCAAGGTACTCTATCAGAGCAAGTGAGACTAGTGCGACATAGCTGAGTCAAATTATCTAGAGCCCTTTGAACGTTTCCTTTATCCTCTTGCATATCAGCCCATGCAAGCTTAACGTGAATTTGCAGAGAGCCGTGGTTTAAATGGGCGTTTCCGATATGTTCCACAACAAATCCGCTATTAACTGGAGTGACGCTCACACTAGAGGTGTGATTGGCAGATTTCGCAAAGAAAACAGAACAGATTACGAGCAGGAACATAAGCAGACTTGAGTACGAACGAGCGTCTCTCACAGATCTAGCGTGACTGTGTCGCGTCGTGGTGTCTTCTACGGGCACGGCAGGTTATTCCTTGCTTGGTTCTGATTCGCCGGTTTCTGCCGTCTGTTCAAATTGCTTCGAGGTTTCTTTCTCTGCTGTGGGTATGGGCAATGTGCATATCTTGACGATTGGACGTTCAGTTAGGCGTCCATTGAGACTTATTGTCACGGCTCTTACTAGACCGTCTTTGCCCGGATGTGTTTTAATTATCCTTGCTAAAGACCATTTAGCTGGAGGATAATTTTCACCTTTGACAAGCACTAGCTGTCCGACGCGTATGTTCTCATGGGCTTGCATCCATTTGGGTCTGTTTTGAAGCCTTGAGAGGTATTCGGTAGCCCAACTTTTCCAGAAGTTTTGGACTGAAGCAGTGGTAAGGCGCCATTTTGTAAGGAGGCTGACATCTTCACTGATAGGTTCTTGAGGAAGAGATATCAGTGATTGTCCAATAAGAAAATGTCCTGGTGTCAGAGCTTGCACGTCGTTGACGTCGCTAGACATTGGCACTAGAGGGCGACTGTTTAATACTGCTTCGATCTGAGTCCAAACCGTATACATCTCTTCGATGTTCAGCAAAGTTTGTCCAATGGTTTTGGTTAGATAAAGTTTTACTGACTTCATTCCAGCTTCCCACAAACCTCGGAAATCCGGACTGGCTGGTGGGTTGAAGTGCCAGTTGATTTTCTCTTGGAAAAGATATGCCTGAGTGGATTCCTTCAGCTGTTCAAACTGTGCTTTAATATCCTTACTAGCTCCAACAAAGTTGGTGCCACAATCGCTGTATATGTCACTACATAGCCCTCTCCTGGACACAAATCGCTTTATTACGGCAATGCATGATTTGCTGGTGAGATCACTGACCACCTCTAGATGCATTGCTTTCGTGGATAGGCAGATAAACAATGCTATGTAAGATTTTTTCGATTTGTAACCTCTTCCAGAGGACCATTTTATGCGAATGGGTCCAGCAAAATCTAATCCTACCTTGATGAACGCCTTGGATGGAGTTACTCTCTTCTTGGGCAACGCTCCCATAAGCTGCGTTAGCGGTTTGGCATTTGATTTAAAACATACTATGCACTTGCGAATGCAGCTTTTTACCAGTTTTTGAACTTGAGGTATTCAAAACTGATCTCGAATAGCTGCTATTGTGTTCTGATTGCTGCCGTGAAGGGCTCGGAGATGGAAAGCCCTTACTATTAATGTGGCCAGCGGATAAGTCGCGCTGATAATAATGGGATGCTTTCTTGAATCACTAATATCGGCGTTTTGCAACCGTCCACCTACCCTGATTATTCCTTCAGCGTCGAGATATGGAGCTAGTGGAAGCAATTTTGACGTAGGTGGTAACGACTAACGACAATGCAATCTTCGCACTTCCTCTTGGAAAGAAGCTTGCTGCGATAGGCGAGCACAGGTTAGCTTCGCTCTCTGTAACTCTTGGGAGGACAAAAACCTTGGATGCCTATCACGATACTTGAATCTAAGGCAATAGGCGACTACACGAATGAGCTTTTGGTAGTTCGAGTATTTCGATAAGATTGATGCTGTAAGTGGAGCCCAAAGATTGGAACAGGCATCCTTCAGCGATGGTGGTATTTCACCCGATTCATAAGTAGTAAGATGTACTTTGGGCTCTTTCTTCTCTAGATTGTTGGTAGTTAGTGTGGCTTGGGAATTATATTCCAATTTTGGAAAGTGCAACCACTCCGGTCCCTTCCACCATAGCTCATAATTGATGAGTTTCGATGGGGCTAAGTCTCGCAAAGCGCAGTCAGCTGGATTTTACTGCGATTCCACGTGCCGCCATTGGAATGCTTTAGCGTGTGAATGAATTTCGCTCACTGTGTTTGCTACATATGTTTTCCACTTACTTGGACGTCGGACAATCAAGCTAAGACAATGGTCGAATCAGTCCAATAATAAGTTTCCGTTGCATCATTCATATGTAGCGTATTTTTTTTGACTTTTCACATCAGTTTGGACAGTAATACGGCCCCGCACAACTTTAGTCGAGGAATGCTTGGCACCTTTAGTGGGGCCACTTTAGTCTTCGATGTCAGCAGGTGAACTCTAACCTCGTTCAGGGAATTGATCACCTTTAAATATATTGCAGCTGCAAAGGCATCCGTTGATGCATCGCTGAAACCATGCAGTTCCACCTTTTCTTTGGCTGTGTATCCAACAAAACGAGGAATGTTGATGCCTCCCAGAGCACAGCAGTCAGATAGATATTTCTTCCAATCATCAATAATGTCCAATCGACTTTAACGAGCCACAGCCTTTGTAATAATATCTTTCCCATGACCATAGAGGGCTGTGGCCAACCCAGAGGATCGAAAAGTTTGGCAATGCTTGATGCTACTAGCCTTTTCGTCACCTTTCTTTTTTTAAGCTCTGGTAGCGATATGCTGAAGGTGAAAACGTCTAGGAGTGGATTCCATTGAAGACCTAAAGTTTTAATTAAATTCTCAAAGTTTATTGGTCCTTTTCGGGTATTGAATCCAATACCTCTGGACAGTTTGAAGACCACTTGCGGATGCTAAAACCTCCAGCTGCCAGTAACCTGGTGACCCTTTTTTGTAGCAATACCGCTTGGTTTATATCATTAGCAGCGGTGAGTACATCGTCCACATAGAAATCGCTCAGAGCCACTTCGGAAGCCTGCTCGTGCTTGAACTGCTCATCCTGAGCTAATATTTGGAGCACCTTGACCGATTGATAGGATGCACACGCCGTACCATAAGTGACGGTATTCAAGCGGTAGTGATTAATTGGTTCTTGAGTGACTGGTCTCCAGACTATTCTTAGATAGTTGCGATCTCCGGGATCAATTTTTACTTGTCTGTATATTTTCTCGATGTCGCCATTTATAGCTACTTTATGAAGGCGCCATTTGAGAAGGATCGAAACAAGATCATTTTGAATAGTGGGCCCCACCATAAGCAAGTCATTCAATGACCTTCCAGTAGACGTACGATGTGACGCATCAAAAACAACTCGCACTTTAATGGTTGTGCTGCTTTCCTTGATTACAGTGTGATGAGGCAGATAATAGGCGGGTTGTTCATAAATTGCATTGGTTTGAACTTCTTCCATGTGCCCCAAATCTAAATGCTCTAGTAGGAATTCGTTGTATTGCGCCTTTAGGTCAAGATTCAATTCTAATTTCCTTTCAACTTGCTGCCACCTTAATATCGCATCCTTCATGTTGGAGGCCAATGCCTCACCGGGCTTTGCCTCTGCCTTGAACGGAAGACGCACAGTATATCTTCCACTATCCGCGTCTCGGCGAGTGGTTTGGCCGAAATGAACTTCGCAGGCTGCCTGCTCGGGGCTTAACTGCTCGGATGAAGCTACTTCTTTTAATTCCCAAAACTTCTTTAGGCTGTCACTCAGCTCTTGGGTACTGACCATGGAGACATAAATCCTTGGCGGGGTTCGGGTGTTGATAGGGCCTGACATGATCCAACCAAATCTGGTGTTCTGAGTAACCAGTTGACTGTTGGAAATCATCTTCAGCCCGGGTAAAACGAAGTTTCCGTATGCATCGGCTCCCAGAAGTATATCAAAAGGATCAGCGAGATCGGGTCTGTTGCCCATAGTAAATTGGCTCACTTCGTATTGAGGAATTGCACCTGTTATTTTGGCGAGTATAAGTAAATCGAAGCGCAGATAGTCAGTTGATCCCCTTTGTTTGCACTCTGTATTAACGATTCTTCGAGCTGAAGTTCGTTGGATGCTTATACCATGGATATCAATCTTGGAGAATTTGCGCTTCAATCCCAACTGTTGAACTGCCGACTCAGTGATGAAAGATCGTTGCGATCCCTGATCAATTAAAGCTCTCAGCGGCAGAAATGTTCCATAAATTGTCTTCACTTCAATGATAGCTGTAGCTAGTAACACCACAGAATGAGCTTCGTCTTTCTTAGTGACGGCGTTGAAAGCCGAAGTTGAAGGATTTGAATTCTGAGATTTTATTTCCTCTGGCAGTTGTTCAATGCATGGTGCTTTTTGTTGCCAGATCTGCATCGCTTATTTGATGGGCATTTCGATACGGCATGATCGCTACGCAAACAGTTATAGCATAGTTTGTGCTTTTTAACCAATTCGACTCGATTTCTTACATTGGCCTCACAAATCTTGGAGCACTGCAGCGTGCCATGACTACCCTTGCAAACTTTACATGAGTCAGTCCTGCTGACTTCTGCGAGATGAACGCCTTATTTTGGACGTTTCTCCGTGCTTGTTGTGGCTTCTAGGATCCTTAGACGTTGGGTGAGAAACTCCACAAACTGTGATATTGCCGGAATCTCGTAAGAAGCCCCAATGTGCTTCTGCCATTCGAGAAAAGTTTCCCCATCCAAGCGTTGCTGCAGATGATAAGTAAGCATTACATCGCCCAAATTTCCTGCTACGGTTCGCATACCATTCAAAACTTCATTCGTCAAGTTGAGCATATTTTTAACGCCAATGGCGTTATTGGAACTTCAAGGCTTAATGTCCCAAAGTAATTTCATCAGTGCGTTTGCAGTTACGCGCTTGTTGTCATACCTTTTGCATATCAACGCCCAAGCCGCCTCGTAGTTGCTGCCCGTAATACTCAAGTGCTTAATGAGCTGTTCGGCTTCGCCCGACACTGATGCCCGCAGATAATGCATCTTTTGCACAGCACTAAGTCTCTCACTTTTATGCACCAAAGTGGAGAAAAGGTCTTGAAACGACGCCCAATTTGCGTCATTCCCATGAAAATGAGGGATCTTGATGCGCTCTAACGGCAGATCCGCTTCATTGCTGAGCTGGGTTGCGGCAGGTTCGTGTGATCCTGTACCTCTAGATGAACCTTCATACTCCTTCAGTCGTGATCTGAAGATGACCGCATATTCATCGTGCAACGCCTCAGCTCCCTCGAATTCAGTCATGTAATCGATGAGTTTTTTAGCATCGCCAGCTATGCTCAACTTGACACTGTAGTGACACTCTTCACATGCTTGCCATTTGTTAGCCAAAGTATCAGCCTTTAACTCGAAATACTCCTTGCTGTATCGAGCTTTGGAGTCCTTCTTGTGGTTTTTAATAAATCTTTGCAGTTCTTTTAGGTTAGGTTAGGCATTTTCGATACTTCCGCTTGTAGCCATCGTGAAGTGAGAATTTGCCTCCTATTTGATAAACACTGGATGACACACACGACACTGAACTCAAAACACTAGGTTTGCGACGTTAAATTCTCGTCGCTAATATTGCGCCGGGATAAGATCCGGCTCGACGGACCAATGTTGGAGTATCTGCGACTGGTGATGGGGCGGAGATACCCTAGATGCAATCCTCAAATTATAGTGATTGGGGATACCTTAAACCTCGCTATAATCCTTAAATTATATCGAGAGATTAAGGCTCAACTAACTCTACAATCTTTAAATTGTAGAGCGATATACCTACGCTGTAAAACGAAAAGAGGAATATATCGGGACGACAAATGAAAACACACAATTTACGCTATGTTTGGGTTGATTGACTCCGGCTAGCGGCGTCAATTTCTTTAATTTATAGATCAATAATTGACCTGTCAGCACAATGCCGTTGGCAGGTCAATATTCGTTAGTCTAAAGTACAGATAAACAAACGAAAGTGGGTCAGTGAAAGTACGAACGGAAATTGGGTAATGTGCATGCTTGCACATTACATTGCTCGCGCGGGTATTCAACCTGGGCATTCCCTCAGATGCATGGTCAATGGATACCTGGGAATGCACGGGTTGAATGTACTTAGAAAATATGCGAACAGTTATCTTTTCTGAGTATAACTTCTTTCTAGTGAGAAGAAGATTATATCTTTAGAAGATTATCGGAGAAGGCGACCATCACTTGGCCTACCACGCGCTCCACGTGCAATAAACATATTACACGACGACACAACGATAATCTCGTTACATGGTGATCCTCCGACCCACGATCCTGCGACCCGCAATTCTGCACGTTCCGGCCCACTAGACGGCATAGAAGAAGGCGAGATACATGAAATTGGTACATACGAGGAGGTCAATAGAGCATTCAAAAGATGCTTAACACAAGGCGCGAAATACCACGAATCAAAGCAGCATAAACACGAGGAGTACGTGCCTATGCCAATATCCCAGGCACCTAGATGTGAGCCAACACCGCTACCCGGACCACGACCTAGGAATATTGAGGAATTTGTAAGGAAGCCGAGAGCAGAACCACCAAAGATAACCAAGCTGAAGCGACGACGACGAGGAGGCAAAGCTTACAATCAAAGGCGCGAAAAGGCGATTTTACATAGATTAATCCATATTATTATGTAAAATTAATTTCACCAATAGGCTAGATAGTTATAAACGCAAATAGTATAAAATAAAATTCAATATAAAAAATAAGAGGTAAAAATAATATAGAAATAATAGAAATAAAATGAATAAATGTAAAATGGGCAATACCTGTAGTACTTATTCTAATATACTTATAGAATATAAACAAACCATAAGTACCACGGTCGTATTTTCTATAATCTTGATATTTTTGTATCTATACAACAGCAAGCAAAAGAAATATGCTAGGAAAATCGTTGACAGAAACATTCTAGCGAACAGGGTCAATGTTTAATTTATCGAATATATAGACAGTTCACAGATGCCTGCAAACAAAATAAAATTACTATTAAGCGAATTACAGATTATTTCCGCAAATTTGAAAAAAACTAAGACCTACACGGTCAACACTCTGAAAGAAAAATTAGAAGCAGTAATAAAAATTCGTAATGAATGTATTAATCTATTCAGCCAAATAAGAGAAGGCACAGAACTTGATCTCAAATCAACTATATCCAAAGTTTGCAAGGCACTAATTTCAGCATTAACTGAACGATTAAACGCAGAATACATCGCAATAAAAATAGAAGACGAAATAATTTAAACTGCAATGGCAGGCCTTAACATTGAGACGGCCATCAAAACAATACCAAATTTCGACGGTAATAGACCCGCCAATAACCAAAATTTCAACAATTGAAATTTTACTTGCGCTAGAAATTTCCAAACGTATCGAAATTTTAACAACTCTAAAAATGGAAATAATCGCACTAATAGAAATTATTCAAATAATAATAACATTAGGAGAATTCGCGTCATATCAGACCAGGGAAACTCGACAGCTACCCGAGAGGAATTAGGCAACCTCCCGGAAGAATAAAGGTGAATAAAGCCAAAAATAATGTAGAAAATAAAACTAACAAAATATATAGGATTACGGGTATAAGCACTAATTACGTAAACAATTATAATAAAAATGAGAATAGACACATGATGCTACTAATAGAGACAGGTGCAGACATATCAATATTAAAAAGTATTAGTTTAATTCGCAAAAATATCGATATTCAGCCCGAAAATAAATGTAAACTCACGGGCATAACAGAAGAGACTACAATGTCTCTGAGAACAACACAACAACAATTCATCATCGAGAATGAGATGATAGCAAATAGCTTTCACATACTAGATGAGGACTTTCCAATTGAAACTGATGGTATATTAGAGAGAGATATACTCAGTATATATATGTGCAACCAACGATGAAAGTATCAGTAAAAAACTTATGGTGATAACAAGAAGCAAAGCGATAAAACAACAAAATAATAAAACAAGTACTAAAATCGATAACGACAACGACAACGCCAACCGAAAACGAGAGACTGATCACCTCTACACATTCAATTGTACTTCTCTATCCGATATAACAGGGGTATTAAAAGTAAAATTTAATATGTTGCGCAACAATGAACAAAATATAATAATCTCAAAAGAGAAAGAAGATTTAATGGTCCCTTTTAGTGATAAAGCTCGCGAGAAATACGTTTCCGCCAGCGATAAGCAAAGTGTGAAAATTCGCGATAACCTTAACGATAAATCGAACACGAAACTAGTTCCTGTATTGAGGAAGTTAATGAATTATTCACAGAATAATAATATAAATGAGCTAGCACTATCTAACGAAGATATGATATTTTGGTACGTACCCAAGGAAGAATTTAAAAAAAAATTTAAAACGTTGCAACGAGATATGGATATCCAATTATGAATAATGATATATACACCCCCTAAAAGAGTTAATGACATCGCTACACAACGAAAACTTATTGAAGAATTCCACGAATCACCACATGGTGGACATACAGGAATACGCAGAACGCTTCTTAAATTAAAACAAAGATACTGTTGGAAGGACATGAGTAGGATGATAAAGCATTACATCAACAATTGCGATAAATGCAAATTCAACAAAATACAAAGGAAAGAATGATTAAAACCGATACACCCTCTAATAGTTTTGAAATAGTAAGTGCGGACATCATTGATCCCTTAAGACTCTCAAATAACTATCGATACATACTAACCGTACAATGCGAATTAGCTAAATATATCACAGCTATACCCATAGAAAAAAAAGAAGCTAAGAGGGTAGCAAAGGCCTTAATTAACAATTTTATACTACAATACGGTCAGTTCAAAATTTTGAAAACCGATTTAGGGACAGAATTTACTAATAATCTCCTAAAGAACATTTGCGAACTGTTGCAAATTAAACAAATCTTTTCAACTCCTTATCACTATGAGACGTTAGGTGTAGTAGAAAGAAACCACCGTGTCCTCAGTGAATATCTGTTAGCATTCGTTAATGACAATAACTAGGACGAATGGATACCATATTATACATTCTCGTATAATACAACTCCACACGAGATAGAATACAAATGTAAATGGATACATAATAATAGACTTAAATTATATAAAAGATTCACTCAATCATTGTAAAATCATTGTACACTCTATACTTAATACGAAATTATATCTCGTCATCCGAGTCATGTAACAAAAAGCATAACTGTAAAATAATATACCACAACCAATCAGTCGTATTTGCTAATAAATACTCTTCTAAAGGAAAGGGGTGTAGTGTATTGCTAGTTCCAAACCTGGAACTAGCCAATACACAACTAATCCCCCACACAAGCTTTTGTGATATCCCGCAAAAATTTCAGTAAGCTGTCTATTAAGCACATCCTCAAACCAACATTGACTTGTTAATCTAAATTTACCGTGAGAAACTCTTAGTAGAGCATTGAACCCAGAGTAAGCAAAAGTACAACTTATGCGACGTTAATTGGGTCAATGCAAAGTAAGCTAAATTGAATGCGACGAACTCTGTGGGAAACTTATTTGAATTACGTTCGATTGGTTATGGTAAGTAGATTTAAAACTAGAGTAGGAATTTTTATAGAATAAGCAAATTTGATGTATATAGAAATTTGTGAATAAAAGGAAGGAACGAGGCTGGCACTCGATCAGAATTGTTTCATAGTTAAACAAAGTTGCTAGTTTTAATCGGCAACCTTTGCCTTCATATCAGCAAAACGTTGATAGGAACACTGGAGCAAAGTCTGGCCTTAGGCAGTTTGGCAGACTACAAGTTGCCTTTTTATTCGGCAACTACAATATTTAGAAATATCGGCTGCCTGTTCTTTTGGACTGCGCCAAACATGTGGCAATCTTCGGAATGCCGGTAGGTCCCCCTCATCTATATTGTTATCTTTTCTGAGTATAACTTCTTTCTAGTGAGAAGAAGATTATATCTTTAGAAGATTATCGGAGAAGACGCCCATCGCTTGGCCTACCACGTGCTTCACGCGTAATAAACATATTACACGACGACACAACGATAATCTCGTTACATGTTTGTTTTTATTATATGGTGTCTTGGTAAATCTAGGTTATACTTTATGTCTTTTTGCTTTATAGTTTTATAAATGTATTAGGTCTCTTTCTTCTCGATATTTTTCTCTATCTTTGATCAATTTTTCTATATATTTTTCTTTGTTTAACTTCATTTTTGGATATACTTTTTCATTCTAAATTTTTCCTCGTTCAACATCTACTGCTTTCTCACCTTTTGTTGCATGTACCTGTCTATTATAATATTCGATTGACTCATACAGGACTTCCTCTATGCATTTATTTTTGTTAGTTATAATTTTATCTAGTAAGATAGAGTGAGCTCTTTCTATATTGGAGTTACCTGTGTGGGTATTGGGCCTAGTAAAGTGATAGGATATACCTTTGTTAATGAGATATTCTTTGATCAATATTTTATCGAACTCGTTGTCTGCTATTAACAGTTGGGGTCTTCCAGTGAAGGCAAATATTTGTTTCATCCCCTTGAAAATATCTATGTTAATATGTGACTCAAGTATGGTTGCTGCGAGGTTTTTAGAAAATCGGTCTATTAGTGTCAGGAAAATTCTTCTTTTTATTGAAGTTATACTTCTTTACGCAGGGAGTGAGAATTTTTTTGGCATCGTGGCGTTACGTTTGAGTGTTCGTGCCAGATAGTGTGGAAGCTGAAATGGAGTAAGGGAGCAGAGTACTTGAGTGAAGGCAGCAAGCGCAACATTCTCTGTATCTAATCTTCCTTTGCATATAGGCTGTGCGAGCGAAAGAGTGTCATATGTTTTACATTTCCCCGTCGAACCATATACCACCCTGACGCTTCGCTTCGACGGATCCACCATCTAAGTACGCATTGCGCCCCGCAATGCTTGACTTTCATGATAGGCCGGGACGACGCCTCTGCACAGCTCCCCTGCGATCGCGGTTAGACTTGTCCATTGATTTCGATGAGATGTTCCATCACCGGGCAAAACAGTATCCCCATCTAATGGCATGAATCGTTCAGATTGCCGAATATTAGATCGAGGAACCACCATTAAATTATAATAAATTCTGTGCAGCGCTTTCGGAAACTGGGAAAGAGTTTTATATGAACGTTTTGTATGAGTGCGTGAGAAAGAAAAAGAAATAAACTAATGTGTATACAAAATGCATAATTTCGTATTAATTGGTAAGTAAAATGTTAACTTAATGTTGATAATTATTTATTTACCAATTATTAATTAAATATTTATAATATAATTATAATAATACAGTAAAACATTTATTAGACTATTTTGTTGTAAGTTAAATGAGCTTTGTGCGTGAGGGAATCAGATAAAAAGCTGGACAACTGGCATACGTACTGATCGTCTTAATGTAACTGTAGAGGTTTGTGAAAAGTGTATGAGTTTGTCATCGTCCCATATAATTTGTGTGGGGAAGTGAAGGGGTTTATGGAAGTATATACAAGTGATCACAAACCCCTACAGTTACCTTACTGGTAAGTATTTTGTATAAGTAATCATATTAAATAATCAATTACACAAAACAACAATATTAATCAAATTAATTGATTAATAGGTAACTATATGATAACAACATATAATTTAATAATTATTAATAAATAAAATATATCAAATTAATAATTGAATAATCACTAACTAAATACATTCACAGACTTGCTTATTTTGGTCAAAATACATACATACATATGTACATAGGCGCAAGGTACAGAAAAATAGGAATTCTATCACAAAAACAACCCGACCTTTAGATCAACAAAGCTAAAAAATGGTATTGCCAACTAAAAACATTTCCAGAGAAGATTTTAACCAACAGTTTATTCAAAACACATGTAATTCAATTGAAATTTTACCGAAAACTCATCAGCCGAATTCTTCTGTTGAAAATAAAAATAATAAATGGTTTGATTTCAGTATCACATATCAAATTCCACGAATCCAACAACTGCGAAAGAAGTATCACTTCCCCCCGCGTACTTGTTACACACTCACACACACACACACTTTTTTCGATTATATCGATGTGCATGATTTCACGTATGTCTTCTGGGGTATTTGTTATTTCATATTTTGGTTTAATGAGATTTCATCGATTTTAGCTAAGGTGCATGTTCCGCATAGATTTATACATCTGTTAATATAATTTTTCATATTGGGGTAGTAATATTCTCTAGATATTCCTGCATAGTTGTCATTGACTCCAGAGTGTCCGGTTTCTCTTAAATGGTATTCCTCTATTATTTTCATTAGCTCTTCCTCGTTGGCGGGTTCTCTTAGTATTTTATTGACGCGTACAGATTTTATTAAACGAGTATTAAAATTATCTATTAATTTCTGTTGGACTTTATTATAATCTGAGTCCGTTAATTCACAATATATAGCAGTTTTCATGGGTTTTATTTTCGATTTCAGGTAAGTTACAAGACGTTCATCTATTTCTTTTGAATTTATTATAATTCATCGGTTCACACTTTTCATTATCTCCGGTCGTTTGTAATAAGTGAGGATTATTTGTTGCTTATATTTGTTGATATAATCCTCTCGTATAGGAATGTGGTCGCTTGAATCTTCTTCGATGCTCTGTTGGGTGGGAACCACGGTTCCTGAAGATATCTGCCTTCCTCCTATTGCCTCTATGTCAAAGTGATTTTCAGGTGTAATTAATCTGTCTTCGATAATGGTCACTGGATTAGCTTCTTCTTGTATATTGTCATTTATTATTCGCGATAGATAGTCTGGGGGTATGTTTTCGTTTCCTTTGATATATTTGATATTTATCTTATATTCTCCAAGTTTTAATATCCATCGTTGTATTCGTTGATTTACGTCTTTACCTTTGTACTTCTGGTAAAACCAAACGATAGGTCTATGGTCGGTGTACAAATTGAATTCTCTGCCATACAGGTATGGTCTTAAATAATTGATTTCCCAGACAATAGCTAGTAATTCCTTTTCTATTGTAGCATATTTTTTTCGTGGTCGTTTAATGTTCTTGAGATGTGAACGATGGGATGCTTGTCCTGCGAAAGGACTGCACCTATTGCGTAATTACTTGCATCGGTGGTCAGTGTGAAGGCTTTGGAAAAATCGGGATGTCTTAGAACGGGATGTGTAGTTAACACAGTTTTAAGCTTTTCATGTGCTTCTGCATATTTGAAATCTTTTGGATCTATTTTGGTGTTTTTCTTGAGATAGTTTGTCATAGCTAACAAAATTTTTGAATAGTCTTTAATAAATTTTCTGTAGTAACCCGTTACTCCAAGGAAAGACTTGATTTCTTTTTTTTTTGATTTAGGTAAAGAAATTTCTAGTATCTTCTGTATTTTTTCATTATTTGGTTTTATCCCTTCCTCGTTAACGATATGGCCAAGGAAGGACGTTTCTTTTGTTAAAAAATTGCATTTATTTACCTGAATTTTGAGTGCTGCTTTTCTAAGCAAATCAAATAATTTTCTAATGTTTTGTAGGTGTTCTTCCAAAGATGTACCAAATATTAGGATTTCGTCAAGGTAGACGACGCAAATTTTATTAATGACAGGTGCCAATACATCGTTCATCAATCTTTGGAAGGTAGCTGGGGCGTTCTTCAATCCAAAGGGCATTCGTAGAAATTTGTAATGTCCCTGAGCTGTCGAAAAGGCGGTTTTACCAACGTCTCTTGGACACATTTCAACCTGGTGGAATCCCCTTGCAAGATCCAAAGTAGTGAAATATTGTGATGTTCCTAGCTTCGCTAATATTCTTTAGAGTATATTGCTTCTTCGGTGTTTGTTTTGATTTCATGTTTTATTTTATGTGTACTTGTTAATTTACCACTTTCTTGGTAGAATCATTTTTTATAAACTTTTATTAGTCCTCGCAATTTTATATTCTCTTCATTATTAAAATGTTTTGTATCAATTTTTAAATTTTCTACTGATTCTATATAGTGCATTTCTTCATATTTTATGTTGGATTCCTTGTTTATCCATGGTACTTCTTTCCCTTTAAAGTTTATAGTTTTGTTTTCATAATTACTTTGAGCGGAGGCCGATTCTAGGATGTCTGTTCACAAGATCGCCTGATATGCGCTATTCTTTAAATTCATTATATGCTATATAATATTAGGTTTGTCCCCATTTAATTCAGGTGGATATTTCGTTATCGTTTCATGGTTTATTAGTTCTTTCCCCGCGAGTGTATTAATTTCTGCTTTTATTTTTCTCAAACAGTTTTCGTTTTTGTATTGATCGTCTAATATAGTTGTTGTGGAACCTGTATCTATTAACGCTATTATATTCTTCTCGTTCACAGTAATATTTATCGTTGGGAGTTTTGAGCTGTTAAGGCTAATACTTGAAAATTTCCCCTTAAGTAGGGGAGTTCGAATCTGGAATATGTCCTATATCCATTGGGACATTTCTAGAACCTGTTCCTAAATTTCTTGGTGAGGGGTTATTAAAAGGTTATTTTTCCATTGGTTTGATACTTGATTAAAATGATTATTTGGAGGATGGAAGTTTCCATTAGTATTAATAAATGGGTTTTGATTTTGATTTTGACTGAAACTTTGATTCCTATATTGTCCTGAGTTTCTTTGGGGATTTCTAAATTGATTTGAACTACTCCATTGATTTTAAAATCGATTGCTATTTGATTGAGAAAAATTGAAATTCTTAGGTCTAGTAAAATTATAAGAAAATAGATTAGTGCTAGGCTGTTGACTTCGTGGTTCTCGATGATCTTTGTTGATTGTATTGGAACCGATTTGGCATAGCTTCGTATAGGCGTCATGAATGGTTGTTACATTTCCCCATCTGAGGTCGCCATCATTTAGTTGATTTTTTTCTAGGAATATATTCAGCATTCAGTTTTCGTTTGCGTGTGGTAGGTAGTCTACAGGAACTAACGCCTCCAATCTTGTTTTTCTGTTGATTTTCATTAATTGTTCGTTGAGGAACTCGTATAAATGGTGTCCATCTTTCGGTTGAAAATGTTCTGCTTGATCTCATAATTGTATAAATGACTCTCTGATATCAAATCTGAGGATTAACGCACGTTTAATATCTGCCCATTGTACGGAAAATGTAGAAAATCTAGCGGCAGCTGCAGCACCTTGTAATTTCGTGATTATTATTCGAGTTCCGGTTTTTCTGTGATCTTCTGCTATTTGTTCTAGTAGGCGGTGAATGTATATTTTCTACGAAATTGTTCACTGTGTAATGATTATCGCCGGTGAAAACTTGTAGTCGTTCAGTCAATTGTACGGTGGAACCTAGATCGAATAGAGCCATCTTTAATGAAAAATATTATTTATCCAATTAACAACGTGTTTGTAGTGTTTCAAGAATCTGCTTTGTTCTAGGTGGGTTAACTGATTTGTAGTTTACCCGTGAGTAACTGTTCGTTGCCTCACTTTTTGAGAGTCACTATTCACTACTGATTTCACAACACTTGTTAAATGTACTTAATCCTGTACTTGGCTCTGCGTCGGTCTCTCCACAGATTAGTTGAGCGTTTTAGACTTGCTCGCCAGGTAGTCTTTGGATTGTAGTACTTAATAAATTCGTTTCACTTATAAGCATTCACTAGATTTTTATTCTAGTAATCCTAGCGACTGCGCCAGTGAAGTTCTATGTCCGTACGGGAGAATAAAAATAATTTATTTAATCGAAGGTTCGACAGCGTAACGGCTTACAATTGATACACACTAAACTACTCTTTCTTAGATCTAGTCAACCTCTTTTATTTGGATTTCTTATCTCTAATTATGAATATGTGGTTTCAAATATCTTTCATGTTCGAACCACGGCATGTAATTTTGCTTATTCAGAGCTTAATTGTATTTTGCTTAATCAGAACTTTATTTCGGTTATTGAGAGCTTTAAGTGTATTTTGCTTATTCAGAATTTAAGTGTGGTGTTTTTGGGTGAGTCGTTAGGAGGGGCTGGTGACGTAACTCGTGTGCGGAAAGTTTTGCAGCTTACATGGGGCGTGGAAGATATCGCGAGATACTTTCAAGATCTATCGCAGGTAACCGGGGCTTTGCTTAGCAAACGGTTGTTCGGAGCTCAGCTCGGACACGTCCTCCTCCAACGAACGACACTCAACCAACCTCTCCTCCCCAACCAAAACGGCTCCTTGCTACCCCCTGTGGTGGATAAGGTGAGCACGTTTCGAGTGGTGAATGGTTCCGATCTGGCTTTGCACGGGAAAAAAATTTGAACTCTATATATAAATTTCGGAAACAAAGCACGATATTACACAATAATGAATTATATTGTAAGGATATTGAATTGTATTGAACTAGATAGCGAAGTAGGAATTAAGATTGTTATGGAGAGTGTTCCAGATCTTGCGCGCGAAGGCTGCGTAATTCAAAGTATAATCAACAGCAAAATGCATTACATTCAACGCATCTTTCACAGGCAACGTCACAGACCCTGCAGATAAGTTGCCAATAAACAAAAAACATCGCTCACACAATCGCCCGGTCAGCCTGGCCTACTATACGCCAATGGAGTCTACTATGCGCCTGTGATACCCACAACAATTTGCACTTGCAATTCACCATGGTTAACGACTGCAACGATTATTTCACCAGCACTCCAACCACATCACACAAGCAGCAGCCACAGTATCCCCCCGCCAACGGCAACGCTGTGGCAAATCGCATGAAGCTTAAATCGCCAGCTGACGTGCGTCGAAAAAACCAGTCCAAAGACGAGTTCAGCAAATTCGGCAGGGCGTTGACCACCGAGGCAGCGAAAACGGGGATCATATAAATATCGCCGGGAGAACAGTACGAGGGTCTGTTCTGTTCTGAGTCTTTGTGGGTGCTGATCACAGTGAAGCCGAGAAGCGGAGAATTACGGATCTAGTGGATTGAAGAAATCGCGGAAGATTGGAGGAAACGTGGCGGATTTTCCGCTTGTGGAAGAAGGTAGAAGAAGGGAAGAAACTTGTCGGATCTTACGCGTTGTAGAAGCAGATAAAGGAGGACGCCACACAGCAACTGGCGCGCGATCAGCAGGTGGCATATGATTCGGAAATCAGCAGCGTTAGGATAAGCAAACAATATATAAATAAAACCGTTCCATAAAAAAAGCAATTTCTATTTACCAATCGGTTTGTCTTTTCAATTGGTCTACATTATTTTACTGCGTACATGTTGGCAATCCATTAGGTCATGGGACCAGTGAGCTTAAATGATTGAAAATTGAAAAAAAAACATTGAGTCACAACGTTGATAAAGTGTTTTAGTTGTTTTAGTTGTTTTAGTTGTTTTTTGCAAATAGTCGTCTTGTCGTAGCGTAAAGCAAAGTATTTTCTGGACTCTGTTAAAGTGAATAAAAGTCAAAAAAATCCCGTAAATAATCATAGTCGAAATAAAAAAATTAAACTAGTAGCTTTATCGTCGTATGAAACAAGTGAATTTCGCAACAGTGTGCAATCATTGGAGCATGGTGTTCACAGTTAACAGCGCATCCACAACGGTCGATCGTCGTCATCGAATTCTGAGAATAGATCAAATTAGCATTTAGCAGCGGCTAATTTTCGACAAAGTTTTTTACTGAAAGTATTTCATCATGGGTGATAAGGAAGATAACAATTTTACCGGTCACCTTTTGAAAAATGCGTTGACTTACAAATTGTGGAAGTTTCAAATCACTGCGTATATGAGATCTCGTGATTTAACCGATAATATTGAGGATAAGAAGCTCGCGGATACAGCAAAAGAAGATGAAAAGAGCAAATTTGATCGAAATGAAGGGAAGGCCATGAATGCAATCATTCAATACATTGATGCTGCCAACGCAAATCTCGTTTTAAATTGTAAATCAGCAAAAGCAATGATGTATCAATTTTACAGCGTTTATGAAAAGAATTCCGAAATTTTGTGCAATGATTTTATATGAGGAGTACTATACAGGAAAAATGCGTGGTGATGAAGGGGTGGCAGCGTATATCTCTTGTGTGAGTCTATTGGCGTCCGATATTGAGCAACAA
The DNA here is from genome assembly GCA_963942545.1 of Oxycera nigricornis. Taxonomy (NCBI): domain Eukaryota; kingdom Metazoa; phylum Arthropoda; class Insecta; order Diptera; family Stratiomyidae; genus Oxycera; species Oxycera nigricornis. Next base: position 77,951,469 of record OZ012660.1, read on the forward strand.
AAAGAAAAGTTGACAGACAATTTGAAAATGGCACGTGTTATTGTTGTGTTAACACCAAGGTTCAACAATTACAAAACGGTACGGTACAATACTACAGCGAATCGTACACTCAATGATTTAATGTCATCATTGCAATCGGGGGAAGAAAATCTAAATCGATTGCAAATAGAAGAAGTTACCAATTTGAATGCAGCGTTTTCAGTGAAAACAAAGAAGAATTTTGAACTCAAAAATGCAAAGGCAAAGTCAAAAAACCATGACATAAAGAGAAAAACGAAGTGCAACGCTTGTGGAAAAAGATAAAGTATGTCCAAAGTATAAAGAATCGTCGGACAAAAGCAACAAAGATAACAATGAAATGGCGTAGTGTTCAGATGTGACGGTTGAATAAATCGACAAATCGGATATTTGGTATGCCGATTCAGCCGCAACAATGCATATGACGTTTCATCGAGAGTGGTTTTCAGAGCTACGAAAATATATGGGACCGTGTAAGGTTGAAGTTGCAAACAATTGTCTTCTAAAAATCCAACCAATCGTTACAATTCTCATTGATGCGAGAGCTCACAACCAGTGTAATCCAATTCGTTTGGAGAATGTGCTGTATGTTCCTGAATTTGGTGAAAATTTATTTTCAACTGGTGTGCTGGTATCCAAGTTTTAATCGAAAAAGAGAGCTGCAAATTCATTGATAATTCAAACAAAGTTGTTGCAATCTGAAAGCGAGATGAGAAGAATTGTCTCAAATTGGATTTTGGTTTACGTATAAATGAATATGCGAACATTGCTGCTGTTTCTCTACAACATTAGCATCGGCGACTGGGTCATGTCATCGTCGATTCGATTAAGAAAATGTGTAAGGATGGTCTAGTCACGGGCGTCGATTTGATTGACAGCGAAATTTTTTTTGTGAGGATTGTCAATATTGTAAAATGACCAGACCTCAAGGTCTGGTCATTTTACGTAGATCTCTGCGGTCCAAGCGAGATTGATGGAATGAACGGTATGCGATATTTCATGTTAATTAAAGATGGAGCAACCAGTTTTCGTTTCACGTTTTTGTTAAAGTCAAAAGACGAAGCGTACGCATACTTGAAGTCATTGGTTGCACTGGTGGAAAATATGAATGGCACGCAAATCAAATTTTTCAGATTCGACAATGGGAAAGAATTTTTTAATCGAAAAGTGTTGATTGATTCACTGCAAACCGAAGGCGTACAGTTTGAGGGTATTACACCGTACACTCCTGAGCAAAATAGTCGAATCGAAAGTGATAATCGTACAGTTAAAGATAGTGCAAGAACAATGCTCGTTGCGAGTGGTTTACCGAAATCACTATGGACAGAAGTGGTGCGTACAGCGACATATTTGTAGAATCGTACAACAAATACCAATTGTGTTGGTACTACACCATATGTAAAATGGTTTGATGAAAATCCATATTTGGGTCATATCAAGATTTTTGGGACGGAATATTTCGTGCAAATCCCAAAGCAAACCGGTCGAAAGAATTGGGATCCAAGAGCAAAGAAAGCTCATTTGGTTGGATTCGAGCCCACAATAAAAAACTTTCGTTTGTTTGATCCAGAAAGCAATGCCGTGTTTATGAGAAATCGGCTAAATATGTGATTCAAGATGGATCAGTGGACGAGCAAGCAAGCAAATGTCTTAGCAACCAGATGATGTAGCAAACGATGATAACGAGCATTTTTTGTCGTTTGAAGAAAACTCGAATGAAACGCCTGAGAAGCGACACAATGAAAGATGCAGTTTACAGTTTAGTTTAATTAAAGCACCGGATCGTTTAATTGCAAATTCAGCAATCATGTATGAACCATCATCGTATGAAGAGGCAATCGGTTCAGAGCAAACTCAACAGTAGAAGTGTGCAATAGACGACGAATTTCATGTTAATCCTCTAAGAAATCAAAATGATTCAAATCAGCGAAATCTGTTCATTTGGATCAGTGAATCTTTCATATCTCATGCATCAGAAGCACAAGACACAAACCAATCTTCCGCGATCATGTTCCATTCAGTAATCTCTCACAAGTTCCTCGGTAAGGGAGGTAAAAAGAAATTCACTTTTCACGCGAAAAGATGGTGAAGCTCGCATTTGGATGGGCATAACGATGATTGTGCACGTGAGATGATATGTTTGTAAATAATTTGCAGGGCTGCCAGAAGTAGTTTAAAAGTAGATGCATATATTAAGATGCAATTTAAAGTTTCGATTGTAGTAGTTTAACATGTGAAATTATACAATTTGATCTTAGTTGAACGTACAGGTTTTTTCCATTGTCAGACAGTAAAGGCCCAATTTTGCTGTTATATATTTTGTGTGGAAATTATATATTAATATATTCTTCATAACTTTATTAAGGTTTTTTTCAGTCAAATATGGGCTTCAATATTCGAAAAGCTACGATCGTAGGTATTCCGAATGAAATTTTATGAACTCAAAAATCAAGTAAACAACTTATACATCTACATATTTACCTAATGGTATGGTTACTCTCAATTACGGAAGCAAATATGGAAAATCAAACCAATTTGTGTTTGTCTACATTCTGATTTGGTCCTGTGTGAAACAAACTGAGTTGTTGTTTGAGGTTGTGTCAGTCCAGTAAAGTCATTTTCATAATATTGTTGTGACCCCGCAACTACACGCGCTGTACCCAATTTCTATGAAGTGCAAAAAGCACTTCAACGCACAAATAAACATGTACATTACATGTTTACGGACATTGAACCGCCATGCACTACGAGAAATGCATACCTCATAATAGCCAAAGGTTATTGAGGGAAATTGCTGATCGATACATCGATCAAAGAAAAAAGTACTTGCGTGTGCGATAAGTTGGAAAAGTGTACCGAAGAAAACGGCTAGGTTGAGAGGCGAACGTCAGTCGGAGGTAGAGATGGGCACAACAGTTCATGCCAATGAACTAATCGTTCGTTTGTCAGTCACTGCAGTGAACTAGTTCAATGAACTAGTTCACTTGGTTATGTTATCCTGTAATCTGTGGAAACTCCAATAATAAATTAAGATTATATTTGCGTATTATTATTTGTTTTTTTGTTATTAATAAAAATTCTGCCTTTTGGCTTTATTTTTTAAATCGTGTTTGAATACTAGTTCAATAATAAACTAAGAATAAGAAAATTTTATACATCTAAATATATTATTATTTACAGAAAAATTAATGAAATTCACAAAGTTATGGTTTAGAAAAACTACCATTTCTAATTTAGAGGATGTAACTCTTGTTCTTCTTCCATTTAAAATGTACCAGGCTTTCGAAAATACTCTTTCACATGGTACTGAAGTAGCAGGCGCATAGAGTCTGCGAAGGGTCCAATTGTACAATTGAGGATAAATTGCTTTTCTGTCGTTCCACCAAATAAGAGGATCCATTTTTCGAGGAAATAGCGGCTCAGAAATAAACTTCTTAATCTCAAAACTGCTAGTTGCGTCTGGATGACACTCTCTTGTTAGCTAAAAACACAAATTCAAATGAATAAGTAGAACAAGTTGTTTCAAATTGCATACCCGCCGAACGGAATCAGTGGAATTTTCCGATGCTTGAGTGCATGATGCAGGTGCTTGTATTTGAAGTTCTGATTTAACAGAGTTCATAGCTACATTAAATTGAGCTTCGCTTGAAAATCCCTGCCTCTTGAACCTAGGGTCCAAAAAAACTGCTTGACCGACGATTGGGTGTTGCTCTAAATGAATAATGCCAAGTCTGGCCCTCATTTCATCCAGCAGAACTCTTTTCATATTAGCAACCTCTGATGGTATAGATACTAGCACCAGCGTATTTATTTTTCAGGAAATGATTCTACTCAATATAAGGAGTTTGGAGATACTTAACCATTTTTCAACGCTTATCTCTTTTGTTACTTCTACAAATGGCTCGAGTAATTCAACACAGCTTTTAATTACTAACCAATCTTGATTGGAAATTTTTAATACGTCTGAATCATTGCCTCAAACAGCTAGTGTAGAAAGGAAGCAGTCTTTATTGCGATTAAATCTGTGCAACATCTCATAAGTTGAGTTCCACCTAGTTACAACATCTTGCTTTAGTTTTAGTTGAGGCAGACCCATTTGTTTTTGCATTTCTTCGAATTTCCTGCTGGCATGAGCACTTTGTTTAAAATATTGACCCACAGCTTTTACTTTAAAAATGACACTTTTTACTTCGAATAATCCCTTTTGAACAACAAGATTCAAACAATGAGCGAAACATGGTATATGGCGCCATTTACAAAGACGAACTGCAGCAATCATGTTCGCTGCATTGTCATTAACAACTGCGGTAATTTTATTTTGAATACCCCACTCGTTAGTAGCTTCTAACAACCATTTGGAAATATTTTCTGCTGTATGCCTTTCCGTAAATTCTGAACAGCTCAGAAGAGAAGAATGAGTATACTCAAATCTGCCCTGTGCAGAAAATAATGAGATGTGAGAGCCATAAAGCTTTTATTATTTGTAGAGGTCCACCCATCAGCGGTGAGGCAAATAGAAGTCACCGAATTCAGTCGAGATCTTGTTTCTTGGTACAAACTGGAAATGAGTGCGTTCGAAATGGTTTTACGCGATGGTATCTCGTATCCAGGATTAAGCAGATTAAGAAATTTTCGAAACTCAACATCTTCAACCAAGACAAATAAATGGTATTCCTTGCAAATCATCTTTGCAAGCTGCTCGTCAATTATTTTCTTTTTTCCTATCGGAACCGGCTTGACAATCTCTATATATGATGATATAGATGACTGATTTTGCAGATTCAACATCCCCGGGCTAAGTTCATTAGTAGTATTAGATTGAGGAGCTATCATATCATCATTACAAGCTCCTGTTTCAATTGCACATTGTGTTAAAGCCACAGAAGAAGATGTATTTAGAAGAATGGGTGCAGCTCGAATCGGTAGTTCAGCTGTCGTTCCACTAAGAATCCTCTTTATGGGAACGCCTAGATGCTTTGCTTTTATGTGTTGAGTTAAATTCCCAACACTTCCCCCTATTATGCCAATACAGCTTTTAAAATATCGACACTTGTCTTTTTGTGTTGTTTTGTCGATGGAAAAATGATCCCACATTGAACTGCGTTTTTTTTCCATTTCTAAACAAGATATTAATGGTAAAACGTATAAAATGTTAATTTCGAAAAAGCAAATAAAATCTAAACATCCAAAATGCTTGTACTCAACTTTGAATGGTACATTAGACAGTGGAAACAAATTCTATTTGATACATCAATACTGGAGAAACAATTAAACACTAAGTATTATTCCCACGAAGGATTTATAAACAGAGCTATACATCTATTATTTTCTACTATCCCGGTGCAGAATGATAGCATGAATTAAATCCGAGGCATTGGTAATTGTAGGCTCTTAAAACGAATACTTTAGCCATGAAATTCTGAATCCATCTACGCTAAAACCTTAACCATTCCTCCTCAAGCATTGAAAAATCTCTGTATTATTACTTACCGAAAGAATTTATCACAAAATTCACTTTAAAATTCAAACAAAATATCCCAACTAATTCGTATCGAACTATTCGAAGATTAGTGCGGAGTTAGCAAAAACAACCGCGTGTTCCGAGACGAATATGTTTCAAAGCAAAGTAAAGAAAACGATGATCAGCTTGTGGGAGCTCATTTCCCAATCGAACTAGATGATCAATCGACCCATCGAATCCAGAGAACAACTGAGCTAATCGATCATCCATCATGTCTCGTTCCATCGAAGATCAATTCATTCATTAATGCATCACATCGTTTTTGGACACAGATCAATTCATGAACGAACGAACTAGTGTGAAAAAGAACAGTGCAAAGAAAAAGGAACTAGTCTTTTTCAAATGAACGAACTAGTTCAGTTGCTCATTTTGATGACTAGTTCAATTTAACCCGTTCGTTCACGAACTACTCATCTCTAGTCGGAGGGAAACAGCCAAAAGTAATAAAGCATTTTACTCATCCATCAGTGTTTGAATATTTTTTGAAAATACCGAGACACTCTTCCGCCAATACACGGCAAAGCACGGTGTCTTCCGGTCACAACAATTTTGGTGCCAACGGTGGGATAATTTCCTAAAAAAAAAAAGTTGAAACAAACAAAAGTTTAGAACAGAAGCGTTAGAAGCCCCACGACTGTAAGACCTTGCCAGCTTTAGAGCGTAGGTATTTGGCAAACAGTGGGCAGTGTAAATAAAACACCCGGATTCCTCAACTTTAGGGCGTGAAGCTCGCTGGGCAAAGTAGCAAAGCAGCAAAGCAGTGGAAGCTGGTATTGAACTAATTAGGAACTTTAACGCAGCAAAAAAAAGGGGGGGGGAAAGCAACCGTTTTCCTCGGTACACAAAAGCAGCCGTTTTTCAGGATTTCGTCCCTCGCAAAGCCCTCAGCAAGACGGGAAAATCTTCGCACACAAACGAAGCGAAAACGGAATTAGCAGCAGGAATAGCAGCAGGAAAGTCGAATACGCAGAAAAGAATAACGACAACAGCGAACAAACGGGACCAAGCGTAAGCGAAGAAGTATTTTTATTTTAAGTAAGCACCTTATTTGTAATCTAAGAAAAAGTGTAATTCATTCCCGTTCGTGTCATTTCGTTGTATGAATTATCCCTCTCGTGTAAGTTATGGTCATATCGTTGTGTTCAATTTAGTGCGGCAAAACTTACGAGACCAACATTCTCACGCGAAAGTATCGGTCGATTGTAGAGCTCTTTGAGGTTCTACCATTCCAGAACGAGCGCGGTCCATTACAACGCCGTCCGATGGAATTCAAAGTGAACATTAACGATGTTTTCAATATCGTGCCGGTGTTCAGTGGCAACCCCGAAGACCTGAACAAATTCATTGCTTGCGGAAACATCCTGTTTTTATCCGTGAAAACAGAAGCGGGACAAAAGGTGTTCCTGGAGCTAGTCAAAACCAGACTACAAGGGCCTGCATTCTAACTAATTCAGTTCAGATCCTTTACCAAGTGGAATGTTCTTGTACGGGAATTAGAGAAAGCCTTCAAGGAAGAAAAATCGCGTTCCTCTACTCAAAACGAATTGTTAGCTGCAAAGCAACGACCCAACGAGTCAGTAAAAGAATTTGGTGATCGTGTTAGCCATTTATTGTACTCCCTTAACTCAGCTACTTTCGCCAGTACCAGCGATGAAACAGTGCGGAATTTTCTCGCTGAAGAAAACAATAAACTTGGAATCCAAGTATTCAAAGACGGTGTGAGGAACGAAAATCTTAAGCTGATAATCAAAGCACATGCCGAAACTAACCTAAAAAGAGCAGTGGCTTATGTAGAGAATCACGCGGCTCGCCTCGAACGCACCTCACAATTATTAACACCTAGAGCTCCTCACAAAACCCTCCACAATTCGAAACCTATCTGCCAAACATGTGGTAAAACAGGACATAACAGTGAAACGTGCTATCGTAACACCGGTTTCCCAAATTTTGTGCCACAACAGATAAAACAAGAGGTACGACTCTTAACTTGCGGGTATTGTAAAAAGCCCAACCATTCACAAGATGAATGCAGATATTTAAAAAACGCGTTTTACCTCGCCCAGAAGTGAAATTTCAGTTTGAGCGGGATCCCAATCGAGCGGGAATTCGCAATCCCTTTAAAGGAAGACGTGACCTCGGGTCTTCTTCTCGAGATCCAACCAATGAAATACGACACTCGACAGTAGGACAGTGTGACCGTATCCAAAATTTTGTTAACCCCTACGAAATGGGTACGGGAAACGAACATGTTCGAGAGGTCTAAGTCGGCAAACCGTCTCGAACATTAGTAACAGCCGATGTTCACAATTACAAAAACTGAACCTTAAATTATCCGTATCATTTTGTTCGGAGTTCAAAGAACCGGCAATACGAATCAGACTTCACCCTTCGAACAAACACTACCTCACCTTGCTGATCGATACAGGTGCGGATATTAGTCTTCTGAAAAGCAAAATTATAGAAAATATAAGTTTAACTAACCACGTTACATGTAGTGAAGAATCTACACGTTGCACAATCTCCACAATAGCAGGAGGTTCCGTGCGCACATCGGGTAAAATTGAAGGAACATTAGAATTTCAATCTCCAGATCAATTAATCACGTTGAGACATCCGTTTCACATACTTTCGGGAAATGTAAACTTAACCTACGACGGCATTATCGGGAATGACTTTCTAACAAAATATAGGTGCAGCATAAATTATTGCGACTCGCAATTAGAATTAAAGCTAGTAAACTTCGAAAAGGGTGCATTACAATCAAACAAGGTCGAACGTTCACGTAAAAGTCCCAAACGGACAATAAATGGAGATGGTCAGAGCGAAGATAAACTTTGCCAGAAAACTGAAGTTGATACTCGAAGAGATTACAAGGGTCTGATGAAAGGAACAGATGGTAATAAAAATCGTGATCAGTATATCCCAAATAAGGTATTAATACCTGGAACCCCTGCTCACGAACAAAGTATCGTCACTTTGAAACCTCGCAGCAAGCAATTGATTGCGATCCCTTTTACAAATTCCAAAGACGTGGTAGTTCACAAAAAAACAAATTAGCCCAGGCATTTATCTAGCTGAATCATTAGCACGGCGAAAAAATGAAGAAATTAACGTGTTGGTAATGAACACTCTGGAAAAACCAAAGGAAGTAAGTCTTGAGGACATAAACCTGGAGTGGAGCGAACTTAAAAAACTCGACATAATTCAACCTGGACAATTCACTAGCCATATAAAACGTAGACTAGCAAAATTGGAGTCTAAACTCGACTTAAGTCATTGCAATCGCGAAGAAAATGAAAGTATACGGCAAATTCGTAGAGAGTACAATGATGTCTTCTATTTAGAAGGAGATCGTCTTACATCAACCAATGCTATAGAGCATAGAATAATAACAGAACAGTACAAACAGCCAATATTTGTGATGCCATACCGACTACCGGAGAGCCAAAAGAAGGAAATCCATAAGCAAGTGAACGAAATGCTTGAAGATAAAATAATACGTCCTAGTTTCAGTCCTTGGAATTCTCCCCTTCTACTGGTTCCAAAGAAAACGGATCCAACCGGTGACAAAAAATGGAGAGTAGTCGTAGATTTTCGGAAACTGAATGAAATTACAGTCGGAGATGCATACCCATTGCCTAATATTACAGATATATTAGACCAATTGGGCAAAGCCCAATATTTTAGTACACTTGATCTAGCTAAAGGATTTCAACAGATTCAAGTAGAGGAAATAGATAAGGAAAAAACCGCCTTTAGGACACCATTCGGACATTACGAATATAATCGAATGCCATTTGGTTTAAAAAATGCACCCGCAACGTTTCAACGTCTGATGAACAATGTTCTAATGGGTTTACAGGGGCTTGAATGTTTTGTATATGTTGATGACATAGTGATATACGGATACGATCTAGCCGACCACAATGCGAAGTTAACTAAGATCCTTAACAGGTTGAGGCAACATAATCTTAAACTCCAAACTGAAAAGTGCCACTTTGTAAAACGAGAGTTAGTTTACTTGGGGCATATTATCAATCAAACGGGAATCAGACCCGACCCAGCTAAAACTAAATCTGTAAAAACATACCCAGTGCCAAAAAAGGCAAAAGATATTAAATGCTTCCTGGGTTTAGTAAGTTATTATCGCAGATTTATTCCTGATTTCGCAGAAACAGCTAAGCCTTTAACCAATCTGTTAAAAAAGGATGTAGAATTCAAGTGGGATGCTTTCTGTGATGAAGCATTTATCACCTCAAAAAACAAGATCATAAATCCTCCGATTTTAGCTTATCCAAATTTTAATGAAGAATTCGTAGTTACGACTGATGCACGTGACGTTGCGTTAGGCGCAATACTCTCACAAGGTACTATAGGACAAGACAAGCCTATTTGTTTCGCAAGTCGAACACTAAACGATGCTAAAACACGTTATAACACAACAAAGAAAGAGCTACTAGCGATTATTTTCGCCATAAAACAATTTCGACCATATATATATTGAAAAAAATTCACCATATGCACAGACCACAGACCATTGCAATGGCTCGTAAACCTCAAGGATCCTACGTCGAGATTAGCGCGATGGAGAATCCTCCTGGACGAATACGAATACAAAATCGTTTATAAGTCAGGTAAACGTAGCACTTATGCAGACGCTCTAAGTCGTATCAGTTTTGATTGCAGTAATATTGAACTGCAAAATGAAACCAAGGTTTAAGTCACTATACGTAACCAGGAAAGGAATATGGAGCAAGAGAAATCTGAACCAAAAGATTATCTGCAACAGCAGGAAAACGTCAAAAATAAATGGAGCCTAAATCTGCAGGAAAAAAACGAATCAATATATTCCGGTAGAAAAGAATTACTCAAAGTTATTATGTTACCACTGCTAGGATCAGTAGAGGAAACTATACTCGGTAAACGGATACCCGACTTTAAAAAACCAGAAGTAGGGCAAATGATAGCCGAATCTCAAAAGTATGCCAGTTTCCTCTATATTGTAACTTTACCGATACCATTCAGAAGCTTAAAGGACCAAAAGACAGTAAAGTCATGTTTAGAAAATGTACGTGACATATGTACTAAAGGCAAAATGAACTCGGTGGGTTTCTCGTTACCGAACTTTGACAATAAAACAAAAAACGAATTTAAAGTTTTGATAGAGGAAGTCTTCATTAACCAAGGTATAAATATATATTTATACATAGACAGTAGAACCTTTTTGAACGATCCTGACGACATCAATAAAGCTATATTTGAATATCACGACTCCCCTTTTGGAGGCCATCAAGGTGTATCACGAACCTTGAAAAGAATCAAAGCGAGATACTATTGGCCTACAATGACGCAAGACATCAAAACCTACATCCGTAAGTGTGCATCTTGCCAATTGAAAAAGAACGGAAAACTTCCCCCGGTACCAATGAAAATAACAACAACTAGTAGCAAACCATTTGAGCGTGTCGCTCTCGACATAGTCGGACCACTCCCAACCAGTTACAACGACCGAAAATACATACTAACGTTCCAGGATGACCTGACCAAATTTTCAGAAGCATACGCGTTACCCAACGCTGAAGCACCATCAATAGCAAGAACTTTCGTAGAAAACATTATCTGCCGACATGGTATGCCTCTTTCTTTACTAACCGATCAAGGTGCGAATTTCTTGGGTAAAGTATTTACGGAAGTATGTAAGCTACTAAAAATAAAAAAACTTAATACTACCCCGTATCACCCTCAAACTAACGGAGCTTTAGAGCGCAGCCATAAAACGCTAGCGGCTAACGACAGATTGAACAGAAAAAAGGAGGTCTCCAAAAGATATTACGATAAAGCAGCAGTTCCAAAGCAATTTAATGTAGAAGATAAGGTTCTAATCAAAAACCAAACTAGAAATAATAAACTCTGCTCTCTTTGGAAAGGCCCTTATGAGATAATAAAAGTACTATCTAGTGAGAATACCGTGGTTAAAATTGGCAACAAATTAAAAGTTTTACACAACAACAACCTCAAAAATTTTCATGAATAAAGCACTGCTAATGGCACTGCAAAATTCTGTTATACAGTACTCAGCCCATTTTAAAACTAATTTTAAGGTGATGGATCTATTGTTGACTTTCCTTGGACTTGTAACCTGCATACTTGGGTCGTCTAAATTTACTTCCATTCCCAAAGGCCCGGGCATTTATTTCGAGGAGATTGGGAAAGCGGAACTATACTCCAGCGAATGGAAACTTGTGGTTTATTATGAGCTTGGTAATTTAAAGATAGCGCTCCAACACGCCGAACACTATGTTTTCGAAATCAATAAGTTGTGTAATCAATTGAACAGTAGTAGTAATCTGAAAATAAAATGTAATGGCACAGTTGCAGAAATGAATCACCTATTAGGCGATACTACGAATAAGTACGATCTACTAATGAATAGCAACCGTCGAAGTAAACGTGGGTTGATAAATGCCATAGGTACTGTAAGTAAATCTCTTTTTGGTACTTTGAATGAAGACGACGCAGTCTTCTACGATAGACAGATAGAAAAGTTAAGGTTGAGCGAAAACCACCTACTATCACTGGTTAGAAACCAGACCGTTATATTGGAAACGACGGCAAATATATTTAATAGGTCAGAAGAGACTATTGAAAATCAGTTCTCCACAATTAGCGCTAAGTTAGAAACTCTTGGTCAGATAGTAAATAAGGTCTCTAACTCAACTCGTGATCAAAATTCACTCGTGGAAATTGTATTACTTACCTCCCTGGTCACATTAATCATAATTAGATACGAAAATACTCTCAACGATATTTTAGGCATGCTTACTGATGCAAAGCATGGCGAACCCCATCCGAGCGTAGTAACACCTGAGCAGTTAAGAAAGGTGCTTGTCACGATCAAACAGGAAACTCCTGATGGCATGAAACTTCCCCTCGTAATAAACAGAGATATTGTTCTCAAGCTTTACCAAATAATGACTACAAGCGCTATGGTTCAAAAGCAAAAGGTAATATACGAACTAAAAATTCCTCTAACATCCAATGGAAATTTCAACCTTTATAAGGTCTTTCCATTACCGACCCAGTTCCACAGTAACTTAGTATTTATACAACCAAATCACGAATATATGTTATTAGAGGACGATAAGCAGTACTATTACAGCCTGAGCTCAGAGGAACTAACAATTTGCAGGAATTTAGATCACCATTTTCTGTGCCCGATGACACGCCCACTATATAACGTAAATTCTAACTCCCCACAATGCGAAATTCAATTGTTACGCGATAGTGACGCATTCCCCGGAGAATGCGAAATCAGGCAAACCAACCTCTCAACAATTTGGATTCAATTAACGCAACCTAATAAGTGGTTATTCTCGTCGCTCAAGGATTATAGGGTAGACGAAATTTGTCCGAACACTACTATAACGCATAGACTTCAAGGAACAATGATAATAGAAATTTTCGCAAAATGTTACCTTAAGACACCGGACCTGACTATCTGAGCCTATAACGACAAGACAACCGCAATATATAATTCATATATACCACCTCTAAATATTTCCGCAACTCTGGTTAACATGTCGCAACCAATCCCAAACTTCTCTAGCAAAATAGGTTTTGTAAATTCTCTAGCAAAGAAGGGTTAGCAAGAGTCTCTGAATATATAAAAAACATTAAAAATGAGGAATCGAGAGAACTAATGCCTTTAAATGTGCACGATACTCATCATTACATTGCCATTTATGCAATACTGCTCCCTATATTAGCGGTATTCTTTTACGCAAAATGTAAAGACAGAAAGCCCCCATCATCGAATTCAAATTCTGGACCTTTGGTAGAAAAAACCTCACGGAATACGAACGACTCGACGGATACTGACACGCCAGTATTCGTACTAAGTTGTAAATAACGCAGCTAAATAACATAGTTCTCAGTAAAACAACGCAATATCTATCTACACGAAAGGGAAATGAAAGTGGGAAAACTTGAAATAAATATAAAAAAAATATACTAAATACACTATACTTTGTAACAATATATGTATGTATTCCTTTAGGATTAAAAAAAATAGAAAAAAAAATTCATTTTATAAAAATACTTTTAAGTATCCTTATACCAATAATGATCGAAAATTTTTACTTATTAGACTATTTTATGTAAGAAAGGGAAAATAAAAGAAATGTAAAACAGTAAAGATTATATCTAGTTTACACATACGCATATGAATAGAATAAGAAAGGGTAAACAAAATGAATGTAACAGCCAACATATGTAAACCGACTCGTTTTTCTTTCAACCTGGACCGCACATCGGTAAACTTTTTACAGTAAATTCCAAACCGTTTCTGAGCAAGCATTCTTTAAGGGGGATGGGATGTTGTGACCCCGCAACTACACGCGCTGTACCCAATTTCTATGAAGTGCAAAAAGCACTTCAACGCACAAATAAACATGTACATTACATGTTTACGGACATTGAACCGCCATGCACTACGAGAAATGCATACCTCATAATAGCCAAAGGTTATTGAGGGAAATTGCTGATCGATACATCGATCAAAGAAAAAAGTACTTGCGTGTGCGATAAGTTGGAAAAGTGTACCGAAGAAAACGGCTAGGTTGAGAGGCGAACGTCAGTCGGAGGGAAACAGCCAAAAGTAATAAAGCATTTTACTAATCCATCAGTGTTTGAATATTTTTTGAAAATACCGAGACACTCTTCCGCCAATACACGGCAAAGCACGGTGTCTTCCGGTCACAACAATATTTACGATATACAGTCAGAAGAATGTGCTTATCGGGAACAAATCTCTTTTAAATGAAAATCATAAATAAAAATTACTTAACATTTTATCTGGATCATTTCTTCTAACGAGTGTGTCGCGCAAGTTAATAGCTATTTATGCTACGTATGGTGGTTTTAACAAGTTTTTTTGCTCGGTTCCTGAAAAGGGCAGCAATCGGAAATGTTAAAGGATAGTAGCGCTTTAACGGAAAGTACAGAATGCTACTATTTGTTTAGCTTTTAACGACTTTGTGCTTTCTAAAAACATTAAGTGTGAAAACTTGTGATTAGTGTTTTAAGTAATAGCGATAGTGATGGTTATAGTTGTTAGTGCAAAATACTTTATAATAAGTTTATTGTGAAAGTAATAGCTTTTATTAAAAAGAGGAGTCCTTTATGGTGCCACTTTAGTGAGTTGGATAATGGCAGAGCAAAGTGTAGCTATTGTGCACAGACGCTGACAATTCCAAATAAATCGATCGGTAATATGTACCGGCACATGAGGTTAAACATCCAACTATCCAAGTACATTTGGAAAGGCAGAACTCGGTAGGAAATACATCTACGGAAGTGCTTGTGAATCCAAAGAGTGGGACCGTATTGACTTCTGAAGGAGATGTGGCAGCTTCTACTGTTTCGCAACGAACCACATCAGTTACAACCCTCAGTTAAAGTCAAAGGCAACTCAATATTATGGATTTTTTTAATAAGCCGGTTTCAATAAAAAAGTGTGCCCTTATAGACAAGCAAATTCTGAAATTAGTAGTGAAAAACTATCATCCATTTTCTCTGGTTGAGCAGCCTGAAATAAAGGAATTATTCACTAAGATCGTTCCTGGTTATAAACTACCGACAATAAAAACCTTGTCAAACAGCCTTTCGCCGAAATATTACCAGGAATGCTACGAAAAAGTTCAAGCTGACATAAATTCTGCCAA
Source organism: Oxycera nigricornis (assembly GCA_963942545.1). Taxonomy (NCBI): domain Eukaryota; kingdom Metazoa; phylum Arthropoda; class Insecta; order Diptera; family Stratiomyidae; genus Oxycera; species Oxycera nigricornis. The sequence goes on from OZ012660.1 coordinate 77,966,730, forward strand.
AGCTATATGCTTAACAACAAACTCGTGGACATCCATGAATAATGTAAGTTTTGTTTCACCAGCTGCACATTACATAGACTCAAATACCAACTTAAAATCCTATCTTTTGGCTTGTTTTCCTTATTCGTAAAAACACACTGCTGAAAATGTGTCTAATTGTTTAACAGAAAAAGTGCAAGAGTGGAAAATCCAAAATAAAATAATCTGTGCAACTAGTGATAACGCGGCGAATATAGTTGCAGCTATTAGGAGAGGAAACAGGGAGCATGAAGGATGTTTTGCCCATTCGATAAATCTGGTTGTGCAAAAAGGGTTGAAAGAATTTAAACTACTTTTATGTAAAGTGAAAGCAATTGTTTAGTTTTTTAAAAAAAGGTTATCAGGATTTGCCAAATTAAAGGAAATTCAGCTACAAATTGCGCTTCCTCAATTAAAACTGAAGCAAGACGTTGTGACGCGTTGGAATTGTACGTATGATATGCTGACCCGGTTTTCCGCATTAAAATAAGCAATTGTTTCCACTTTGGAGATACTAAATAGTGATCTTCAAACTTTGACTTTACGTGACTGGACCGTTTTTGAGAGTGCTATAAAAATTTTGGAAATATTTTACAAAATAACGGATGGGATATCCTCTCAAAAGCACGTTACTCTGTCAAAAGTGCCTGTTATGTGTAAAATTATGATAAACTACGTGATCAAGCATAAAAGTGAAGAATCTACACCTTCAGAGAATAATTCATTTTCAAACATATTGAAGCAGCAGCTTGCTGACAGATTTGGAAATGTTTAAAGTAAGCATTTATATGCAGAAGCAACAATTTTGGATCCTCGCTTTAAAAAGATGGGGCTCAAAGATCGTGAACATTATGAAGAAGACGTTTCTAAATTGAGACGAAGGTTAGAAATGGAACGGGCTGCAGATTTAGAAGTACCAACAACAAGTATTGCTTTTGAAGCCGGGATGTCGACCAGGCCTATTCCTTCAACATCTAGCTCAATAGTCTGGGAGGAGTTTGATGCCGAGCTAAATGAGTACTTGAAGCCGCAAAATCAAATTGCTGCCGGTATAAGGGAGCTTGAAAAATATTTGGGGGATGAAATGCTCCCAAGAGCAGAATATCCTCTAAAATGGTGGGAAGCAAGAAAACCCATATATCCTATATTGTATGGCTATATGATAAAAAGGCTGTGCATAATAGCCACGTCGTTTCGTTGTGAGTGGTTTTTTCAAAAGCAGGACATATGTTAAATAATCGCAGAACAGAGCTGAAAGATGACAAAGTATACAGGATATTATTTTTTAATTATAATATGAATTGAAAAGTGTGAAGAATAAAAATATGAATATTAATGAAAACAACTTCAATAAATATAAATACCTGAATATTAATACTAATAATGATAACAATAATAATAATAGAAATAATGATAAGCAAGCAATCATCATGTTAATTATAAAAATAACAAATTGGATGTAAAACTAAACCCGTAATTATGTTATGTAATATTACTGTGGATACTCTGTATAACTTTTTAAAATATATAATGGACTTCCATTCATATCTGCGAATATAAATATGAATCGCTGTATATGAAACTGAATAACTGTATATAGAAAATCAATTTTTAAATACGCCAGCTGGTATGCATAAATGTTCCATTCAATGTATTGACCAGTTGTCAGTCCTAAGCCTAAACAGGATGGAGGAAAGTCGATTTTCTTCTCAACTGTCTTTTTAACTAATTAAAAATGATCGACAGGTCAGAAAAACGCACTAGTTTTCAATTTTAAACTGTACAGCGTACCATATCTTTCTGTATACCTAACTTATAATATCAATCATCTCTTCTCACTCAGTGATCCAAATGATCTAGATGATCCAAATGATTAAAATGATACATATCACTGATATGGACCTTTTTACTGAGCCAGGTTCAAATGATCCATTCACAACAAAGATATGTTTTTGTCACCTCTAGTGTGGACTATGACAAAACGTTTAGTCCGGTAGCCAGATACACATCGATTCGTCAACTTTTATCATTGGCAGCGATAAACAAAATGTAATTGAAACAGTTCGACATAAAACTGCTTTTTTTGTATGGTGAGCTGAAAGAAAAAGTCTACACTAGGCAGCCAATTGAGTATGGAGACGGCAGTGAACGCGTTTGCAGGTTGAAGAAAAGTTTATACGATCTCAAGCAAGCGTTTGTTACGGTCGCATTTCGTTGCGACCGAATAGTTTATCAATTTAAAAAAAAAAAAGAAGTCCTGATTGACTTTGACTTGAGTCAAAAAGCCAATCAGGACTCTGGTCAAAAAGCCTGCAAAACGCCAAACGTAAATAGCGCAAACACCACTCCACTGAGGCTCGTAGAGTAATTTAAGAACTTGAAGTGAATAGAAATTTTAATTTAAGAATTGGATTATATAAACTCATCATTGAAGGCAAGAATGGTAGAATCAAGTAGAGATTAGGAACTAGTTCAATAGTGGTAAGTAAAGGATAAGTAGTTACTAGTTTAAGGAGAACTTCACCGAGCCATCCCTGAGGAAATCATCGACGTCAAGCATCGCAAGAAGTCGCGAAGAAAAACCACTACACAAACTCATCGTCATATGTTTTCCTCCTTTTCTCTTAATTATATCGATGACCGACCAATCAGCAACTATACGTAAACGCGGATGAAACGATTCTAGTTACCGGACGTCACTTCGATGCTGAATCGTTCAGTCGTCCAAGCACCAAACGTACCCGAGATTGATTTAAATACGGCCGCCCCGAATCTGAAGACTCACGACAGAACCGCTGTAAACAATAACAACAGACGCGAGCTGTCACTGGGAAATGTCGGAGTGACATCATTGATGGCGAAAAAGCCAAGATGGCCGTTGCGCAGACAGCTGATTCCAGCCCAGTGAGTCCCACACCAGTGGTTCCAAAACCAGAGTGGGGACTGGAATGGTGCCGCAAGGAGCTGAGCCGTTAGGCCGAGATGATAAATATAGCTGGGAACAAAGGAAGGGGCTTGTCTTTTGGATGGTGAATGGGAAGAGTGGTCGGCTAGGAGAAAAATTTGAGAAGTCGACGTCGAGGGCGGTCGTCAAAGGCGGCACATTTGATCGCGCGGAAAATTCTTTGGAGATTCTATCAGGACTCGAGCGGAAGGCGTGAATTAGCAAGTACGTTAACGAGTTCTGCAGTGCGATAATCAATCGAGGCACGACGATCGAACGAGCGAGCGAGGGAACGTCGAGAGCGGTCGTCGAGGACGGCACACTTCATCGCGCGGTAAATTCCTTGGAAATCTTGGCAGGATTCGAGCGGAAGGCGTGAATGAGGGCGATAATCAATCAACGGCGTAAATAGTAAGTAGAGTAAGCTTTAACTTTAAGTTATACGTGTTCTTACTAGAACCTAATAGACAGAGTTGTAAGCCTAAGTGGAGTGCGTTTCCTTTTTTTTTTTGTTCTATAGATTGATCACGGTGTTGGGTTAGTTTCGGGTTCCTTGCGCGGGTTTCAGTGTCGCGACCCAAACCAAACCCCAGTCAGGGTTTCGGTCGCTGGACGGTTGTCGGCGCACGACTGGGTGGCGCCCAAAATATTAAAATTACCCCGCCCCTCTTCGCGGGCAAAGACGCCGGGCACAACCGTCCGCCCCGCAGCCATTAGAGGCTTCGGGGGTAAAAGTGCGCGTAACAGTTTGGCGCCCAACGTGGGGCCCTTTATAAAAAAAACAGGACTTGGGCAAAGCAGTGTTCGAACGCCGGAACGTTCGACAAGATCAGTGAGTGTGTCTGTGAATAAAAGTGGCTGAGTTCAAAGTGCTGACACGTGCGTGTAATTGCGGGAGTGTGAGATCGCGGGAGTGTGTTGATTGCGGGTGTGTGAATTTGCGGGTGTGTGAGTTTGCGGGTGTGAAGAGTGAAAATGAAATTATAGATACAGATGTTTATATAAAAATAATAAAATAAAGTAGAAAGGAATTTCCTCGTCTAGTACGTTTCTCTTCCCTTGAGCTGTTGTTATTTTGATAGGTGCAACATGGCAAAATTTACGGAGGCGCTAATCGATCGCCTCAGCGAGAACGAGCTGAGCTATGAGCTGGCGGTGCGTGGGATCGCCACTGGAACTGTGTCGGCGATGCGGATGGAGCTTCGGAAGGCACTACGGCTTGGGACCATGATGAACGCGTCCTCACCTTACCCCTTCAGTTACCAGCAGGACCTCGAGGCGGTAGAGATGGTGACGGACGAGGTAAGGACGCTATCAGCGGATTTTTGGGGGGATGAACAGTCCACTGCGCTTTTGGTAGCCCAAGCTAAGACAGAATATGGCCTGCGGAGAATCGCTAACTTGCTACGGGCGAAGAAAGCTGAGGATCCCGCAATCGAGAAGTTGCGACGGCAGCTTATGCTCGCCTTAGGTCATATGTTGGTGCAAGCAGAAGAGTATGAGGGCTCTGGAGCCAGGGAGTTGGGACGAGATGAAGATGCGACGGCAACAACAGAAATCGTACCGACGGAAAAAGAGGATACCGAGTTGACGATCACAGAGCTGACCGGCAAGTACCAGTCAGTCTGTGCTGATTACCAGCAAGCGTTGGATGACACCAAAGATCTGGAGAGGGAGAACGATCTTTTACGCACGCAACGGGAAGAGGCACGCAAACACATCATGGACGAAACACTGGCACGTGAAAACCTGGAGGACACACTAAGATCGCTGCACGAAGAGCTGGAGGTCAAGGACCGTAACCATTCGCTAGAATTGACCAAAGCGCGTACTATATATAAGTTAGAAATTAAGGAAATCAATGAGCAATACGACGCGAAGCTGCAACAATCCGTCCAAGAGCTTCGCGAACAATATGAAGAGGAGCTGGAGGAGATCGAAGTGTTCTATGAGAACAAATTTAAGATTCTGGAAAGCGCAGCGCAACGGAACAGCACCGCGGCTTCGAGCGTATCGGAGGAGTTAAAGGGGTCCACGAAAGTCGATAGATTGTTCTCGCGTGTTGAGGAGTTGGAGACCCAAAATGCGGCCTTGCATGACCGCATACGGGTCATAGAGGAGAAGCTTCTACAGAATCAGAAGTGCTCATGCATCGAGGCGGAAGAAGATGTTCATGAAGCTGGGGTCGAAGGGAAAGGAGAAGTCTGTGAAGCAAACCCAACTGTGACAGGGTTGGAGGAAGATGAGGACACCGATGCTGATGGGAGAGCTTCGAGGGTGACGGAGGAGAAGTCCACACGGGCTGAGGCTATGCCTAGTAGCAAGCAGTCGCGATTGAGTAGGCTTGGTAGCAGGCAGTCTCAAGGAGGTGAGACTGGGCCTGAGCGCAAGAAGTCTCAATGGGCTGGGTCTGGGGGCAGGGAGTCTCAGAAGAGTGGACAGGGGAGGACAGGGAGGAAGCAGCAAAGGGGACATCATATGGGTGGTAGATCACAGGGAGGAAGTGCTGACATGGAAGGACCCAGATCAAGGCAGAATAATGAACTCGATAGCGAAAAGAGAGAGAATCCTGAGAAGGAAGTTGAGGCATTCGACAGTACCACTAAAAACGGAGTGGAATCAAAGAATGAACAAAACTCCTTACAGCCATCTGTTGTAAGGGAGGATAAACTTGTAGGGGCTTTAGAAGAGATTGTAGATGAGGGATCAATCTCATTCAATAGGATTCAGTTGGTAAGGGCAACTGTGGTGTTGCAGGAGAGGTCTGGTTCACCAAGCGGGGACGGAGAGGATATCAACGCTAACGATCGAGTGGCCGTTACGGAGCAGAGGGACCGGACGTGTGAGAGACCGGAAAGGGAGTTAAAAGAAGTTGAAGATGAGAGGGGCAAAAAGTAGAGGGGTGGGGCTTGCCAAAGCTCTGTAACCCAAACGTCATTAGCATGCTGGCAGGACTTGCTAGAATAGGCACATGCATCAGGTGACGACTGGCTTAGGAGACGGATTACGGACGGAATATGTGGGACCGTTCGTGGTCAAAGAGAAATTGTCCTCGTCTACATACCGCTTAACGGACAACAAGGGCAGAGACGCTGGGGTGTGGCACGCCAAAGACCTAAAACCCTACGCCGCGTAAACAACGAATTAGAGCTACCCAACAATCATGAACATGCATAAAATTTTACATCTAACTGGGACAGACACGATAAGTAAAATATTGAACTTAATACCAATCATTGGCTGGCTCCAAGGGCTTTTCCTCGTTTGAGACCCTTCCCGCTGCCCTTCCCGCAAATCTTTATTTTCCATTATTATTTTTTCCTTCCGGTACTTCTGTCCTTTTCGTGTCACATTATCTTTCTTTTGGGGGTTGAAGTTTGGGGCTAAAATAAAACGTTAAGAAAAGTCATTAGTAGTAGAAATAATAATCAGGGGGGAGGATAGATAGGATAGAGAGTAGGCAGTAGTAGTTGGGGCAGAAAGTTATCAATTGTTTAGTACAGTCGGAGTAGTGAGGGAATTAGTTCATTAGTAGTAGAAATAATAATAATAGTAGTAGAAATAATAATCAGGGGGGGAGGATAGATAGGATAGAGAGTAGGCAGTAGTAGTTGGGGCGGAGAGTTATCAATTAGTTAGTACAGTAAGAGTAGTGAGGGAATCAGTTCGGCGAAGCTAAGAGCATGGGAATTAACTACGGAGCTCAGTGGAGGATATCCATAGAACAAGTTTGGTAGGTGGATAGAATAGAAAAGGGCAGGGAGTAAATGGGTTGTTTAGGTTAAATAAGGGACGGTGGTGTAGACAGGGAAAATTAAGTCGGGGTTTGTTTGGGCAGGTCAGATAGGGAGAATGGGGAAACGTAGTTTATATCATAGATTAGAGAACTTAGTTAGGTATTAGTAGAAGCAGAGTAGGGACAGGGGAAAATTGGTGAAGGGATAGCAGTTAGCTAGGTTAGTTAGGTTAGCGAGTAGAGAGTTTAGTTCGGGGAGTTAGGGGTATCTACCTAAGTGACTGAAACAAGTGATCGTGTGGGTTTCGTACGGAACCATTGTTTTGTTTGGCCGCGCGAATTCGCCGAAGCAACAATGCTCTGCGAGCACTCGGCAATGGCCATGGCACGCAAAACCACTCTTGGTCGTGTGACGTAACCGCGCGCGTCGAATGCTGCTGCCCAAATATTACTCGTTTCCGTTTTGTTCCTCGCTCGTTTTTTTTAACCGTTCTTTCTTTTTATTTTTTTTTTGAGTGGATTTTGGGAAAATCCACTTGAAGAAGGGGGGGTAATGTTACGGTCGCATTTCGTTGCGACCGAATAGTTTATCAATTTAAAAAAAAAAGAAGTCCTGATTGACTTTGACTTGAGTCAAAAAGCCAATCAGGACTCTGGTCAAAAAGCTTGCAAAACGCCAAACGTAAATAGCGCAAACACCACTCCACTGAGGCTCTTAGAGTAATTTAAGAACTTGAAGTGAATAGAAATTTTAATTTAAGAATTGGATTATATAAACTCATCATTGAAGGCAAGAATGGTAGAATCAAGTAGAGATTAGGAACTAGTTCAATAGTGGTAAGTAAAGGATAAGTAGTTACTAGTTTAAGGAGAACTTCACCGAGCCATCCCTGAGGAAATCATCGACGTCAAGCATCGCAAGAAGTCGCGAAGAAAAACCACTACACAAACTCATCGTCATATGTTTTCCTCCTTTTCTCTTAATTATATCGATGACCGACCAATCAGCAACTATACGTAAACGCGGATGAAACGATTCTAGTTACCGGACGTCACTTCGATGCTGAATCGTTCAGTCGTGCAAGCACCAAACGTACCCGAGATTGATTTTAATACGGCCGCCCCGAATCTGAAGACTCACGACAGAACCGCTGTAAACAATAACAACAGACGCGAGCTGTCACTGGGAAATGTCGGAGTGACATCATTGATGGCGAAAAAGCCAAGATGGCCGTTGCGCAGACAGCTGATTCCAGCCCAGTGAGTCCCACACCAGTGGTTCCAAAACCAGAGTGGGGACTGGAATGGTGCCGCAAGGAGCTGAGCCGTTAGGCCGAGATGATAAATATAGCTGGGAACAAAGGAAGGGGCTTGTCTTTTGGATGGTGAATGGGAAGAGTGGTCGGCTAGGAGAAAAATTTGAGAAGTCGACGTCGAGAGCGGTCGTCAAAGGCGGCACATTTGATCGCGCGGAAAATTCTTTGGAGATTCTATCAGGACTCGAGCGGAAGGCGTGAATTAGCGAGTACGTTAACGAGTTCTGCAGTGCGATAATCAATCGAGGCACGACGATCGAACGAGCGAGCGAGGGAACGTCGAGAGCGGTCGTCGAGGACGGCACACTTCATCGCGCGGTAAATTCCTTGGAAATCTTGGCAGGATTCGAGCGGAAGGCGTGAATGAGGGCGATAATCAATCAACGGCGTAAATAGTAAGTAGAGTAAGCTTTAACTTTAAGTTATACGTGTTCTTACTAGAACCTAATAGACAGAGTTGTAAGCCTAAGTGGAGTGCGTTTCCTTTTTTTTTTGTTCTATAGATTGATCACGGTGTTGGGTTAGTTTCGGGTTCCTTGCGCGGGTTTCAGTGTCGCGACCCAAACCAAACCCCAGTCAGGGTTTCGGTCGCTGGACGGTTGTCGGCGCACGACTGGGTGGCGCCCAAAATATTAAAATTACCCCGCCCCTCTTCGCGGGCAAAGACGCCGGGCACAACCGTCCGCCCCGCAGCCATTAGAGGCTTCGGGGGTAAAAGTGCGCGTAACACGTTGCGATGTTGGAACCAAAAATTTACATCATACATTCGTAAATTTGGTTTCTAACAAACTGCATACGATTCGTGCGTTTTTGTTCGTAAAAAGGAAAACACAATAACAATTATTGCGATCTACGTTGATGATGAATTGATAGCAACGAATAATGCGAATGAAATTGATTAAATCACTTCATACTTACGAGAAAATTTCGAAATAAAAGTTCTGAAGTAAAATATTTTCTTAGTCTTCAAATTGAACGGAACGGAACAATTCGCATACATCAAGAGGCATATGCGAAGAAAGTATTGAGTCGTTTAAATATGATCGATTGTAATCCAGTAGCTGCACCAATGGACTGGTATCAAAATCTCGGCGATTTTTTAAAGTTAGAGCATTTTAAAAGTTATGCATTTTAAAAGTTATCGACAAGCTGTCGGAAAATTAATGTACTTAACCATCGGAACAAGACCAGACATACGCTGCACAGTTGGTGTCGTAATTCGCTATTTAGATCGCACCATGAAGTACATAAGGGGTACATTAGGTACGGGTATCCTTTATGAAAGTAACGAAAAACTTGATTTCGTTGGTTATAGCAAAGAACATACAACGAATCGAATGCACGAGCAGAGAGAAGACGAGCTTTCAGCAGGCAGCTTTTTGTCAACATTTCTTACGTTGCTCACGTAGATGTTGGCGCAAAGCTTTTCGAGAGACTCATTTCAGATTTGGCAAAGGAAATTGATTTCTGAAAGTAATCGGGCGGTTATTAAAAACAAACCATACTGAAAAAAGTAAATATCATTCGATTGGTGTGATTTGCATACTTTGTACTTCAAAATAATTTAATTTATTTTGATAAAATATCGTGGAACACACATACTACTTTTAAAAAAAGTCTGGAAAAATACTTCCACGATCATGAAATATAAATATGTGGCAAAACTTTTGGCTGCGATTTATCTTAGTACCTCAACTTAAATTTTAAATATAGGATTTCAAGTACACAAAATCTAACAATCTACTAGTCTGTAGAAATAGATCCAGTACGTGAATTTCCACTCCACCCTAGAGGTATCACATACAGAGCGTTAACTGATTTACAGTGATCGGTTTCCCCAAGAACAGATTTGCCGAGAACCAAAATTTTTTTAGTTAGAAAATTAGTTGAATACTTTTTGAAAAACTTTGTGTATTCTGAATACTATATTTAAATGTAGGTAACTTGTTCCAGCAAAACTAAAATTTGAAATTTGACTTTCGAAATTTTTTTTAAAGAATTCATTTTTGGATGATTGGAATTTATTTTAGCAATGCGTTTTTCATAGAATTTTAAGGAAAACCTCGATCAATGAAAGCCTAAAAATAAAGGAAAATATTCTGACTGACTGTTAGTCTGTAATTATTTGAAGTTTTTTGCTGTTTTTTTTTCGTTTAAAATCATAAATACTAGTTTTGGGTGACAAGTTTACATTTTCTAATAATGGTTTCTTTAATATTTCTTGTTTCTGGGCTGATTTTGAAGAACAAAACAGATGACGTGTTGCTTGCAAACACTAAAAAACTCATCAGATGGAGCCTATAAATTCCCGAAATTCAACGAGACAGCGCTGTAATTTTTCGCAAATATAAAAAATTCCGAAAGACACGACAAAACTTCATCAGTTTTCCTTGTGATGCGCTCACATGAATCGCATTTCAATTTCGTCACAACTTTGAAGGCAACATAGCCGGTAAAATACCTCAATGATGAAAGCTGTATCTGGATTTCAGCATTTTCGAAAGTATCTTCAATCATAAAATCGAAATATGTGATCTTTAGTACATTGTTATGCTCTATGGACTGAGATATGTAAAAAATATTTTGCACTAAATTCTTTTCATCATTGTCATATTTTCTTTTTTTTACATTGACTATCATTTTACACAAGACTTTGCTTTCCCTACTAATATTTTGTGCATCAAATATTTATTCAAGTGGTGTTTTAGCTTTTAACTTTCTGTTATATTTATAACGGCACCGATCATTCTTTTTTTGTTTTTTTATATTTCAACAACTGTTTTTTAACTTCCCAGTATATGGGAAGTTCTTGTAATCGCCTCGAAAATCGAAATTAAATTTTCAACATATCTTTACGTTTTGAAGTCTTACGAGTATATTTTAAGTGTTTTTAGAAAGCAGTATGTATGTGTGTGTGTTTGTATGTACGTACGTACGTACGTGCGTGCGTTCGCGGACAGTTTTTCTACGAGCATAACTCACGTAAACGAAGTCGTATTGACTTCGTTAAAGTGTCAGTCAAAGCGTCTTTGCAATCTTAAGAGCCGATTAGTTTGTGGGACACTTCGGCCGGGGGGGGGGGGTTTGCTGTTTTCACCCCCTGAAGGTCAACCCTGTCATGCGCTATATCTCGCGAACCAAACGTATGATTTGCTTTGTTAAGGTGTCAATCGACGCGTATTGACATTTACGTGATTCTGCCAAATTTTTAAAAAAATATTTGGAGCGGTTTTTTAATTTTTTGAAAATAAGTGCAAAATTTGGAGTTTTTTTCAAAAACATCAAATTTTTAACCTGATTTTCAAGACACAGTAATCAATGTTTATATAATTGATATATTTCAAACAATTTTTATTAAAAAAACCACCAATTTTTTTTCATCATTACAAAAAAAGGTAAATTAAAAATAAAAAATCATTAAAAGTCATCATGACCTTCATGGTCATTTATGTCATTCATTATATCTCGAGAACCAAATATAATCGTTGCATCATTAAGAAGTTAATCGACGCGTTTTAACATTTAAATGATGTTTTTAAATTTTGAAAAAAAATTTGGAAGCCATTTTTTTAATTTAATAAAAAAATATTGAAAATTAGTTTTTTTTCATAAAAAAATTTATTAATGATTAATAAAATTAACATCAACATCAACAATTTATAAACTTTTATCAATTTCTGTAGAGAGACCAGCAAAATATTGATGATTTCAAAACAAGTTGAATTAAAAATAAAAAAAAACATTCAAAGTCACCATATAAGAAGGGTTCATACGAATTTTTATACCTTAAATCTCTTATTCTAAAGGCATTGTTGTAAAGTCAATCAAAGTTTATTATCATTTGCATAATTTGCGGAGATTTTTAATAGTCTTCACAGAACCGTGTTTTAACTTTAATAAAAAAACTGCTTAAATTTTGAAAACCAATACAAATCAAATCAAATTTGCAATTGATAATCAACGTTTTGAATGGTAAAATGTTTTGTAGTCAACACTATTTAAGATCATATGCTTTGAAAAGCTGTCATCAAATAAAAAATTGCAGTTTTTAGGAGTTTTCTTCTTTAGTATTCGTAAGATTTCAATTACTTCCTTCATCATTTGTAATACATACATTTTACTTTTTTCATGCAATTGAACCTATTTTTGACTGCATATACAATGTTTTTCAAAGCCAACAGAAAATAAGAAATAATTATTAGTCTCATTGATGTTATCGTGAAAAAATACAAATTCAGTGATTATGCCGAAGTTCTGGCAATTTTGACCGCAACTATTTTAAATGGCCATCACGCGACAAAATCTCTTCAGTGGACGTAATAACAAAAACTGCATTCATTTTTGCTAGCGGTCTTTTATCCTTCGAGCATCGATATCAAAATAACAAATAACGTAGAAAAAGCTTTGCAACCGGCCCCCTTTCCGATTGATTCACGTGAATATTAAATCAAACCAATCCACGAAAATCTTTACGTAATCAATTGACGCTCGCGTAGATGTTACGATTAATATTAAGTCATTCCACTAAATTTTATGAGAAGTACATTTTTATTATTAAAAGTAGTATTATTTCCATAATTATTATTGTGTTTAATATTTTTAATATTTATGTAAATATTACTGGGAAGTTGTCCGTGTGGACCTCAAGGGTCGCACCTCGCGGCTTGTTTCAATTTTCACACTGAGCTGTTACACTTTTTCATATAATAATGTTTATTTATTACATTTTTTTTTGGCAAGATGCACAAAAATTACTTGCTGAATCCGTTGACCATCATCGTCTTTTCCGTGGCGGAGAAATTAACAGATTCAAGAATTGCATATGCGCAATTTTGTATCAACCGCCATTGACTCGAAATTGCAATTTTCCCGCCATATTATTCCCATTGGTGAATCATACGCCGGAAAATTAAGCAACCTTACATTTGGTTCCCTTGTGGTCTTCTTACAATGCTGCAGACTACACCTTAGACCGGATTTTATTTTATTTTTATCCATTATGCACTTCGATAGTGTAACGATATGATAACGAATATGAATAATTGCTTCAGCACATCGCCAACCATATGTCATGAGCTTTTTAGCAAAAGCTCTAGCTCTCTCAAAATAATAACTCTTCGTTGCTCGGTGGGTTCTAGCGCCAGAACCCGCCATATAAAATTTTTGGGAGGAAAATTTTGTTCGAGATACGACTTCTTTATGTTATATATTCTTTGGTCATGCCGGAGACACAGAAACAAGAAAGTCAACAAGTGGTTACGTTTTCCACATTGGTTCGAGTGTTATCAATTGGGCATCGATGAGAAAAGATTCGACTGCGTTTTCTTCAACGGAATCCGAATCTATAGCCGCGTGCCAGGCAACGAAAAAACTAGTTTGACTTGGGGGATTTTTTTCTGAGCTTACGATGATCAGAGATTTAAAAGAAAAATTCTATGTTGATAACATGAGTACAATCAAATCGGTGAAGAATCTCGTATTCCATAACCGGACGAAGCATATTGGTGTGCAATATCACTATATCAAAGAAAAATACGAAAAAGGCTTTTTTGGATTGATACATATCTGTACAACAGAACAAGTGGCAGATATACTAACTAAGGCATTAAATAAAAATCGTCGCAAATATCTATGTGAATTAATGAATCGAAGTTTTTGAATCGAGACTATTTAACGTAGATTTTGTTTTTGCTTTAAAAAGATGTTCAACGTAGTTTTGGCTTTTGTAACAATGAGTGGAAGTATTGAAGTATGCTTTGTTTAAAATAAAAATGGCAGCACTTTGGCCGGTGAAGGTTCGTTCTGTCATGTTAAAGTGTAAAACAGTCAGTCAGTCCATAACATTTAAGCAGATAACATAAAAATAAAACCCATAGCATAAAGAATATATAGCACGGACACTCCAAGTTGTCAAAATCGACGTACCCCTCCTATCAGAGGGAGCGCTCTGGCTTTCGTTTTCAAGCTCGCGCGCGAAAAAGCAGGTTGAAATTTGTATTCAAATTTCTCCAGGCCAGGTTCTGCATATGTAAAGAGACGAGCCGGCCATTTTATAATAGTTAACCGTGTACGTATGCATGCCAAAATCAGCTGACTTAACGCTAGTGCGCGTGAAATCAACGAATGCGGCAAGTACCCGATGCGAATACGCGACTGATCGAAGCACTAAGGGCTGCCCGATCAATAGGAACAATGAAACTACGCGGCATTGCAATTTAAAATAGCAATAAATTTTATTGAAAAATTTTGTATCTAAGTATTGAAAAACATAAATAAGGTGTTTAAGCAGATCAACTAAATTGACATCTCGTTAATTTTACACTTTATTGGATTTTTAAAGTTCTTTATAATCTCTATCACTCACTGAATTGCAAATTTTCGGTTTCTGGCGCACTTGACTCATCACTCAGAGCTAATAATCGGAAACGAACGCAAAAGCCATACAAACATAACGTTACCACGGAGTCTTTTAGTATAATTTCATCCAACTATTGATACCGGCACACGTTCACTAACAAGGAGTTTCCGCTGATTCTGTGTTGCAGTTCCAAGGGAATGCAATCCCTTCTTCGTTGCTCTATATTCCTATATAAATAGAGCACCGAAGAAGCAACTTTAATTCCTTTTCGTAGAGCTCCGTCACTTTTTCATACTGTTCGAAGTCGTTGCCATTAAACACGTTTCTGATTATAACATGTTGCTTAGAGGCACACCGATGCACAAATATTGCGAACGCATTTCTCTCCCGCATTGCCATTATTGAAAAGGCTTTGGGGAATTTGGAGGATGATACAGATACTGAAAGAAGAGAGAAGGTGTCATTTTCAATAAATACTAGCATTAAATGTTATAAAGAGCTATATAAATCGAGAAAACTACAGGCGGGCCAATCAGCTTTAACAACATTTTTTAAGCCTTCAACTTCTCTGGCAGCTTCTTACTTACAGACCCCCTCGAGTGAGGGTAGTCATGTTGAGTCATCGAGTGATGAAGAATAAATTATATGAACTTTTACTTGAAATTTTTTTTTGATATTTTTGTTACACTGAACATGTTTCTTTGCCCGTTTAATGGATTTTATTATGTGTTACATGTGCGTGCCGTGTTTGTATGGATTAATAATAAATAAATAACGTTACAAAATACGACAAAGTGTGTTGACTCGTAAATCCTTACTACAGTATGATGCATATATATGATTATTCGACTTACGTCATTTTCGATTTTGGACGCGTTTTCTCGGAACCAATTAGCGTCTTAAGTTGAGGGATGCCTGTATTAGTGAAAATTCAGCCAAAGTAACTACTGCCTTGGCAAAATCTATTCCAAATATAGGAGGTCCTGCTGCGCTCGCAAACTTCGGGTCTCAACAATAGTGAACTCTGTTTTGCCATATGCAGCCGCTTGTAATATGCCACGCTTTGGTAGTGCTTTTTTTCAATTCAAAATTGTTCTACAATAAAAATTTTCATAAAATTACATATCTAGCTATATCCTTTTTGGCAACCATTGGCCTTTTACAGGCTAGTTACCCGCTGCCAGTGTACAGCCTGAAACGCGCCCAATCGTTTGATCATCACATACTCCTGAAATTCCTTACGGATGTGGAGGTTACATCGGTAGATGACAACGAGCAAAACGAGAAGGTGAGTCTGGTTTTGATCAGGTTATTGTAGTTTTTAAAACATTGATTTCTAGCAGGTCACAATAAACACAAAGGACTTTTGCTTCGTGCGTTGTAGAAATGCTTTCACTCTTAAGACAATGTAGGGTCCAATTAAATGGTAGAACTACCACGCAGACAGACAATAGCTATCATTATCGTGCATATATTGAGTATTTGCTGAGTTACGGCGAAGATGCAGCTTCAACGCATCTTCAATCTGTTGACTGATATTTGGACCAGAATGAAATTCAAATGGTTCAAAATAAAATGGCTATCGGTGGGCGTCCAAGTGAATCAAATGAATGGTATATTGAAATATCTACACTGGGTATATTGAAATATCTACACTGTTGGAGAAAAGCAATGTAGTTGAGCTAATGGGGACAATCTGCTGCGACATGCTCAACCAATATAAACTGTTGTTAAATGGTGTCCACTTGCGCTTAAAACACCAGAATATTATCTGCATTCGAACCAGGATAACTTCAACCTGCCCATCAAAATTCTGGAGGCATCACTGCACATGAGCCATGTGACAGTCAACTCATCTATATATATATATATTGCTGGCACATGAAACTTTTTCTCAACTTTCAATCATCGTTTACCTTTACAAACATGTAGAAGTAAAAACCTACACGCTACCCGCCAACACTTTCACATCTTCACTTGATACTTGATACAATTTTAAACATAACAGCATAACGAATTTCAACTTATCATTAAATGGCGTGCAAGTCCCAAATCAGGATATAGAATTCGATTTTTCTAACCCAAAACCCTATCAGCACTAGAGGATTTCTTACCCTTTTCAAGGGCACTAGCATCAACTATTTCGATAAAGGTCATCAGATATCCCAAAAGTTCTTCGATGATGGCTGCTTCCTGTTAGTATTTGACTTGACTTATATGACACGGGATGTGGGAGTTTTTTGAATCAAAGACAATAAGAATTGATAAGGATTGAAGAGAGATTCAGAGAAGCTTTGTAGAAAAATATTACCTGTGTCATTTACGTGGAATATGACGAAAGTATTAAAATTGACAAGAATCGGAATGTATTTAAAAGTTTCTAAAAAGCTGTATATATATACTGAAATATCAACCAGATGTGGACCTGGAACCTGGCGCATTGCCTAGTAAATGTTGAGTTCTTCTCAGGAGGTCACCGAAGCTTTTTTAAGAAGATATCACTGACGGGGTTTACTACACAGAACAAACTTCACTCGAATGAAATCACTTATAAATATCTTACTTCCTCGGCTATAAATACAGATCAGACAGGAGTATTTGGAAACTTGGAACTCAAGAGAATTGATGAGGATCTTACCAGATCTTTGGAAAAGTTTTCAAGTGTTTGTGAACGAAGAATTGACAAAACAATTCTTACAAAGCTACGTGACATCACATACTAAGGTTGTAAACATTGAAAGCATATTCCTGAAAGGATAGGAATGAACACAATAGAGATCATTATGACTTTAAGAAGTAATATTATAACAAAAACCTTTTTTCAAGGAGTATATCCCTGCGATCCTTTACCTTGGAAAATCAGAAAACCAGCATGTGTCATAGCCAACACAGATTTATCCCAAAAGAAAGGCGCTCGTTGGGTAGCATTCCACCTCCCTAAAAGAGAACCAGCTGAATGTTTTGACTCGTTTGGGAAATATCCAAATGAAAAGCACTTTAAACAATTCCTAAAATCCAACTGTAGAGTATTTATGAACAGATAGTTCCTTGGTGTTTAACTTGGAGGCCTACCCAGATGGGGTTTTACTCCACGGTCCGTGGTCAGACAACGGGAAACTACAAAGCGGCTGCCAACGCCCTCCCACCACCACTTGGGAGCACCAGTTCGCCTACAGAATGCAGGCTCAGTGACCTTACTGGTGGAAGCGAGGCCCACCTAATCTTCTGCCGATCCCTCGATCCCAGCACCGGGTTACCTCGTAACTCCACGCCGAGCCCCCCAATGATGCTGCAGAAGTCTCCATGCTCGGAAGCATGAAGACTTCAAAGCGCATCTAGGGAGGCTTTACCCGCATATGGGTACTAACCACAGCACCACGTTCGCACCCTTCTATAGGGGGTCCTCACCGCAACCGGAGGGAGGTATACAACCTCCATGAGCTCCGGTGCCCGTGGTACCAGATTGACCCCTGGTAAGGCTTCATGGGCGAGAGCCCCGCTCAAGCCCACATCGGTTGTGTCTGACTGCGGACACTAGACTGATCACCAACCACAGGTATTGATAGTGTGGTGAGCATACTTGCGAGCAATATTCAACGATGAGTCTAACTAGGCTAGTGTATGGGTTTACAGCGAAAAAATGTCAGTAAACATCTGAAAGTGCCTTAATACAAACCGGGAGACATGAAAGGCAACACTCTAAAACGCTGCTAGGCGCTTGCTGACAGCAAACGCTTCACGAGCGAACGTGTTCACCCTTTAAAACCCGTCACCAACGAATAACAAACCATGCAGATCATGCAAATTTTGCGCAGCAGTGATATAAGCACCGCGCATGCTGGAGTACACCATACAGTCAAACAATACGTGCTGCCAGTCTTCCTCCGCGGCGTGACATGCAGGACAATCACGAGTATTGGCAAGTGTCCTGCTGTGCAAAAACACATTCATGCTGCCATGCCCGGTTAGGAGGTATCCGGACCTCCGGCAGCCAAAAAACGCGACTCGGCCTTTTAAGGAACTCCGCCACCGTGTGTCCCACTCAGACAATACACAGTCATCCATCAGCTTGCGCAAACCAGAGCGACTCAAAGACGGGACATTCACACTCCGGAGCCATGCATCTTCCTCCACCGTGAGTCCCCTCCGGACACGCGAAAACAGCGACCTGCGCCTGATTTTCAGGTCCAGAGGGGAGGCCCCATTAAAACCTGCATTGCTTCGGTCGAAACTGTACGGCATACAAGCAGACACGCATACAGTGCTACTCTCTGGCAGCCCTCCACCAGCTTCCTACCAAATCAAGCGGAAGAATGCTCAACAAAACAGACGCCCCATAACACACATGGAACAAACTATCCTTGGTAGATTGCCTTGATAGCCCGCCTACCAAGTCTCCATGCCGTGCGAGGAATCCGCTGGATCATCCTCAGAACACTTATCAGACGGGACTTAAAATATTTCAAGTAGGGCAAGAAGTTTAGTCATTCGCCAGCCATAATCCCGAGGTACTTGACAGATGTCGCGTACCTAAGGATCCGCCCTTCGACCCGTACAAAAAGGGGCCTTCGGAGGGCAAGTTTCCCCTTCATCAGCATGTAGCAAGTTCTATCTGCGGAAATATCGACCCCGACTTTCTTGCCCCAATTGCGAACAACAGACATTAGGGCGGTTCCGCTCCGTTCGAGCACAGCACGCGAATCACCCTCAATACACATCAACAAATCTTTGGCGTACGCACAAACAAAATACTCACGTTCTAGTGCCAGCAGAAGCTCGTTCATCGAGAAGTTCCATATATATGGACCGAAGATCGAACCCTGTGGACAACCCCTAACCACATCTATTTCCACATGGGTACCAACACCTTGGACGAAAGCTCTTCTGTCTGAGGAGTAGCTTTCCCATAGCGGCAATTCAGTACAGTTAACAGAACGCAACATATGCAAAACAGCAAACTAGGAAAGGTGGTCGAAAGCGCCTTTAAAATCAACAAAAATACCTAACACGTACTTGAAACTACTAGATTCGGTGCAGTCTTTGACCGACTACCACGCATCCTCAATTGAGAGTCCGGAACGGAAGCCAAACTGCCTCGAAGACATCCGGTCGGACATCAGGTCTTACAGGCGCTGCACCATAACTCTCTCCAGCACCTTAGTATTTCTGAACAATAGACAATGGTTATAAAGCGTGTTTTCAACTACTTGCGGGCAAAACTGCTGCGTTTACGTTTACTAACGCTGCACTGGTAATAGCCTTTGAAAATTTCTTAAGCATTTCTCTCACTTTGACTTTGAATTTAACAATGATGAAATTGTAAAATCTATAGAACAGGTTTACTACAAAATGCCGATGTCAACTGCATTCAATCCTCCAGAAGACAGATTGGAGGTATAAAAGCAGAGATTTAACAGCTAAGGATACCAGTTCTGATTCAATTACCGGTAGAGCCCGACTAAGCTGATAAAGCGGCTGTTCGAAATATGACGATACATAAAAATAAACACAAAAAGTGTTCAAAATCTCGAATGCCGTGTGAGAATATCTTGCTGAACTAATCTTACTACCTCGGTGGACGTCAAAGGGTTCATTGTGTCAATAATCAAAGAAACAATTATTTTCGTTTCGTACGAACCTTTTCCAGTATCAACAACATATGCAAGGTGGACTTCAACGTATGAAGATCTGAGGAGGTTGAGGAACAAAGAGCAGTATCCGCAAAAGCAACCAGGTCTTTTCAAAACATTCCCGCTACAAGTAGGTGATGGCTCTATGAAACTGAAAACCGATGATCTATTGAAGCTATTTGAAATGATGGACTTTTTCAATCGTGTAATTTTCCTCAACAATAGCGCTTCGGACGGCGTAAAGGAGATTTATCAAGATGCCGTGAAGCGCTGTAAACAAAAGAATGAATGGAAGCTGGACAGCGACAATTTTTTCATACCATCACACACTTCTTATGTGGACATCAATTATTCGCGGTTATTTTACGAAATTCAATTTTTTTCCGTTCCGGTTTATAATAAAAAAAATATTTTTTATACGGAAACATATTCTATTTATTTCAAAAAGCATAAAATTCATTAGATAGTATATGTAAATGTTTATGCAATTCTGTGCGGCACATCTTGTTGTAGGAGCTGTACCATGAACTGGACAAGCTGTCGTAAATTTTCTGAGTTCTCCTTTTTTCGATAGATTAAGCTGAAAGATATTGCCCATTGATAAATATTTTCTAATAAATTTCTCCCTCAAGTCACCTCGCACATATATTGTACAGTAAGAGTATTCCTGTATGATTTCAGGTAGCGTGATTTAATAGGCATTACCATCACTTCAACTTGGCGCGTTTATGTGAGCCAACTCGTACTGATTCGGTTTTCGGGCGTCCGCTGACAATTCTTCGCATGGGTATGGCGGTGGAAAATGATGCACAATAGGTTGCACCGAGTCAAAAGCTAATATTACTAGTTCCTTTATGAAATATTGTTGAATATTTTAAGTTTCAAACTGCATATCTAGGGGGAATAAAAAATTTCTTTTGAGTTTCACGGTATTAACATATTTTTACTTTATATTTATTACACTTGTGTTACGGCGCAGTTTTTTCAAACCGTAAGGGTATGATCTTCAACGGCATTGCTATTATGGAAGGTAAATTTGAGGCGTTTATTTTCGACCTCACTAACAACGGTTCTAGGATGTTTACGCTTCATCTTACGATCATTCGTCACACAATTTACGTCATTTCGACTGCAGTCATTTTCCAACAATTTGAGACTTTCAAAATTCACCTTTTCGAAATTCTTAGAATTAAGAGTTATCCCTTTACACTTTGTAATATACTCAGCCCGATTATAAATTTAGACCTTAAGGGGGGAAGTACCTTTAGACACTTCAAAAAATCGATTTTTTTAATTGTTTCAATCGATAGATATATCGCCTAAGAATATCATGTCAAAGTTTCAAAAGCTCATTCTCAAAATTGTGGAAGAGATGCATCCCGGAAGTACCTGGCGCCGAGCTTTTTTCTCTTGACCACAAATTTTAAACGGCCTTTTCTCGAAACCTTGTTTGTTAAAATTGGCTAAGTGATAATAAAAAACTAGTGAATCGATTTTCATCATCGAGCATTCATTTTAAAGAGCATAAAAAACTGTTCTATATAGACCAAAGATTAAAAAAAAACAAATTATGTTGGGACTATTTTTGACTGGAAGTACAACGAAATTTTTACGTCAAAATCGTAACTTTTTTTGAGCCTGTTTTGAAGGGTTAGTTTTCGAATTTAGTCTATCTACTAAAAAAACCCTCTCGAGTAAGAAAATGTTTGGCTTGTTGATTTCAGATGAAAATTGCAGCAAGCATCGCTTACGCAATTTACGACGTCAGCGACGACATGGCTTTCAAGATCGTTGAAAAAATTGTTAATTTTCAACTTTCACTTTTGTAGAATATGTTTGTTTTCAACCTCAAACATCGCCTAAAATAAATATTATACTGATTTAATAAGAACTGTCTTCATTTCCCCACAAATCAGTTGCAAAAAAGACCTTTCCCTCCTTAAAGGTGATTATAGACAGTGAGACATGTCTCATAGAATTTGTCTCATAGGTGTCTCACTAAGGTCTAAACACTCGTAAGACAATGTGAGACGAGATTTTTATGATGTCATTTGCGGTCTCATGAGACGCAGTGTCTCACGTGTGTAAAAAGGCCGTGTGTGGTGTCTCATTGTGTGTCATGAGATTATATTGTATTTCCAACGTGTTGGAAATATATGGGACAAATGAATGAAATGGTGAAACAAGTTGGTGAAGTTTTTAATTTCAAAAATGCTAGTGTAAGTATATGTTTTTAGATATTGGGTAAATTTGTAGATGATGGCGCCGTTGGTTATACGGCTAACTCTATTGTAATGGTTAATAAGTGAGGGCGGCGACGGAAATGACAAATCAAATATTTTTAACTTCCCATAGGAAGTTACTGTATTTGGTGTGAAAATTAAAATCGAAGTTATCAACATATCTTTACGTTTTAAGGTCTAAAAAGTATTTCTAGAATATTTTTGGAAAGAAGTATGAATGTGTGTGTACGTACGTGTGCGGTCATTTTTTCCGAGACGATAACTTCCAGATGTCTATCGATGCGTATTGACGTTTTTAAGAGCTGATTAGTTTTTGGATAAATTTCATTGAGCCGTTTTTTAGTGTTAAGAAAAAATCTTCAAAAGCTATTAAGAAAAACTAGTGAAAAATAAGTTCAATTTGATTCTGATTCAGCACAATCCATATAAAAACACATTAACATATATTAAAAAAAATAAAGTTAAAAATAATATATGAAAATTGAAACAAAATTAAGAAAAAAATCATTGTGACATCTCGCAAATAAAAAATCTAATCGAGTTTCTTACTAAGCACATCGAAATACTCTCAAGGTTTTATGAGCTAATTAGATTTTTGTGTAATTTGATTTTTCGATCAAAATGGACTGTAAACTTTCAACGAGAAGGTTTATTCTGTCCAATATAACTAAAAACTACTATTTACGGGGATGTTGGTTGTGTGGATCTCATGTGTTGCACCTCGCGGCTTGTTTATTTTTGTGTCGAATGAAACTTACATTTCAACGTTTGAAAAATATTTTGGGAAATGAGAAACGATGATTTTGGAAGTACTTGCCCTATGACTGCAGGGTGTAACCCTCTCATTCCACAAGAGACAAATGAATTTCATTGTTTTGTTTTCAGTTTTTAAGCAACGCGTGTAGTGAAATGGCCAAGAAAATGAGTGAAGTGTTTAATTTAAAAAAGTGCAAGTGTAAGTATATGTTTTTCGATTCTGTGTAAACGTTTAGATGATGAGACCGTTGGGTGGGGTAAGAGAGGAGAGTGAAGGTGTGGAGGGGATATGGATGACTCTATTGTAAGTGTTAATAAGTGTAACGGAGATGATAAATCGAATATTTTTAAGTTGTGGTGTTGAATGAAAATTACATTCCAGCCACACAATATTCGTGAAACATTGGAAGTCGTCCTAACTATATTTCGATACATAACATACACCCAAAATTTCTAATTTTAATCCCAATTTCCAATTGGCGAGATTTCCGATCATGTACACATTAACCAAATTATATTTATATTATATTAACATAATATCAAACATTTTTTTGATAGAAGTGGGATGAGCAACGTGTTGCCAAACTAATACCTTCCATTGAATTAAAACCAATGCTATGGATGAAAAGCCATGCCAACAACAATTAGAAAAAATTGGAGAGGAATTCGGATGCTCTGGAGAAGAAATCAAAATTCGATTCCGATACTTGCGGCAGGCTTTTTTAGAAATCGTAGAGTGCAACGCAATCAAAAAAATAAATAAATACAAGTGGGCTGCAGCGCTTTCATTTTTGGAGACGGAAGCAACAGAGGCTAGAAGCATTGATAGTTTGGCAAGTAATTCTTAAAATTTAACTTTATTCCACATCGGAAGTACGATATTGCCAACGTACTTCACCAGCTTGTGTTACAAAAAATTCTTTAAACTCAGATTGAATGCATTTCGCGTCCATTGATGGGTTGCTTAATACCACAAAGTAGCAGCTAAACGTTCTCACATTGATATTGATTTCCTTTTGTTGGTGTCAGTTTTCAAAATCCTGTGTCTAATCTTCTGGTGAAGAAACTCAAACTCAATACATTATTCTAACGAGTTTTTGATAAATGTCTTCACCTTCATTTTTCAACTTTGCCATTAGATTTTCGAACACGTTTTCTCGATTGCGGTCGAGATAGATTTCTCGACTCCACACCTTACGTGATTTCCTTCGCGGCTCAAACAAATTTAATTCCTTACATACCGATAAATAACCCAACAATAATATTTTCCGATTAAAATTGTATGCCATGTTAAGCAATCGAAAATCCATTAATTTTCCACAAATCAAACGTCATCTGATAAATATCTCAACAGCTGGGTCTCATGAGACATAAAATTTCATAATCGTGTAAACACGCATGAGACAACTCACAACATGTCTCGTCTCATTGAACTAAATTCATGTCTCATGAGACCCAAACCTCATGCCATGTAAACACGAATGAGCTTGTCTCATGTCAAATATGGGTTTGTCCCATGAGACGTGTCTCACCGTCTATAATCACCTTAAGAATGTAAGTTTTAGGGACAATTCTTACATATTCTCGGATGAAGGCATTTGGACCGAGGTTCTCAATCTCATTAGTTGAATCGCCTAGAAAGTTTGATATTATGGAAGGGATAGGAAAAGTCCTATCTTCTACAAAAATTTAATTGTCAATGTCACAATAAAGTAGCCTTGTACCAACCTTTGCTAACACATCGTAGAGCCTAAGTCTAGCGTGTACTTTAGTGTAGGCTGCTTTAGGTATGTTCACGTGTGATAGTATATTTAAATTTTGTTCTATATTTTTCCAAGTGATCCATAGTGTATTTAGACGCTGGTAATAATGAACATATCTCTATACCAGGGGTATGAATAAAATCACATAATTCTTTGAAACTAATTATTACAGTGGTGTTAGTGCGATCTACCCTCTAAGCGAATTTATTCCAAAAGGAATTAAGACATATTTTTGCTGTGTTACGTATACCCGGATTTGTCTGGATTTCTTGTTGTCTATGATAATATCTTCCTTAATGTGATAAGACTTTATAAATCTATCTTTTTCTTTTTCGGCCGTACATTCACAACCCCATCCACCAGTAGCGTACGTAGGATTTTGATAAGGGGGGGTTGTATTGTTGAAGTCTTAACAAGGTACGTTTGCTAGTGCTTCGGTGTAGATATGTAGATATAATTATGTAAGCATACTTAATCATACTTTTTCATCGGTCAAAAATGGAGTCCTCAAAAAATAATTCCTGCAGACTTTAGCCCGATTGCATGTCTGGTTTCATTCACTTGAATTATTCATGATATTTTCATTCAAATTATAAAATTATGCGCTTGCCGTGTGAAAGAATCTACACTATATTTGTAAACTTCCTTGACCCCGTAAAGTGTATATGCATGTTTGCAAGTACATATATTGAAACGCCTTCAATACCTACAGGCTAGAAAAGAAAGCAACTAATGAAGTAAATGCCGAGGGAAAGTGAAATTGTCACTAAGCACAGACAGAGTATTATCGTTATCAGGGCTGGCTAAGCTTGTCTGCAGCCCATGCAGGGAGGCAACTCTGCGCTCTCAAGCAAATTTGTCGTCATTTCCACGTAACGCATGAGGTAGACTTTTTTTACGCGTTTTTTTTAATGAGGTGTCCCCAATAGGCCTAATCCTCAGATTACAAATCATATGACAAAATAAAAACAATCCATTTTTTGGGAGTTTTGATCAAAGATAGAAAGAAACATTCAAAAATATAACTGTTGCTACTAAGATATAGGTGCGAATAAAATAAATTACACTTTTCTGGAATTTTACTTCGAAAACTTTCAATCAGGTGACCATATTCTAATGTTCCTACCAACTCTGTATCTATATATAAAATTGCTAGGCTTCATACAATAAGTAAAAGATAACGGCACACACGGGATGTAGGGTAGATCGTCTCCTCGCGGTGCATCCTGGATAACGCTAAATGATCTACCACGGCACGACTTAGAATGTTTTCTGGACAACTCTCTCGTCTTAACGACTACTTTTGATGCTTTGGGCTGGTAGCTGTGGTGTTCTGTCACCTAAGTACGCAAGAGTGACATCTTGCGACAATGGCTTTCACGCTAATGCCACTGCTGCCTCCGTCCCGGTAAAACCCTGGCAGGCCTCGCGGTTCGTTCGAAACTCGTCGCCACTAGTCTGGCCGTGTAGGTTCAGTTGAGTTCAGACTCCTGATTAGCAATGCTGATCTTCCGTAGAGAACTGGAAGGTAGCCAAGGTAAGCGAGCCCAGCAATGGACAGAGAGAGGCTCTCATTATTCTCAACGAGGAGGCACTTGCTTCGTTGGAGTCGAAGGGTGGGGTGATAAGCTACGGTTTCTCGGCTATCACCCTGCGAGTATATCGCAAGGACCGTACTGGGAAGGCAGTACGGGAACCGAGCAAAGAGAGTGGGAGTGAGGTGACTGTAGAAGCAACAGTAGACCCGACCGTGAACCCCTCTGAGTCAGATCTTCTCTCCGACGACGGAATAAGCACCACCTCCACCACGGAGTTGGCTGGGCACCTTCTCCAAACCCTCGACCTGGTCGGGGAGGAGATGTCCTTATCTGACGAGGAGGCGGACAAAACATTGTGTCGTGATGCTGAGGTTTCTGCAAATAAACCTCCATCATTCTAGGGCGGTATCCGCCGCACTGCTCCTCCACTTGGCCCAAAAAGGAGAGGAGCTAATACTGGCCCAGGAACCTTGGGTTGTAGGAAACCGGGTGTGCGGGCTCAACATGAAGGGATACAATACAGTATCCCTCAGTACAGCAGGTAAACCGAGAGCTTGTATCATCATAAAGGAAGGCTTGAAGTTTCTAACCTTGTATAATTTCAGTGATCAAGACACCGTTGCCATAGCAGTAGAAAGGCAGTCCAAACCACTTTGGGCTGTCTCCTGCTATATGGCACACGATGTTCTGCCACCTCCCATCAACCTGCAGAGGATCGTCAAGGAAGCCACTGCACGGAGCATCCTACCTTCATTACAGCAAGCCGTAGGGAAGTTTTGGATATCACTCTAGTGAACGAGCACTTGCATCACGCTATCAAAGGATGGCATGTATCATGAGAGTGTTCGTTCTCCGATCATTTATATATAATGTTCGATGTGGCGTTCAACCCTCCGAAAAATCCAGCCTTCATCAACAAAAGGAGGATGGATTGGGTCAAATACCAATCAGTATTCGAGTCTACACTAGAAGGTGGACCTCCCAAGATTGAAGACATAGATGGTCTGGAGGAAGCCGTTGGGACCCTTACATTTGCCTTCAATGAAGCAGCAAGATCTGCATGTAGTCTAACGAAGTCTAGAGGGAAATAAAAACCCCCATGGTGGAATAGTGACATTGCGGAGCTGCGGAAGGAATGTAGGAAGTCCTTCAATCGGGCTAAAGAATCCAATGACTGTTCTTCCTATAAACTGAAACTGAAGGAGTTCAAATGCTCCATCAGAAAAGCTAAACGCTCCTCGTGGAGAAGTTTCTGTGCAGAAATAGAACACTCCAAAGATGTCAGTCGTCTGCGTAAAGTTAGGACGTGCTCCCCCTTATTTTTGGGGTCTGTCAAAGATGCGAATTGGGTCTGGACTAAATCCAGCTCTGAGACGCTAGCCATTCTCATGGACACGCACTTCCCGGGCAGTGAGGATGTGGCTGATGAAGCTGATCCACATACGGCCCCGAACTGCCTGTCAGCCGCTGTGCCTGTAGATGACAGGCTCCTACGCTAGGAAATCAGCTCATTTCAACCTTTTAAATCCCCTGGAATGGACAACATCTCACCCGTTGAAATCCAGCAGGGAATCAATATAGCGCTTCCATGCCTAATAGCCATCTTTAAAGCATGTCTTCAGATGGCTTACATTCCACAGCGGTGGAAACAAGCTAAAATAGTCTTCATACCCAAAGCGGGCAAGACATCCCACTCGTCACCTAGGGACTATAGACCCATCAGCCTCACCTCTTTTCTGCTGAAAACTATGGAACGACTGATAGAGATTCATTTGAGAGCTACTCTGAAACCACTCTCTAATGCACAGCACGCATATGCAAAAGGAAGATCGGTTGAAACAGCTCTTCACTCGCTCACCAGCTACATTGAGCAGTCGCTAAGCGTCAAAGAATACACGCAGGCGGTTTTTATAGACATCGAAGGGGCTTTCAACAATATCAGCCACAAGGCTGTTGAGAAGGCACTCGAGGAAAACAATGTGGATGGTAACCTGATTAGGTTTATCGTACAACTGCTAAGCAGCAGGAGCATTAACTCCACACTAGGAGACAGTATCCTAAGAAGGAGGACGGGCAGAGGCACTCCGCAAGGTGGGGTGCTATCACCCCTTCTATGGAACTTAGTGGTGGACAAACTCCTGTCAACAATAGAAGCGACTGGCTCCAAAGTCGTAGCCTATGCAGACGATATTGCCATAGCAATATCGGGCAAATTCGTAAACACCCTATCTGAAAGACTTAACTTTGCCCTGAGTATTCTTACCAAGTGGGGCAAAGATTGCGGTCTGAAGATTAATCCGCAGAAAACGGAATTTGTGCTGTTCACAAAAAGGCACAAAATTCCACGATTTCTCCCAGCAAAACTCGATGAGATAAGCCTCATACCGTCTCATCAAGTTAAGTATTTGGGTCTAATTCTTGACTCC
Source organism: Oxycera nigricornis (assembly GCA_963942545.1). NCBI lineage: Eukaryota > Metazoa > Arthropoda > Insecta > Diptera > Stratiomyidae > Oxycera > Oxycera nigricornis. The sequence continues at coordinate 77,995,458 of OZ012660.1, forward strand.
AAGCTCGCGTGGAAAGCGAACCTAGAAGAAAGAACGCGAAAAGCGGCATGCGCAATCTATTGCTGCAAAAGAGCCATTGGGAAAAAGTGGGGATTGAAACCCAAAATCGTATCATGGCTCTATACGGCGATAGTGGAACCAAGTCTTCTGTATGGCGCAGTTGTTTGGTGGCCAGCTATTGCAAAAACATCCAATGCAAACCTGCTGAACAGGGTCAGAAGGATTGCAGCTATTGCAATCACCGGGACCTTACGCACTATCCCGACAAAGGCACTGTTTATGCTATTGAATTGGCTCCCGACGGAGCTCCTTACGAGACAGCAGGCCAAGTGCTCTGCGATTCGATTAAAAGCACTACATCTCTGGCAAGAGGGAAATGTTGGCCACTCCACCATACTTCGGAGGGATGGATCAACGCCAGGGAAAGTAGACCTTGTGCCCCCGATTCCCTGCTTTCATCATAGTTTCAGGTCAGTCATCCTAAGCAGGGATGACTGGGCAATAGAAAGAGGTGGGATGCTGGAATCGGTCGACATCTACATTGATGGCTCCAAAATGGACGGAAAAGTTGGCTGTGGTGTTTTTTCAGAACAGATATGCCTGAAACTATCCTTCCGGCTTCCAGACCACTGCAGTGTTTTTCAGGCAGAGGTCATAGCGATATACAAGGCAGTAGACTGGCTGAGAAATCAGAAAATTTCCATAAGAAACCTGAATATTTTCTCCGACAGTCAAGCTGCTATCCAAGCACTATCCAACGTGTACACCTCATCCATGATGGTGATGGAATGCCGTACACAGCTGAACGTGATGTCACTTCACTGTGAAGTGACTCTACACTGGGTACCGGGACATAGTGATATACCGGGAAATTGCGAAGCGGATGCCTTAGCGAGAGCTGGCACTGTGCTCCAGGAGTATACACTCACACCCCAAGCTGGTCAACCTCTAGCTTCTATAAAGCTTGGATTTAAGCAGCATTACATCAAGGCTGCAAACAGAGCTTGGTTGTTGGAGGAAATCTGCAGGACAACCAGGCAAACTTGGCGTGCACTGAGTTCCCGACGCACCAAGCAGCTCCTGAACACGAGTCGTGAAACCTTGACTTCTATCGTGTCCATACTGACGGGGCACTGTCTGATTGGCAGACACGCAGAGAGGTTGGGCGTTCCCTTCAACGATTTCTGCCGGAGTTGCAGATCGGAAGAAGAGGAAGAGACAGTCCAACACTTTCTGTGCGAATGCCCTTAGGCTCACCATTCCTGGACAGCCTCACGGAAGTAGCTGATTTGAATATCGGCTGCATAGCCGGCTTCAAACGAGAATCGACATGGTTCTCGTCATCTCACAGGTTCTAGTGCCGCCCTCGTCTTTTTGTGGTATCACAATGGGCCTATCTTGGCCTAAGTGAGCCATCTTTTTGACAAAGAGGGCTGCCACTACAACCAACCAACCAACCAACGGCACACACGGATCCAATTTGTGCAAATTATGCCCGTATCACCCCTAGGTGAGATCTCTAAAGCACCATAGGCCGTAAATCAGGCCCACATGGTTTTTACTGTGAAATAGATGAAAGATTTAATTGCGTAGAGATTCTGAATCTCCCTCAACTCCCACGTTCCAGAGTGTCTTGGCGTAATTGTTAAAGTGAGTGACTTAGTGGTTAACGTTAGTTCAAGGCTCCTTGTCGACAAATAGTTTTCGGGAATGAGATTTGATGCCACACTATCATTTCACTCAGCTGTGAATGAGAACCTGAATCAAATCAGGGTAATAATCACGGGTGAGCGTGTTACTGAGCACAATGTTCCGTTGGTCAAGTAAATTAAATAACACTAATATTGCCTGAAGGGCCAATTTTGGCGGTTGCGCCATCGATTCTTATTTTTACCAACCTCTTCCCAGGCAATGACGAAGCCTTATGTAAATATGCTTAAGATATATAATTCATAACGTTCGAATCTTCGAATTTTCTAAATTTACGCGAGGTGATCAAAGTTTTAAAATGCCGATAATGATACAAACTTAGTATTCAACACTCATCTAAAGTAACGGTGAGAAACAGTGTAAAATGGGATTTAAATTTTATGTCCAAGCATAAAACAGAATGCTTCACCGAATAAAATTATAGTGAAATATCTAAATGACAATTTTTTTTCATTAGCTCATTTAACACATCTTCTGTAGATGGAGTGAGATTTCTATGAATATTTAGAAGTGCCAATCCATTTAACCGTTAATTGCTGGTGGAATTTCGCAAGTATGTTTTTATGATATAATGATCGTTCGTTTGATCACGTAGATACTGGGAGAACAGCCAATATTTCTAGCAATTTCGAAATATTCGGCATAATGTTTGAATTACACATGCTTAACCCATCTATGGCCGTTTTTGGGCGGTTTACTATTTCAAGATGCCCTATCTTTCTGTACCATAGAGTCAACTCAGCATTCAATTCTTTTTCAGGGGGGGGTTTGAACCCGTAACCCCCCCCCTTGGGTACGCCACTGCCATCCACTAGCTTCTTACTTAATCTTCAAGAAAGTGTTGACGTATTCTTTAGATAGACCTCCTGTTTTTGTATTGAGATCAAAAACCATATGATTATATTTCCAAACCTTATACACAGTTTTTATTTCATATCCTATCTTTACAACTAAGGCTACCTTAGGTGTGACCCATGTACCATTTCCCGCCCACTCTCATAATGTTGGCATCCTAATACTCTATTTTGAGATGCACAAGTTCTACATAGTGCAAAAACAGCTTCTATTTTTTGTTGAAGGGTACTACGGATTGGAATAATTTATTTGGAGTAACAAAATAATTCAGCTGACAATTATGCAGCTATTTTCTTATCATAATTCTATTAGGCTCACAAGGTGTACTCAAAGAGCCGGCAGCATTAAAGCCAAGGAGGAACTTTATAAAGAAATTTCTATTCAATATACAAAAGAACCGATGCATAGTGGTAATAAAGAGAAATATTACACACTGCAAAATAACATATATTTTAAACTTCATGAACATATACAGCTAGTTATCAATAACTGTAGGAAATGTCAAGAAATGAAGTATGATGTACGGTTAATAGAACCAAAGTTTAATCTGACTGATATTTTTCATATGGAAATGAAGGCATTTGTCACAGTCATAGACAAATTGACGAAATTCATTAAATTCCCAGTATATGGGAAATTCTTGTAATCGCCTCGAAAATCGAAATTGAAATTTTCAACATTTCTTTACGTTTTGAAGTCTATAGAGTATACATAAAGTATTTTTAGAATGGGAGATGTATGTGTGTGTGTACGTACGTACGTACGTACGTTCGTGGACACTTTTTTCTACGAGCATAGGTCACGTGCAGAAAGTCGTATCGGCTTTGTTGAGGTGTCAATCGAAGCATCTTTGCAATTTTAAGAGCTGATTAGTTTTAGGATACTTCGGTCGATGGGGGGGGGGGGGGTTGTTGTTTTAACCCTTTGAAAATCATTTCTGTCATGCGTTATATCTCGTGAACCAAACATACGATTTTCATAGTTAAGGTGCCAATCGACGCGTATTAACATTTTTGTGAATCTGTCAAATTTTCAAAAAAAACGTTGGAGCCGCGTTTTAGTTTAAGAAAAGAAGCAAAAAATTAGATTTTTCTATAAACAATCAATTTTTAACCTGATTTACGGAGGAAAATATTCAATTTTAATAAAATTTCTATACTTCAAGCAGTGATTGTAAAAACAACATCAAAACTTTTTCTCATGATAAAGTAAAAAATTAAATAAAAAATAAAAAAATCATTAACAGGCATCATGATCTTCAAGGTAATTTCTGTCATGCGTTATATCTCGCGAACGAAACATACGATTTGCATGATTAAGGTGTCAATCGACGCGTATTAAAATTTTCGTGAATCTGACGAATTTTGAAAAAAATCGTTGGAGCTGTTTTTTTATGTAAGAAAAAAAGTGCAAAAAATTAGGTTTTTTTTTCATACACAATAAATTTTTAACCTGATTTATGGAGCACAGTAATTAATTCTTGTAAAATTTATATATTTCAAATAATACTTGAAAAAACATCATCCAAATTTTTCCTCATGATAACAAAAATATTGAATTAAAACTAAAAAGTCATTAACAGTCATCATGATCTTCAAGATCATTCCTTCCATTCACTATATATCACGAACCAGATATGATATTTGCGTCATGAAGGTGTTAATCGACGTGTTTTGAAATCTTTTTGATTATTTCAACATTATCAAAATCGGTTTCGGCGGATTTTTTTAATTTAATGAAAGAAAATGCGAAAACTTAGGATTTATTTTCATAAAAATATTTTTTAAACCTGATTTGCACAGCACAGTAATAAATGTTTATAAAATTTAACCAGCAACCAGAAACCAGCAAAAAATTTTTTTTGATTCTGAAAAAAAAATTCAACTCAAAACAAAAAAATCATTCAAAGTTACCATATGAAAAGCGTTCTTTCGAATAATATTACCTTATATCTTTTATTCTAAAGACTTTGTTGTAAAGTCATTCAAAGTTTTAAAATGTTTGGATAATTTGAGCAGATTTTTAACAGTAATGCAGTCTTTTGATTAAAAAAACGGCTTAAATTTTGAAAACCATCAAAACTTTAATCAAATTTGCATTTGTGGTAATCAATCATCATCACCCATCCACCAAAAGCCTTACGTAATCAATGGATGCTCCCGTAGATGATATGATTAATATGAACTCGTTCCTGTTACTGCTATGAATACCTCTCATTATTATTATTTAAAGTAGTATTATTTTCAAAATTATTATTGTGTTGAATATTTTTAATGTTTATCTAAATATTACTGGGAAGTTGATCGTGTGGAGCTCAAGGGTCGCACTTTACGGATTGTTTTTTCATTAAGAATTTGTCGTACAGACTAACATAGTCCAATTACAAGATAAGAAAAGAAATTCATGGCACAGTTGAACTAATTAGTTAATGTACACTTTACATTATGCTTATGAATGTAGAGTGAGTGAGGAAACGGACCAAATTGCAGACTATTTTGGTTTAAAGGGAGCAAATGGAACTGTAAATATGATATCAGAACTGGCAGGGCGTTCTGAATACGATAGTCTAACCAATCAGAAAGGTTAGAGTAATTGATGGCGGTGAAGCCGAAACAGAAAACACCTAAAAGAAGTCTGCGGGATTTCAAAGTAGGAAGTTGTAGCAAGAAAAGTCGCTCTTCAAAAGGGCATATATGTAATTTTAAATTTAAATATAAGGAATCAACTGAATTGGGGCTGTGTTGATTCAATCATAGAATCCAATTATTGATAGTGTGATGACCATACTGGCGACCAATATTCAATGATGGGTCTAACTAGGCTAGTATATAGGTTAACAGCGGAAAAAATGTCAGTAAGCATCTGAGAGTGCATTAATACGAACCGGGAGACATGCGAGACAAATATCTCGCAGATTTATTCAAGAGTCGAACCTTGTTTACTGTCTCAGGAAACAGTATTAGGAATGTTGAACGAAAACGTATAAGAGTTGACACAGGACCAAAACGGATTTCTTTGGTTAGAGTGTAGCCGATTTTCGATATGAGCGAAGTAGTTATGCATAGCCCTTTTAATTTCCAATTTAGCTGTTTTGAATATGCAGTATTGTTTTCCGAAGTTTTATTGGATTTTTAAAACCTAAAAGCTTGATTTTTTTTTAATTTGAAGATGGTTAAGACATTTCGGGTCAGCCACGACTATAGTAGCGAGTGAAGCGAGAAATAAGGTCATAGAGAAGAAAGTAGAATTTAACAAAAGAATCTTCACAGCCAAGACTGTCGAAAAAATATGCCCAGTTAACCGATTTGAGTTGTTCCGAAAATGCAATGTACTCGTTATCCGATTTCCAAAAGTTAAATTTAAGTTGTCTGCGCCTAATCTGAGCTTTGGATCAACAAAAGGAGAGTTCAAACAGCAGAAATGGATGATGGGGGTCCGAAGGAACATAAGAGAGAGGAGCAGTGATTAAAGTTATCAGGAACAATATTCGAAGTCAAGAAATCAACTGTTCAAGCTAAACGCATAGTTGAGTTGGTAAAAACCAGACAGTGAAGGAAATGGATGATCGATTAAAAAGATAATTTCAATGTGAAGAAAAATGTGTCAATCAATGGAGGAAAGATTGAAATTTCCGCAGATGGTAACACGAGAAGACGGAATAAGGGAGAGGCAAAACGAGGTAATAGACTCAAAGAAAGATTCATAGAGCTCAAGAGGAGAGTTACACGCGTAGTAGGTAGAGGATTTATATATTGGAGAAGAAAGTTTAGCAAACAATTTGAAGAAAACACATTCTTCCAGAGGAAGAGGGTGGAAGTTTTCGCTAAGAGCACTGGAAAGACAATTCCTTGCAGCTACTGAGGCTCCACCACCATCATTTTTGTTAGGTAGGTTAAGATCACAGTCTTTATGATATATAGTAAAATTAGGCAAAAGTTCACAGCTATAGATGCCATAGTGTAGCCAGGCTTTTGTTAAACAAATGATAGAGTCATTTGCCAACTGGCACGAAAAAGTAACGTGCTGCAACTTGGTTCGTAAACCACGTACATTTTGATAATAAACACTAGATAGGTAGCTAGTGTAACTAGTTCTGAGATCGGCGGAAACATGGCTGCTGAATATTCTTCGAACGACGAACAATAAATGCTTTGACCAGTGCTCCATTTGCCCAGAAGTCAGTTTTTAGTATTGACTTGTGTTCGGAAGACACAGTCAATTTAAAAGACAATAGCGTTATTTGCAAATTTTTCTTTGTTGGTTTTTCGCAACTAAGGAAAGAGGCAGCACATCCAAGTCTTGTAGTATTATAATTTTGTACGTCACTGACAGACGTGACATATGCCAGGCGAGGGACATAGATTTGAGTCGGTGGAGCAACGACATGCAATGTCGTATTAAAAGATGGCGTCGATTCCAAACCTTGTGGCTCCATGGTTGCAGCAACGTACATTGTGATGCAGCGGTAGCCACAACGTGTAGTGCCGGCGTTGGTGAGAAAGATGGCAGCAACAGTAGTGGTGTGATTGAAGCATCAACCGAATCGCTCAGAGCGTGAGTTGTGTGGGGCCGTGGAGCAGGCATATTTGATTTGGGTATAGCGCCGTTCCGATTTTCCTTTGGAGTGTTTGATCTATGCTCGCTGTTATATGTAGGAATTAAATTCAGATGGGGTAGTTACACCCGAATAAGTAATAGGTGTTGAATTAGATGGTGGGCGATTAACATCTCGGGAAGTTGTTGGCGAAGGCGGAATTGTGAGGGATGTAGATATAAAATCCAATCTTTGGTTAAGAGCTGCAAGTGACGTAGAGGGCTGGTGCAGGATCTTGATAATGTCACCCAAATTAAAGTTTTTACAAGCATCACAGCAATATGATATATGGATGGATGCTAAGCCTGAATTTCAATAAAAATATTGTTCACACCGACACACTTGGCATGGAATGATTTGTCACAGTAACTGTCACAGGCCATGAAGCGCGATCTCGAGAAATCTGGCATAATACAAATTGCACACGGAGAAGAATCGAAAGCCATTGCACAAGGGTTAATATATTTAGACGACGACACTGATTAAATATCCTATTTATTGGCGTGAAACAATTTTAAGCTAGGATCACAACCGAGTATTAAAGTAAGCGATATGTCAGATGAAAGCTTGAGAAACCGTTCTTCAATTTGGGTCAAAGTTCAGTTCACACAAAGCGGAAACCACTGACCATAAGAATTGTAAATTGGAAACTGCAATAAAGCACTGTAGCACTACAAATCACAGAAATAAAAAATGAAATTCCGAAACCACAGTAAGCGAAATTGCAAAAACGCAAAAGGAAAAACGAAAAACAGTGAAAAATTAACGAACCAAAAACGCCGAAACACTGTGATTCGGATCTAGACAACCGATCGAAACTGTATGCGGTGCCATGTACCATTACCAGTGGAAATGAGAGAAATGAAAAAAGTTATCTTAGTAGAGCGTTTTGCAAAATTCATCAAACTTAGATTACTTATAAAAGATGAAGAATTCAAGTCTGAACAATTTAAGGCATTTTTACTTAAAAGCAATTTAGAGGTGCATTAGACAACACACAATGGTAATACAGGAACTTCTGGTGTTGAAAGAATATATTCTTTCATTTTAGCAAAAAAAAAATAGGAATAGATGACAAAAAACTATCAAAGAAGATGAAAATTCAGATGATGCTAGAAAGTTATGACGATAGGTAGCATTTTACTATTCAAACAACACACAGAAAAGCTAAGGATGAAATTAATGCAAAGAAATCAAATGACTAAGTGGAAGATGTAAATTCAGAAATCTAATACCAAGCGAGAAAATTATATAGATAATAGATAAATATTACCGCTTAGAAACTATAAGCATGTGGCACTTAAATATGAGGCTAGATTAAAAATTGAAAATGTGGCTAACGTACATTTACCGAACATTAAACGGCTGAACAAATTTCCAGATCCCACTTTCATTAATGCTCATGACGACATCGACGCGAGGAACAATGCCAGCAACGCCCATCAATGAACAGCTAGGATATTTGAAATTTAACCTAGAGTCAATTTAAATTATTAAGTAACCAACACGATTTAGCATATAATAGATCCAAACGAAATCTTAGAGACAATTATTGAGATATGAGTAAATTTGAAGCATCTAGATTTTGAAAACAAAAATTTAATGGATATGAAAATTTACACGGTAATTGCTAAGAGAAAATCAGCTATGCCATATCCAAAAAGGTAAACAGAAAAGAAGAATCATCAGTAATGTGGGAAACACAAAAAGTTTTTATTTGAAAGAATGGACAACAATGATATGAAAAATATTTTAGAACATTAAGAAATAGCAGAAACTGATAATCACAGTTTTATTGTAGCAATGAATCAACAAATTAAAATCAACCAGTGGATTGAATCTAATATTTATATATAGGTAATTTACTACATATTTAGATTATGCAATATCACTACAATCCATTTTCATCAAGCACCGGCCTAGTGACTTGTATGAAGTGCGAAACGCGAATTTAATTTTCAATCGTTAACCTAAACGGTGTGCTCTCAGTTGTTGGCCGTTTTTCAATGACAGGACAACCCTGCGTTTCAACTTGAATAATCCTCGCATCTAGCGTGTTTAGGATATTACTCTTTTTATTTTGATTGGTCACGCAGGGTGCCGGGCGTAACATTTTTACTCTGATTGTACTAAGATAGTCATTTATACCTAATTATACTGAAAGTTCAGCTAATTATTGTTAGTCAGCTGTGAATCTCAAACTAGAGGCATAGTTAGAAAATGCCACTATTTGTTGTCTACTAAATGACAATGACGAGTTGAAATAAGCTGTTGAAAAAGAGACGCATGACTGATGAGAAAGTTACATCCAACTCCTGATTCGCTTCAACTTCAAGTCAACAAGGAATACAATCCAAATTAAATTAACACATACTCTTAATGATATTTTTTACGATATCGTAATTTGTCAACAAACTTCAAGAACTAATACCAGGGTCGCTATACTTATAACTAAAGAAGATAAAACTATTTGAAATTTCCTTACGCTTACTGAAAAAATCAGTGTCTTCAAAATAGCTCTGGAACAAGATTAAGATGTTATATAGAAAAATTTCATTCGTTAAATTTCCACCGGCGCGTACGGACGTAATTCATTTGGCTCTGCGAAGCGTTGTTTGGCATCAGTGATCAAGTTCCTCTGAACCTTTGACTAATTTTCGCGATAGTGTTATATTGGTGTTTCTCTAAAAAATCACAACTGTGTCTAGGAAAAGATCCTTAGGGGATCTTTCCCCAACCAACGTGCTGCTGCGGGACAAGCTGAAAATCCCACGACTTGCTCCAGTTGAAATTCCAATTAATGAAAACCGGTTCCAACTGCTCGCTAACGTAGCGTCCGACAACGATGCATCCACATCAAAAGCAGTGGTTCAGCCTGCTAAAAAGGTAAAAATACCTCCAATTACCTTCCCTTTTATCTCTCGAGAGGCTATAATTGAGATACTTGGCGAATTGCGGATATCTCAGTTGGATCTGAAAATCATGTCGATTGGAAGACGATTGTTTTTATCTTCACTGGAGGAATACGAAAAAGTCGTCAATTGCCTTGTATCCAAGAAGGTGGAATTTTTCAGCCACCGCAGAGCGGATTTGCGGCCAGTGAAAATAATATTGTCTGGCCTGCACGACATGGCTTGCACCGATCTTCAAAAATATCTAACGGATACTCTGCTGCTAAAATATATGGAGGTGAAAAAATTCATAGTAGCCAATACAGGCAATAGCCGCTACTTGCTGAGTTTTGCATCGGGGACAAGATTGAATGACCTTCGCAAAAACAAGAGCATCATGCACACCCTAGTGCGATGGGATTATCACTCTCGACGGAAAACTGGTCCCACGCAGTGCAGAAACTGCCAAATGCTTGGCCATGGCTCGGCACATTGTCACCTGCCTACAAAGTGCCTAATCTGCAGCGGAGAACACAGCCACTCTACATGTGCCCTTAAAGAAGGCGAGGCGCACAAAATCAAATAAGCTAATAGTGGCCTTAATGATCTAGCTAACGATCGAGACTGCAAAGGCCGGGAAAAATACTTAGAAATCCAAGGGAGGACGTCACTCCGCTCTGCCAGTGCTAAAAAGCCGATGATGACAACTCCAAATGGCTTTCAAACCAAGGCGGCAAACTTTCCACTTTTGTCTTCATCAATTTCAGCATCTAATGCGCCTGTTCTAAGGCAACCACTTTTCAGCGAGGTTTTGAAGTCTGCCAGCACGGCCAACCCATGCAGTGGTGATCAATGCTTATTCTCTGCCGAAGATCTGCTGCAAATATCTGCGGAACTAATCACTAGTCTTGCAAGCTGCAAAACTAAGCAGGATCAATACAACGTTATCGTTAAACTTGCTTTAAAATTTTTATATGGTTAATAAGTCCCTCAACTTAATTTTATGGAATGCTCAGAGTATCAAAAATAAAAATATTGAATTATTTGATCTTGCACATAGTAATAATATAGATATAATAGCACTTACAGAAACCTGGCTGAAAAATAGCGATAAGCTTTTCGATGTTAATTATAATATCTTTAGAAATGACAGAGAAGGCTCTCGTGGAGGAGGAGTAGGACTTTGTATTGACAAAACAATTAAATGCTCGCTGCTGCCTCTTCTAAGCACCAAAATTATTGAAACGATCGCCGTCAAACTAAAAGATTCTAATATCACACTAATAGCTACTTACTTTCCGGGTACTAAATTAGATGCAGCTAGGCTTAATATGTTCTCTGAGGATTTGGAACTCATTACTAGGACCTACAAAAAATATATTCTTTGCGGTGACCTCAATGCCAGACACAGGTTTTGGAACTGTGCCAAAGCAAACAAAACTGGGAGAATTCTACTTGATAAGACCTCCCAAAGGCAACTGAATGTCCTGGCACCTGACAAGCCAACCTTTTACTCACCCAACGGGAGGAGTTCCACCCTAGACTTATTAATTACTGACAATGAGGTTGACGTGTCGAAACCTACAGTATTGTAGGCTCTATCATCTCCTCATTTGCCGGTTTTTAGTCAAATCAACAATATTCCCTTGTCCCCAAATCAAAACACGGAGTCCTTCTGTTTCAGAGAAACCAACTGGCGAATGTTTCGTAAAACACTAAATGAAAACATCTCTCTTAGCAAGCTTGACTTGAGATCTGTCATCAACGTTTCACAAACAGTCGAAATGATTTGCCAGCTAAACGATGATCTATGGCACTCAATCGAGCTATGGACTCCCAAGAAAATAAAAGCGCAATTTGTACAAGCACCAGTTATAGATATAGAGACAATGACATTAATTCAAAAAAAGAATACCCTGTGACGACAGTGGCAACGAACCAGAGACCATCGTCTCAAACTACAAGTTAACCTGCTTGTCAAGATGATCAGCCTTAGAATTACGGCCATCAGAAATCGGACATGGAACTCCTTGCTAGCAAGTTTCGACCGAGGTTCATCCTCCATGTGGAAGCTTCAAAAAACCCTCAAACGAAGACACACTCCTTACTTTTCCCACCTCATTAAGAACGATGGTACCTCAGCCCACTCCGATCTTGAAAAGGCCGAGCTTTTAGCTGACGTCTTTCAAAGTTCGCATACGCTTACCCAAGACAACTGAGGATATCGTTGATAGCTCAATTAGTTCACTCCCCTCTTGGTTCGATGTGCCTACCAATTGTTTCTGCAAACCCAAGGAAGTCTTTAAATTTATTAAGCGGCTTAAAAACCGTAAATCTCCAGGAGCAGACCGAATTCCAAACATACTTCTGAAAAACTTCTCCAATAAGCCAATTGTTCTAATCACCTTTATATTTAACTCCTGCTTCAAGTTGGGGTACTTTCCAGCAATCTGAAAAAAAACGACCGTCATCCCAATACTCAAGCCTGGAAAAGACTGTAGATCTCCCAGCAAGTTTCGTCCCACAAGCTTGCTTCCTGCGCTCAGCAAAGTCTTCGAAAAAATAATTCTTGCTAGAATCGAATCAATCATCGCTGAAAAGAGGCTGATCCCAAACGAACAATTCGGCTTTCGACAGGGCCACTCTACGATCCATCAACTGAACCGGGTAGCCCATTGCAACACCAATGCATTTAATGAGAAATAGTCCGTAGGCATGGTCACCCTCGATGTTGAAAAAGCCTTCGACTCTGTTTGGCATGACGGACTGGTGTTCAAAGTTACACAATTTGCATTCCCAGTTTACTTGGTAAAGCTTATACAATCCTCTTTATCGGAGCGATCATTTGCTGTGAAATTTAATAAAACCCAATCAACTTCTCGGGGCGTCCCGGCAGGAGTACCCCAGGGAGCAAGCCTGAGTCCAGCTCTGTTCAATATTTACACTGCCGATATCCCTTCGAACTCCAGGTGTGACCTTGCAATCTTTGCAGACGACGTGTGCATTTTCTCCAAAGCAAGTGATCCTGACTCAATAATTCAGTCCTTGGAAAGTGAACTAGATTTGCTCTATCAGTTTTATTTTCGTTGGAAAATAAAAGTAAATCCCGCGAAAACTGCATCTATTTACTTCACCCGGAAACGAAGTCCCTTAAATCTTCCAACACGGTGCGTTAACTTCGTTGGGAAGGCCATTTCTTGGAGCGAAACTGTCAAGTATCTAGGAGTGATTCTGGATAAGTCTACTACATTCAAAAATCACGTAGAAACAGTTTGTACCAAAATTCAAATGGCCATAAAATTCCTGTATCCCCTCATTAACAAAAAGTCAAAGCTTTCCCTGCATAATAAGCTGCTTATTTACAAAGTTGCATTTCAGCCAATTATTTCTAATGCAGCACCCGTTTGGGGACAATGTGCAAATCACCATAAAGGTAAGCTTCAAGTTCTCCAAAACAAATGCCTAAAGATCATCCTAGACAAACCCTGGTACTTTCCGACCATACGGCTGCATCAACTGGCTCAAGTCCCGACGATAAAAGATCTCGTCACGAAGCGGCATAATGCATTCCTCAAAACAACAGCAACGATTGATAATCCTCTGCTACTGCCTTCTAGGTCATCGCTACATTAAGTAAATATCTAGATGTTTAAGCCTATTCTTAAGTTAGTTCTAGATTAGGCTAGTTTCTTAGGTGTAAGTATTCGCAAGCCAGGTTTTTTATACGTTTTTCGTAGTAAACTTGGTAATAATCTTAAGCAAAACTTATCTGCAAGTCTAATTGTAAGGAACTATAGATGTAAAGGCGGCACCATAGTCTGAATCTCTAGCATAAGTCTCTGTAATACTAGAAAATTGTATCTCGACAATAATAAACTTTTTATCTATCTTATCTATCTATCTAAAATTTATACAGAAATGAATCTCAATAAGGCTAGACAAAATTTTGGGAAAATTATGTAAAGTTCAAAAACGCAAATAGTATAGCCACTTTACTCGCTTTAAGGTGGGAAGTACCTTTAGACACTTTTTAAAATCGATTTTTTTTAAATTGTTTTAATCGATAGATATATCGCCTAAGAATATCATGTCAAAGTTTCAAAAGCTAATTCTCAAAATTGTGGAAGATATGCATCCTGGAAATACCTGGCGCCGAGTTCTTTTTCTCTTGACCACAAACTTTAAACGGCCTTTTCTCGCAACCATGTTTTTATACATTGCGTAAGTTATAATAAAAAAACTAGTGAATCGATTTTCATCATCTAGCATTCATTTGTAAAAACATAAAAAACTGTTCTATATAGACTAAAGATTTAAAAAACAAATTATTTTGGAACTATTTTTGACTGGAAGTACAACGAAATTTTTCGTCAAAATCGTAATTTTTTTTTGAACCAGTTTTGAAGGGTTAATTTTGGAATTTCGCAAATATTTTTGTCTATCTACTAAAACAACCCTCTCGAGTAAGAAAATGTTTGGTTTGTTGATTTCAAATGAAAATTGCAGCCAGCATCGCTTACGCAATTTACGACGTCAGCGACGACATGGCTTTCAAGATCGTTGAAAAAATTGTTAATTTTCAACTTTCACTTTTGTAGAATATGTTTGTTTTCAACCTCAAACATCGCCTAAAATAAATATTATACTGATTTAATAAGAACTGTCTTCATTTCCCCACAAATCAGTTGCAAAAAAGACCTTTCCCTCCTTAAAGGTGATTATAGACAGTGAGACATGTCTCATAGAATTTGTCTCATAGGTGTCTCACTAAGGTCTAAACACTCGTAAGACAATGTGAGACGAGATTTTTATGATGTCATTTGCGGTCTCATGAGACGCAGTGTCTCACGTGTGTAAAAAGGCCGTGTGTGGTGTCTCATTGTGTGTCATGAGATTATATTGTATTTCCAACGTGTTGGAAAGATATGGGACAAATGAATGAAATGGTGAAACAAGTTGGTGAAGTTTTTAATTTCAAAAATGCTAGTGTAAGTATATGTTTTTAGATATTGGGTAAATTTGTAGATGATGGCGCCGTTGGTTATACGGCTAACTCTATTGTAATGGTTAATAAGTGAGGGCGGCGACGGAAATGACAAATCAAATATTTTTAACTTCCCATAGGAAGTTACTGTATTTGGTGTGAAAATTAAAATCGAAGTTATCAACATATCTTTACGTTTTAAGGTCTAAAAAGTATTTCTAGAATATTTTTGGAAAGAAGTATGAATGTGTGTAGAATATGTTTATTTTTTCAACCTCAAACATCGCCTAAAATAAATATTATACTGATTTAATAAGAACTGTCTTCATTTCCCCACAAATCAGTTGCAAAAAAGATCTTTTTTTGGCCTCAAAAGGTACTTCCCCCCTTAACTAAACGGCTTTGTAACGGCCATGTAACCAAAAAAATTAAAAACTTACTTACCCAAACACATTAAAAACTTCCTACATAAGACTTGAAGCAATCACATCAGACTCATAAAAATTAAAGCAACTGACACGATCTGAGCTACGATTTTATAAATACAACCAAAAGGTCTTTAATCCTTATCAAATAAATACTATCCGATTTGTATCGTCTGCAAAGTACTAAGCACTGACACAATCTATGGACAATTCGTATAAAAATGACGGGGAAAGCGATTTGAAAGAGATAAATGTAGTTATAGTCGGTAAAAATCAATATGCCGAAAGGCAGAGGCTGAACGGTATCTTTTGCAGACTCCCATCTCACGTGGTGTAAAAAGAAAGCTGGTGTCTTACAAATGTATCTTCTTTTGCAGATGTCATTCCAGTTTTAGTTTTCTCTTTAATGAGCTCGAGCTCGCGTCTTTTGCTTGTGAGAAATGATGACTTTTACTTGCGATGTTTCGAATGGGTTTTAGCTGGATGTATATGCATCGTAAAACGTGCGTTGGATGCGTTTCACAAAGTGAAATATGTCTCTTGTTTGTTCCTGGATGACACGATCGCGGTAGCATGTGGGATAACTGTGTGTTTTTTGTTGGGAAGATGAATGAATGAAAATGACACCATGATGGGAGTTGTTGTTGCCTGTAAACTGCAATAAAAACGTGCTTTCAGAATTGCATGTTACGCCGTCGCCACGTATCGAATGCAGACGAGTAGTGTGTGGCGTACCTTGGAACCAGGTTTTGTATGGGTGGAAACCTGTTTTTCAATCAATTTCAACCAGTGCAGGTTGGTGCTTGGTGTACGCGGTTACAAGGGTTTGGATGGGGAATCAGTGCGTTTTTAAGTCTGGTGTACGATTGGGGGGTTGCGTTTTGTTGGTTGGGGTTGTCAGGTGTGTAGCGGTGATTTGTGTTGTGGTGTGAGGGGTTGCTGAGCGTAGTTGGTAGAAGGGTGTAGAGGTTTGTTCAGGTGTATAGCGGTGATTTGTGTTGTTAGATTTGCATGTCGAACAGATGTGTGCATGAAGATACATTAAGTGTGTGATTTGCGAGGTGTTGAGCGATGTTGTGGGCCCAGTTGGTTGGTTGTTAGGGGTGTAGGGTGTTAGAAACGACAATCTATTGAGTTTTTGTTAAATGGATTACCAGGGAGTCATGAAAGGCTGACGGCAAAATATTCATGAAATGCCCTGTGCGCAAAATTTTTCTTACCACATTAATCCAATTTTACCTACTGGCCACGGTGAATATATGTAGCATCTGTTCAAGACAACGAATGATGGGGACAGGGTAAAGCCTTGCACGTACATTTTCTGTAGCACTGTATCAAAATTAGCTTAATGTATTACGAATCCAATGATTTCAATACGCCGTGTTACTGTATGTTATTTGTGCGAATGATGGGTGACAATAAACAGGCAGGAATCCAACTAACTTCATACACATGTACGTTGAGATGTATTTAAATAGCCATGATCGGACAGAAGTAAGGTAGTACATATAAATATATATTAATTTTCTTAATACTGCGAGACAGTCTACCAGGAGTTCATGAATTCATGAGGTTAAAATATTTCAAGTCCGATCCGGCCGATACATGTTTAATGTAATTAAAGATATTCCCCAAAGGTTTATATCGTGACGTCCCATTGACCCTGTTCCAACAGGTGCTTCTTTCGGGGAGAAATGTATCATGAATGATCAAGAAGGTAACGGCAGATGAATCGTTTTTCTTGTTGTTGCTGGGGAACTGTAGATTGAGGGTGAATATAATTAAAATGACGACTTTTTTCTTCCGCATTCTTTATGAGTCTTCCACATTCTGTATGAGTTTTTTGTTGTGCATATTTTACACTATATTGCGAAATGGAGTAATTAAGTGGTATGGCTCAATTCGCAATGTGAATTAATTAGCTTCATGAGAAAATGACGTTTGGTTAACATGGCCGGTAGCATAGACTACATGCATATGCTTGGAATTTTTACATTGTGCGGCGTGGAAAAATTTGTATAAAAATACGTGGCTGGTACCATGGGTTATCATAAATTGTCGGACAGCACACTGATAGGTTATCAGAGAGGTAGATATTTTTATTTTTAAGTTATTATTTTTAATATAACAAATTTGCATTATTTTTGCTTACAGCATTTTTATAATTTTTTTGGTAAATTGCGGCCCCACAAGGCCTATTTTGCAGCTGACGTAAGTAAGCTTAGGATGTTTTGTAAAAAAATTCTGCCACGAATAACATGAGAGGAATATCGCAAGAGATATTCGACCTTAGATCTCCAATGGCCGCAAAAAGTTTTGGCTGAGGTTGCAGCAGCCGAACAGGGTCTCCCGCGTGAAGAAGGTATGTCAAGAGCCGCAACAGAGGGAAAACAACAGCCCGTAAATGTGAGGAGGGCGCTACCTCTTCCTAGACCTTAACCTCTGACGATAGAAGAGATACAGAGACGGTTTCCGCGCAAAAGTTTCGTGCCTAAACCTACGTCAACGCAGCCCCCCAAAAAAAGAAGCGTGGTGGACGTCAGGTGAAGTTACGTCAGCAGAGGGCTGAGATGCACAGGATAATACCCTTAACAGCTGGAGCGGATAAAATTAGGTTAATAAAAGTGGGGCATTTCACGTGAAACCGACAACGAAAAAAAGTGAGGTTCTGAAATTCGTTCATATTGGGCACATTTGTACTTCTAGGGTATATGAATGTGTACACATAATATTTTTGTTATTTGATGTTTAGTTGTTAAGATATGGGATTCTAAAGAATTCAAATTTTCACAGAAGGGGTTTTTTGAAATTTTATTTTCATATTGAAGTAAATTATAATTAAATAATAAATGTAGTGTTTTGTATAGAAAATTTACTGTTCTTTTTGATTTTCAAATGATATTCCGAATTTGAATTTTTTTTCTAGTTTTAAACCGGAAGCGAACATTTAAAATATTTTTTTCAATAACTTCGACCATTTTAATTTTTACTGTTTTTACTGTAAAATAAAGCTTAACATGTATACAACTTACCATAAAAATTTCAGAATGGGATCTAGATTAGTTTAGGAGATATATTAATTAGAGTGCGTGCATGTCGCTCTGAGCGTGATACCTGTCGCTTGTTAAAGTTGTTTGGTGATGTAAAAATAGATTAAAACGTTAATAATATGTCAGTAAAATTGATTATTTATTGTTGCCTTACCTGTTTGTGTCATTTTGAAGTTATTTAATACCTAAATTTTAAATAAAATGTAAAATATTTCCATTCCATTTTACATCTAAACTTTTAGGAATTTTTCTTATATCTTTAAATTTTCGGAGCCAGTAAATTTAATGGATTTAAGTGCCGATCACCGTAGGGAAACAAAAAAAGTCAATTAAAATGATAAAACTTATTAACGAACGTAGCTCACTAAGAGGTTAGAACAACAATGAAAAAAAATGGAAAACGAGCGTTGCTTGCCTTCATGCTTTTATGTCTTTCTATTATGTAATTTTGATTCGTTTTGATGAAGTGATTCTTTTTGCAATTAAGAGGTGGTGTTTTTATTCGTATTTTGTCACCACAATATGAGGAAAAATCACGAAAAATAATGTTTTATTTTGAAAATGGTTTCTACACATAATTTCTTTCAAAATATTACATTTTATTTTAAATTTAGGTATTCAATAACCTGAGAATGACACAAAAGGGTAAGGCAACAATAAATAATCAATTTTACTGACATATTATTAACGTTTTAATCTATTTTTACATCACCAAACAACTTTAACAAGCGACAGGTATCACGCTCAGAGCGACATGCACGCACTCTAATTAATATATCTCCTAAACTAATCTAGATCCCATTCTGAAATTTTTATGGTAAGTTGTATACACGTTAAGCTTTATTTTACAGTAAAAACAGTAAAAATTAAAATGGTCGAAGTTATTGAAAAAAATATTTTAAATGTTCGCTTCCGGTTTAAAACTAGAAAAAAAATTCAAATTCGGAATATCATTTGAAAATCAAAAAGAACAGTTAATTTTCTATACAAAACACTACATTTATTATTTAATTATAATTTACTTCAATATGAAAATAAAATTTCAAAAAACCCCTTCTGTGAAAATTTGAATTCTTTAGAATCCCATATCTTAACAACTAAACATCAAATAACAAAAATATTATGTGTACACATTCATATACCCTAGAAGTACAAATGTGCCCAATATGAACGAATTTCAGAACCTCACTTTTTTTTCGTTGTCGGTTTCACGTGAAATGCCCCAAGTGTTAAATAGTTTAAAATAGTGTATTAGTTTTAATACTGTAAAATAGAGAAATAAGTAAATTTAGATAAAAAATAAAAAGATGGAAAATATAATTAAGGATGTTAAAATTGCTTTAGCATCTAGTTTTGTAGATTGTATTACCTCGTTGAGGAAAACAACAAATAAATTTAGGGATGGAAATATTTATCCGACATAAGTTGAGATGTAGAGTTTTCAAAGCTACATCACCTGTCGTTTTCAAATGGTATGCTAAACGAAACATTTAATCTTTTGGTGAATAATAAAAACTCCTCCAGCTCTAATGATGTTCAACAAGAATGTGCTGGTGAAGGTAATCAACAAGGGGGTGGCTCGAGCGATATATCAAGATCGTTTCAAATAATTTCCAGGAAAGAGAAGCAATTTAAAAAATTTAACGTCACATGTGTCACCTTAAGTTTTCAGATAAAGTACTTCACCAATATAGCTGTTGATCTTTCAAGTGCTTTAGAAAAAATATTTGATAAGATAATTGCAGACATTCTTGGTAACACCAATTCGGAGTGTAAAATGAGTTTTAAAATAACACTCCCAAAATCGCCACACGTTAGTAGTAAGTGACGTACCTTGAAACCGGGTTTTCTATGGGTGGGAACCACTTTTTCAATCACAACCAACCTCTGCAGCTCGGCTCTCGGTGTACTAGGTTACAAGGGGTTTTGATGGGGAATCAGTGCCATTTTGAGTCTGGGGTACGGTCGCGTGGTGGCGTTGATTTGTTGTTTGTAAGAGGGGTGTCGCGGTTGGTTGGTTGGGGTTGTCAGGCGGTGAGCGGTGATTTGCAGTGTTGGTAGAAGGGTGTAGAGGTTTGTTCAGGTGTGTGTCGGTGATTTGTGTTGTGTTGTGAGGGGTTGCCGATCAGGTGTGTGTTGTGATTGGTGGCGCTGGTAGAAGGCTATGGAGGGTCTGGGTTGGCGCTGATTTTGAACGTTGATGTAAGGCTATAGAGGATCGGGGTGTTGCGGTTGGGTGCGTCAGGTAGTCATATGTGTTAGAAATAGGGTCAGATGTTTTTGCTGTAGTTTGTGAGATGTGTCATGTGTTGGGAGATGTTGTGTGCATAACTGGTTGGTTGTTAGGAGGCTTAGAGTACGTTAGAAAGGCTGTTAAAGTCAATTTTTGTAAAATGGTGAAACAGGAGCGCAGAAAACCAGACAGAAAACCCCATACCCATACCCTGTACCTTCATGTGCGAATTCAACTTGAATTTCGTTCATTGGCGATGTCGTGAATATTAATTAACTCGCTTCCGAATCAACAGAGAGACTTGCAAAAGAACCTATATCTGCAGCTATAGATGTATGTTCAAACTCAACTTGAATTTCGATCGCAGCAGCAGAGGAGTGCATACAATTAACTCGCTTACGATGAGCTCCTTGTAATATCGATATGTAATATCTGCAGCTATTGATGTATGTTCAAACTCAACTTGAATTTCGTTCATTGGCGATGTCGTGAATATTAATTAACTCGCTTCCGAATCAACAGAGAGACTTGCAAAAGAAACTATATTAATGTATGTATGTATGTTCAAACTCAGCTTGAATTTCGATCGTGCTAGCGTTGTAAAATGGTGAAACAGGCGCGCAGAAAACCAGACGGAAAAACGTAAATGCACCTTCATGAACGAAATTCTTGCACATGGGCCCTACGGAGCATGTATTTCAAGTTTTGTTTCAAGCGAATGTATGAAGCATCTGTTTAAGACAACGAATGATGTGTACAGGTTAAAGCCTTGCACGTTCATTTTCTGTGGCTTTAGCTTAATGTTATACGAACCCTTTTATTTCGAAACGCCGTATTGCTGTACTTATTTGTGCGAACGAAGGGTGAAAAGAAGTGTGAAATTTTAATGGTAATAGCCATTCATACTGATTCGATCGTATCATCTCGGTCGCATATCAATTAACTTCATGCACATGTACGTTGAGAGAATACATCTCAACGTAAAGGTATTTCCTCAAGGTTGACCGTCAACAGGTGGTTCTTTCCGTGTAGAGAGATGTTTCATGAATGATCATGTACCGAACGACAGGTTATACGTTGTTCGTAACGGTTATGCATTTTGTTCTTGTTGTCTGTAGATTTGAGGGTGAATATCATTAAAAAACGCAATGTCTTCCGCATTGTTGATGAGTTTTTGTGTTGTACATATTTAATTACTTTACACGTGCGGTATAGGCTGATGGCTGAATGCTTTTGTGTTGCGGATCGCGTATTCGTTCTGTATATTGAAATTATCTGAGGGTGAATATAATTAGCTCCTGTGGAAACATCTGCTATTGAGTTTGCAATTACTCACCCGTATTACCCTATGTGCGCGTAGACAGTATAAAAGTGAAGGGTTGCAGTCGATTATCACGCAGAAGTTTTTGAAGTCTTTTGAAAGAAAGAAGTTGGGTCACGAAAAATATGGTGAGTAATAAATATCACATACATACTGGTAATGTTTCTTTTTAATCCTTTTTTCTTTTTTCCAAAAAACTGTAGATGTGTTGAACAATGTATGCGAGTACATTCCGGATCAACACGTAGCACTTGTTGCTTTGGAACATGGAAAGAAATAAAGGGTTAAATGTTTTCGTTTGGTCAACACGCAGTATGGATCACGCCTCACCGTACACCTAACCAATGGAACCTTTTGTTTTCTTCCACCAAGATTCTCAGAGAAAATAAACAAACAGCGTAAAATTGAGGATCTTAACGATATTGCGGAAAACTATCTAATTTTCGAAGGTAAAGATGACACAAGAGGCGGATATTTAAAAATAAAATTTGTTCAGCATAACAACGATGAATTTGTATAAAGAGTCGCTTTTACCATACAGCATTGTTTTATTTCTATTTAAAAAATTTCCATTTCACATCAGTGTGAGAAGAAATAAGAGAATGGTTCGAATGTAATTTATAATTTTACTTTAATATCTCTTTCAAAACTTTTCATTTCTTAATTTATAATAAAAACATATTAATTTTCTAATTCTGCCGGAGATTCTTTCTACATGGCAGCATTCACAGGTATCTGGTCCGGAATCGGCGTTGTCATAAAACCAAGGGCAGGATTTGTAGTGTGATCCGTGAATTGATGTGCCATACGGTATCGTCGAATACAGCCTTAGTGTGTTGATATCCTTTAACAGCTTCTCACGGTGTTCATCCAGAAGTACATCCTCGTAATCCGCAACAAAATCTTCAAATTTACGTAGTTCGGCCGTGCAAGACATCTTGTTTGTCTGAAGGTTGTTTCTAAACTGACTAAGTTAAATGCAAAAACCTCTCATTAAAAATTTTCTCTCTGAACTTTTTAGAAAGAACAGGGGCTATAATTTCATTTAGTTGTGAAATACGCTGGTGAAACCCAACTCTGTCACGAGCGTGTATTTCCCACTCCTCTTTACGACTCATGCGATACACATAGTTCCAGGCTATCATATACCTCATGTGAACGCTGTCTGCGAATCTAACGTGTTTTGCAATTTCAGCGAGTTGTGTTAGGTTCCTGGAATGCATTCACATTACGTCTTTTATATCTGTTCATGAATTATGCGCTGAAGAAAAACCGAGCCATTTTACAAGAACACGATTTTTCTCTTTTTTTAAAATTTTCTCGACAAGGTAAACATCAGGGTGCTTTACCTTTGATAATTCTAACTCATAAAAACCGCCTTGAATAGCGTTTTTTTGATAATCCTCAAGGATATATGTTCGCGGTTGTGTCTTTTTTACGACCCTTATCTTGAATATCTCTGTTGACCAATTCGGGGTGTAGCCTTTTTCAAAGACGTGCTTGTACTTGCTTTTGCGAACATAATCACCGATTTTATATTTAGGTTTAGAAACAACCTTAACTTTCCTATGCAAAGTTGCAAGTAGATTAACTTCGTTAGATGAATTGACATCTATAGGTCTCATTTTAATAGTGCGATGCTTTGTTCTATTGTACTTGTCCGTCAACTTCTGTATAATGCTAATCCAATGATAATTTCCATTCATACTGAATTCTTTCCATATGATGCGCTTCAGAGTTCGGTTGAATCTCTCGACAATTGAAGCTTTTAACGCGCTGTATGTAGAATAATGGTTTATTTCATAGTTTTTCATTATCCGATGAAATGTTTTATTGAAAAATTCTTTTCCATCATCGGTTTGTAGATTTCGGGGTATACGTCTCTGTTTGAGAACTGTTTCCATAACCTTAGCCACATCATTGGAATTTTTACTTTTGACGGGGAGAGCCCAAGCGTACTTGGAAAATGTATCAATTATTGTCAATAGAAATTTATAACCGCGATTTTCAGATGCATACGCACTCATATCAACCAGATCTGCCTGCCAAAGATCATCAATACCCCTTATAACAACACGTCGACGTTTAAAGTTTTTTCGAGCAGTTCTATGGAGTTCATTAACAATTTGCCTTCTACTCATCTTGAAAAATGTATAAATAAAAGTTTTGTAATGGTTTTTATAAGAAGTTCTTCTTTTCCGAACACAAAAAGATGCTGCCCTTTAAACACCCTTTTACAATGATGGTGGCAGGCCCGTCAGGCTGCGGGAAGACGACATTTATAGAAAATCTTCTTAGAAACAATGCAATGATTCAACCATCAGTGAAGAAAATTATTTGGTGTAACGCTGAACAGAGTGCTTTACCACGGCAAGCGCCATTTGAAAATATCGAATATTTGAACTCTATTCCTGAGGAATTTCCAAATAGCACGAATCAACCAATCCTAATTGTACTGGACGATATGATGCTAAATGCTTTTTCAAGACAAGTATGCGAGTTGTTTACGAAACGATCGCATCATCGTAATCTGTCTGTCGTTCTGGTGACTCAGAATGTTTTCCATCAAGGAAGATTTTGCCGAGATATTTCGCTAAACTGTAAGTATCTAGTTTGCTTCAAGAACCCACGAGACAAGAGTCAATTTCATCATCTCGCTAAACAGATATACCCTGAAAACAGTCCGGAGCTTATGAGAATATATAAAGAAATAACTCAACAACCTCATAGCTATTTGCTAATAGACCTAACACAGGATATAAATGACACCTTACGTTTTCGCACCGACATATTTAATACAACATTTGTAACGTGTTATTGCTCCCCAGATAGTTTGAAAGAAGACAATGGTGTATCGAATGAGACGATTAAAGGACAACAAGCATATGCTATACGTTCTTAAAAAAGCTAGCCCGTGTTTAAGAAAGGCGATACTGAAAACCACCGATCCCGAAGTAATTAAAACTCTATGCGAAATCACACACAATACACTGAAAGGAAATCATTTGCCTAGAGGAAAAATATTCTCCCGGCTTTGTAAATATAAAAAGAGTATGCGTAAGTTGGCGGAGGCTAAACGATCCGTTCCGCGCCAACGTAAAGTGTTAATTCAACAAGGCGGATTCTTACCCGTATTGCTAGGAAGTGTTCTTTCAGGTGTGATAGGGTCTTCAATTGAAAAATATGCAAAGAAATAGCAGTCTTAATAAAATGCTTCTATTAACCCTGGAAGTATATGAACGTTTAAAGGAGACAGTTGAGAGCGCTAGTACACAGACGCTGTTTGACAAAACCATGAGTAAGATACTGAACAATAAGCACCAAAATGATGGAGCAAAATGGTATCAGTACCGGAATGTGTTAATACAATTTTTAAATGCAAGACGAAGAAAAAAATCATTTATGGAGACGAAAGCTGAAAATCTTTCATCGAAAAACCGCATGGATAGTCAGAAATATAAGAATTTGCGTGAAAACAGCACACAGACGAGGTTCCTATTTAAAAACGAAATACCCACACAAACTTCGCCTCCACGACCGGAGGAGATATTCGAGTCGATTAACGAAATAACACATATGAAGCAAGAATTGCCTGCTGCTTTTAAGCGACGATTATCAGCAAGTGGAATAGCAAAAAATCTTAAACCTGCTTCCAAAATAAGGAAAAGTGTGGCTGATTCATTTGAAGGAACCAGCAAAGACTACAAGATAATAACCGGCGAAGATGGTATAACGCAGTATACAATTCCAGCGGATATGAGTGTGGATGAACTGGATGACGTTTTCACTGATTTAGATGCAGTAGATGATAGAGGTGCTGTAGCGTCAGATTTCGATGAAGTAGGTCGAAAGTCTGGCAAGCAATCTATATTAAGACCCTCTCGTCTAAGCCATGATCAATTTGAGCCTGACATTCCCATAAGAAAGCCTGCTCGGCAAAGTGAGCGGTTGAGATTGAAGACCGAGCCTAGTTCCATAGTTAAAAACGTGAATTGGGACAGAATTTAAAAAAATGCCTATAAACATAATAGATGACGAGTTCTACGTGTGTCTCTTGAGCAACAGTTCCCTAGGCATTTACCCTGACAATACGCTATCATCTTTCGAAAATATATTACCGAGTGTGTGTAAGTTTACCGGCAATTGGTATGTCGGAATAACGGAGATCGCTCTACCAAAACGTAAAAAAGAGAAAAGCGAATCAGGTAGCCTACCAAAACGTAAAATAGAGAAAAGCGAATCAGGTAGCCGCGGAATTTCTAAACGGTCTGTACCCACTGAAGACGTAAGCGTTACCAAGGTACCACAATCTGTACCAATTGAAAAAGATTCAAAAGCAATAATCGCTAAGATTGTTGGGTTGGGTAAATATCATGTTCGTTTTAGATGGGATGCGAATGATTTGCAAAAGTTATGTTATAAGGGAAATGATATGAACTTTTCATCATTCCTTTCATCATTTTTCTTGGCAATTAGCCCTGACTATTATAACTATTATTTAACCGAAATCAAACAAATAATACACGATCGTATCGTAGAAGATAGAGATTAAAAGGCAATTGCCGACATAAGAAGTATTATAGAAGACAGAGATTTTTGTATACATATTTATCAGTCTGGAAAGATTGCTGAAAAGGTTTATTTAAAATTAGGTGTAAAATTTGAATCATTCCGAGCGCTTATAGACTACATAATTGGGCAGATTCCGAGAAACAAACGAAACCATGCCGAATTATTACAGATGATTGATCAATATATTCATCTGGCAAATAGTTTAAGGAACAAGTGGAACAAAGAGGTGAAACCGACTACCCACACATTTCATCTAAAAGATTATGGTGTGAAGGTTAATGTAGAGCTACCTATTGCATCACCGATTAACATAACAGATTTCATTGCCCTATTACTAAGCGGAATTGAATTCAACGATGAAGAGCTACTTGATAAAGAAAAGCCATCTGAAATCACAACATATCAACTGCGAAAACAGGTGTTTAACAAAATTGCCTCAGCTATCCGTGGGTCTGTATCCCGTGCCGTTAAAGAGACCAGTACAGAAATATTACCCGATGGGTGGATCCAAACAACCAATTTCCACACTTTTATTGATATGCCATACAAAAGAGCCAATGGATCAAAAGCTACAACTCCTGTCCCAATAGAGGTGTATAAAACCGACAATATAGCTGGTTTATTCATCGACGCTTTCCTGAAAACACCCGTTGAGAAACGCGACCCCGAAACAATCGATGCAACAATAAAAGAGTCGTTTGATAAATCAATATTGCTGGACAGTGTAAGTCAGCTGGAAAAATCATTGTCTGTACTTGAAAAAAGAACACATTGTGACTCATCCAATAAAGGTATTGATGATTGTGAAAAAAATCGAATTGATAAACGTTTATACAGATATCATTAAACCCAGAATAATAGGAAATAAACTGGTAAGAAATCTACGGGCGATCCCCTTGAAAGGCTGTGATAGCGTGTTTAGATTCGAGCATGTGGAGTACTGTCCACTTGAGAAAAGCTTTATTGAAAGTATCTCAATCAAAATTACAGATCATCACGGTGAATTAGTCAACTTTGAACCTAGCTTTACTCCAACATATGTCATGCTTCATTTCAAGCGAAGGTTAGAATCTATAAATATTCCTACGTTGTAAATATCAACATAGTTTGGACACTGAATTTAATACAGTTCTATACTTATGCGATGAATTCACACTACGCACGTTACTACCTTATCCAGAGTGGAGGTAGATTATCAGACATTGGAGAACTTTATCGATCGCCACTTGTGTACCAGCGTGGAAGGGGTGTCGGAAGTTTTTTCAGTGGGTTGATACGTTATCTTCAGCCTTTATTTCTGTCCGGTGCAAAAGCTATAGGAAAACAAGTCATCGAAACGGGAAAATCCATTTTTAAAGAGGCAGGAAGTAAACCATCGAAGCAGGTACTAAAGGAGCAAGGGAAATCTGCAGTACATGAATTAACCCAAAAAGGTATAATTAAAATCTTTGATAAAATGGAGGGTAGAGGAAGACGAATGGCTATAAAAAGAGCTAACCCTTACACAAGTAAGCATTTGAAATCAGTGCCTAAGCATAAAAAAGGGCGTAAGGTGAGAAAGCTGTCATCGAGCAAGACTAAGAAAACTATAAAACGACGGCGCCGAGTAAGAAGGCGTGCATTGGATATATATGACAGATAGATAATACCTTCATGATGCAGAAAGAGTGTATGAAGTTTGAATTGGATATTTTTGCCTCCACACCAATTCAAAATAGTATTTTGAAAACCGAAGAAGTTGCTTACAAACCAATTGCATCACTGGAGAATTCTTCGATGTTGGAATTTATTTCGCTTGGTCATGGGGATTCATATCGTGACTTATCCAGCATCTACTTACGGCTCAAGGTGCAACTGATTAAACTAAAAAATGGTAAAGAAGAACTTTTCACCGGAAAAGAAAAAATTAAGAAAGCTGATGGGGGTTAAGGTGTAGCTGATCCGGTTGGTGTAGCTAACAACCTCATGCACTCACTTTTCAGACAATGCACTGTACAATTGAATGGGAAGAATATAGCTCAGACAGACAACAATTACCACTATCGCGCCTATATTGAAAATTTACTGAACTACGGTAAAGACGCTACATCCACTCATTTGGAATCGGCCGGGTGGTATCTAGATCAGAAGGAGATGGAGATGATTGAAGACTCAAGACCTGGCGGTGGTCCTACCGAGTTGAATGAAGGCTATCTTAAACGGTCTGCAATGATTGAGAAGAGTAACGTAGTCGAACTGATGGGCACAATTCACACAGATCTGTCAAATCAAGATAAACTTTTATTGAATGGTGTGGACTTGCGTTTAACATTATCATTGGAAAAACCGGAATTTTATTTGTACTCGAAAGATGACTTTAACCCACGTGTGAAAATACTAGAAGCGACAATGTTCATGAATCATGTTACCGTCAACCCTACTATATTGTTAGCACATGAAGCTGTACTACAACGCACAAATGCCGTTTACCCATACAAGCGAGTGGAAGTGAAAACTTATACACTACCCACTAACACATTCACACTATCTCTTGATAACGTAGTGATCGGACAATTACCGAACCTGCTTGTTTTCGGTATGGTGGATAATGACACATACACCGGAAAGCGCACAAAAAACCCATTCAACTTGAAACACAACAACATAACTAATTTCAATCTATCAGTTAACGGCGTTCAAGTGCCCAACCAACCGTTAGAGTTTGAATATTCGCATGATAAACCTGTTAGCACTAGCAGATACCTTACTCTATTCAAGGGCACTGGTATTAACTACTTTGATAAAGGTCATCAGATATCTAAGAAATTCTTCGACAACGGTTGTTTCTTACTAGCATTTGACTTAACAGTGGACAGCTCATACGATTCGGGTTGTGGCGGTTTGTTGAATCAAGGTGTGGTGAGGATCGAAGGGCGGTTCAGAGAGGCTTTGAACAAAAGTGTCACCTGCATTATTTACGCTGAATATGATGGAAGTATTGAAATCGATAAGAACCGTAATGTATTCACAAGCTTCTAAAAGTATATAAATAACGTGAACATGTGAGATTTTGATAGAGTCTGCTCCAGAAAATAGTCATGACGCATTGTCTAGTGAACATTGAATACTTCTCAGAAAGTCATTTAACCTTTTTCAAGAAAGTCTCAATTGCGGGGTTCACCTCTCAGAACAAACTTTATTCAAAGGAAATCACGTATAAATATCCTACTTCCTCAGCTATAAGTACAGATCAGACAGGTGTATTTGGAAACTTAGAGCTCAAAAGGCTTGATGAAGATCTTATCAGGTCCCTGGCGAAATTCGCAACAGTCTTCGTAAACGGAGACTCAACAAGAGGGTTCCTACAGAGTTACGTAACATCACACACAAAGGTTGTAAACCTTGAAAACATATTCCTGAAAGAACAGGAATGAACACGATAGAGATCATCAACACATTGAGAAATAACATTAAAACAAACAGGTATTTTAAAGGTGTTTTCTCCTGTAATCGCTTACCTCGAAAAGTAAGGAAGCCTGCATGTGTCATCGCCAACACCGATCCGCCCAGTAAAAGAGGACGCCATTGGGTTGCATTTTATTACCCGAAAAAAGGTCCGGCTGAGTATTTTGACTTGTTTGGTAAATATCCTGATAACAAGTTCTTTAAAAAATTCCTTCATCAAAATGGAAAAGTGTTTGTGAATAATAAGCAGCGGTTACAAGGTGGCCTCTCGACAACATGTGGACAGTATTGTTGCGTTTTTCTACATTTTCGTTGTAGTGGCAGAAGTCTCAAAAAATTCCTAAAACGGTTTTCAACTACAGATTACAATTTCAATGATGGTGAAATTATAAATTTATTTCGCAAAATTTATATGAAGGACAATTCACAAAATGGGGGTGAGTTTTGTAACCAGACCTGCATGCGAGAAGGCGATATAAAAGCAACTTAAAACTACTTACGCACCACAGTTTATTTCTCGAGCTACGAAGGATGTCAACCCCTGTTAACAAGGCTACTAGTAAGCAATCACAAGCTTCTAAACGTGAGGTGCAGAAGAAGAGAAAAGCAACGAAAACTTCATCTAGTATCAACTCCAACTCCAAGGAAGCCAAGACAAAAACACTCCCCCAAGTCTAGTGTGCCGTGCGATGAAGATGTTCTTTTGAATTATACGTACTATCTAGATGGATGCCATAATCGCAGGATAACACAAGGATTTGACCCACGAACATTTCAAGCAAAGGCTATCTTTCACTATCACGGACGGTTCCCGTTAGCAGTTGACCACAGCCAATGGAATACGTTGTAAAAACACCTAAGCGATTTAAAAGGCACAGCAGGCGTTCAGTTCCCAGAGAACCAATTAGGATCTTTGAAACGTTACCAGATACCTGTAGGCGTTGGTAGCATAACACTAAAACATGCAGAACTATTCAAGCTATTTGAGATTATGGAGTTCTTCAATATGGTTATGCATCACAACAACCTGGCTTCGGAATGTGTTAAGGAATATTACGAGTTGTACTATAACAGGTGCAAAGAAAAAGATCTGTTGGAGCTAAGCCATGAGGACTTTTTCATACCATCTCGAATATATTATATAAATATTAACTATTCAAGACTTTTTTATGAATTTCCAATTTTATGCAGTTGTAATCTTATTTTTCATGTTTTGAAATAAAACAACACAATTATACATTGCAAAATAAAACATATTTTATTCTCACACTAGTAACACACATTATTCATTAAATAATACATATAAAGGTTGATACAATTTTGAGCAGCACAACTTGTTGTAGGCAATGGGTCGTGAATTCTACAGGTTGTCTTAAAATTCTTGAGCTCTCTCAGTTTTGGTATTTCTAGCTGTATTACGTTAGCATTTGATAAATATTTTCTTAAAAAACTTTCCTTAATAGCGCCTTTCACGTATATAGTCGTTTCGTTGAACTCTGTCAAAATTTCTGGAAGTCGATTATAATCCACATCACCATCACACCATCGTAAGCCATTGATATTAGTCACATCAAAATCATTTTGACGACGCGCTTTCGGGTATAACTCTTGATAAGGATATGGTGGAGCAAAATGATGAACCACAGGTAAAGTTGATTCAAAAGGTAAAACAGCTAGTTCTTTTACAAAATATTGACCGTTTCCCCCGCACACAAACTGGATGTCTATAATAACTGGTGCCATGTCTCACTGTTACACGGTTTGCAATGAAATGAAAGAAATGTTTAGAGTAGTGGTGCTTATATTTTATTCCAACAACTATTCAAATTTCATCATATGATCTAAAAGTAATTGTTTAATTTCGTAACCAGGCAAACATCACTTAACAACTTATTTACATGATATGAATATCTAAACTATAAAATGCAAATATGTATAAAATTTTAATACAATAAAAATGGATAATATTTATTCTCTATACAAAAAACTGTAAGTGTTGCCATAGCAGTCTGATCTACACCTTTTGAAAACCATAAGGGTAAGAGAAATATTCATCCGACACAACTCTTTTGTCAAAAGTAAATCTCAGGAGTTTTTTTTCGGGTTCTGATACAACAACACCTGGACGCTTTCGCTTGATTTTACGTTCGGTCGTCACATGTACACCATCAGATAAATCCTCCTCCAAAACTAAAGATTTTAAACATTCAAAATTTACAACTATCGAGTTTTCGAAATTAAGAGTTATGCCTTTACATTTAACCACATGTTCGGGACCATGTTCAGTTTCAATTTTTAAACCATATGTCTTAGGGCCTGTACTCACATATTCCGATATATAAGCATCAGAACCATAACATGCCACCTCATTGGTCAAATCACCCAGGAAGTCAGAGATTGGAAAATTCCACAAATATGACACTGTCTGTATCACAGTAGAGAATCGATGAACCCAGTTTTTGCAATAGTTCGTATAATTTAATTCTAGCCAGTGCCGTTGTATAAGCTGCGATAGGTATGTTTGCATGTGGCAAAGTTCTCAGATTTTCTTCTACATATTTCCATGTAACCCACATGTTATCATTATCAACCGGGTAAATTGAACAAATTTCTACACCTGGTGATTGGAGAAGCTCACAAAATTGTTTGAAATTATTAATCACTTTAGTGTTTGTTTGATCGTCCCTTTGACCGAACTTGCCCCACAATGAGTTTAAACAAAGTTTGGCAATATTACGTCGACCAGAATTTTTTTGAATTTGGTTTTTATCAAGAACAATACATTCCCGCCTTTCGTATGATTCAATAAAATTATCTTTAAGCTCATCTGTTATATATTCATTACCCCAGCCACTAGACATTTGTTTAATTTTCAAAAAATTATTAACATATTCTGTAAATAATCCGCCAGTCTTTGCATTAGGGTTGTACACTGTGTATTCATATTTCCATACTTCATATACTTTCATGACTTTGTACCCTCTTTTTACAGCTTAGGCTATTTCAGGAATTACCCATGTACCTGTGAGTTTTCGCTCATCGTCTGAATGATCGCAACTAGAAACTTTATTCTTCTCGGCACATTTTTTACAGAGTGTGAAATACAATTTATTGTTGTTTTTCAAGGGTAACACAGGAATGAGAAGGTCGTTTGGAGCAATTACATCGCATTTAATGAAACCATGCATTGAAAGAATTTCATGTATAGGAGGTATATTGTCATTTCGAAATATCTCAGGATGTTTTATGGGGTACGGTGCGTATTTGTTGCTATACGGGTACAGACTGGTAAAGTCTAAATAACGTATTACCTCTCCCTCTTTTGCTTTATGGTATAATTTGAATACCTCAGTACGACCTCCAAATAGAGCATCCCGCACACATAGTGGTGGCATTATATCATTATAATATTCCCGCAATTTTTCATTTAAAACACGGTTTTTATTTGGTACTTTTTTAAATTCACATTCCCACGAATATACCAGATTATATCCATTTCTCCTTATCGTCTCGATACGTCTTTGTGTGCTTTCATATCTTTGATTTATTGTTTCTAAACCCAACGAGCTATTTTCAATCGTTTCTTGAAATTTAAAGAAATCTCTACAACCGTGATAATAACAGCCGAAGAACTCAAAGACAGTATTTGATTCTTTATGAAAGCCGTCGACATAGAATCCACACTTATCCAACTTTAACTCACCATTGTTGTTTGCGGAGATTATCAAGCCGCTAGTTTGTGAATTTTTCCAAGCCAGCCACTTACAAGAAATGACGGAATGTGTGTTACTTTTGAAATAGCCTCTTTTAGGTATAACGCCTAAGATATTTTTTTCAAGATATTTTTTCCGAAAAACTAGCATACATGTCGATGCAATTGTGAGACTTTCTATTAAGGGGTTCACATCGGTCATTTTAATAAACTCATCCACAAACCTTATACATCCTCGTCGTAAAATATCAACATCATTTACACAATATCGCAACAACTCATTTCTATAATTGAAAATATCTTGTGATTTTGTATTGTACCAATTTCTGGTGGTGGGTATTTACCGATATAATTTATATTCTCCTCCGTTTTGAAATAACAAGGATAGTAACCTTTAGCACTGTCTTCAATATCGAAAACTTGTGGAAACTTGGAAAGTGGAAACGGCAGGAAATTTAAAGAGTCAACAAACTTGTTCACATGTCAACTTCATAATGTTGACTCCATTCATTAAAGGTTCAATATGTTTTTTTGCAAGCTATTAACTCCAAAATCAAGAAATGACCATCATAGCCTTGTAAATTATGTGCATAAAAATATGCGTTGCTCACATATGGTCTGGGGATTAAACAATAGTGTAGAAACCTTTGCACAACAGAGGATTGATCACTTTTTTCAAATATATGCTGTCTGACACCACTTGCATAACATGGTTGTTTGATATATTCATCTTGATAACAATTGTGACAAACATGTTTTGCTACAATTAGATTTGCAACAAGTACAAAATTTGAAGAGCTGTCTCCATACAGGCGGTCTGGAATAGTTTCACAATCAAAAAATATTACGAGAAACTTTTTATCCTTTCTACCTATGTAGGGTTTTATAAAACAGTTATGTTGGGACGGTTGTATTTTTGAACACATCTGACAGAAGTATTCGTCACATTGATGTTTGAGTCCTTTCCTGTATGTAAAATTTATAAATTTTGTGCAAAATACACATATCTTGAAAGTGTCACATCCAGTTTTTCCTCTGAACTTTTTATCTAAATGGTAAGCGAAACATAGCGGTCCTCTAAACCCACGATTACACTCGCTACAGTCAACCATCTGTGATACATACACGCAGGGTGGGAATGTGATACAGTACGGACATTTCATTTCACATTTATGAAACGAATGATTTGAAACTTTATCGCAATAGTTACAAATATAACTTTTGGAAAACAATCCGGTGACCGATTTTATGACTAAAAATGTCTTGTACTCTCGAAATAGAAGAGGTAAATTTTTTTTGCTGTTATATCCTGTAGCGGAATTTTACAAAGGATGGAATTCGCATCTCCAAAATTATCGAAAACAACAATTTGATAACCACATAAGTATTTTTGAAATTCATAAAGATCTAGGATGTTGCATCCATTCTCACTGATTACCACTTTGGCATTTTTACACAATTGATCAGCCTTCAAATCCAAAGATTGTAAAATGACTGAATTATTAACACGGCTTATATTACCCTCGACCATTTCTATTGCGTAACAAAAACACCTTGGTAAACATGAAAGATCATCAGCTTTAGTGGTTTTATCCGCATCCACTAATACTTTTTTCCTTTTTACAAGTTCATCATCATCTGTGTATTTTTTATTTATACGTGGGGCGTAAGGAATGTTTACGACATCCGCATGGAACTGAATGATATCATCCGAAAGAAATTTAGTTTTTGATTGATTGACATTTGCTTTAAGACCCATTATGTATTTCCCATTAATTTCCTGAACAGGCTTTAAACTTGACCATATGGGTTTAACGTGTGGTGATTTTGGGAGTGTTATTTTAAAGCTCATTTTACACTCCGAATTGGTGTTACCAGGAATGTCTGCAATTATCTTATCAAATATTTTTTCTAAAGCACTTAAAGGATCAACGGCTATATTGGCGAAGTCCTTTATCTGAAAACTTAAGGTGACACCTGTGACGTTAAATTTTTTAAACTGCTTCTCTTTCCTGGAAATTATTCGAAACGATCTTGATATATCGCTTGAGCCACCCCCTTGTTGATTACCTTCACCAACACATTCTTGTTGAACATCATTAGAGCTGGAGGAGTTTTCATTATTTACCTTAATCTTTTGGTAAATAAAGAAAACTCTGTTTCGTTTAGCAAACCATTTGAAAACGACAGGTGATGTAGCTTTGAAAACTCTATCAACTGTAGTAAAAACCTGTATCTCTCAACTCATGTCGGATAAATATTTCCATCCCTAAATTTATTTGTTGTATTTCTCAACCAGGTAATACAATCTTCAAAACTTGATGCTAACTCAATTTTAAAATCATTAATTATTTTATCCATCTTTTTATTTACTTACTCACTATTTTACGTTATTAAAACTAATACATTATCTTAAACTATTTAGTAATTTAATTAGTTTAATTTTCTCCGCTCCAGCTGCTATCGGTATGGTTTTGTGAAGCTCAGCCCTCTGCTGACGCAACTTCACCTGACATCCACCACGCTTCTTTTTTTTGGGGGGCTGCGTTGACGTAGGTGCAGGCACGAACTTCTTGCGCTGCAATCGTCTTTGCAGCTCCTCAATCGTCAGAGGTTGGGGTCCTGGGAGAGGTGACGTCCCCCTCACCTTTACAGGCTGTTGATTTGCTGTTGCGGCTCCTGACGCAGCTTCTTCACCCTGCTCGGCTGTTGCGGCTCCTGACGCAGCTTCTTCAAGCTGCTCGGCTGCTGCAACCCCAGCCAAAACTTTTTGCGGCCGTGTGATGTCTTTGGACGAATATCTCTTTCGATATTCCTTTATCGTTATTTTTTTTACAAACATCCTAAGCTGACGGTAAGTCAGCTGCAAAATAGGCCTTGTGGGGCCGCAATTTTTAAAAAATTATAAAATTTGCTGTAAACAAAAATAGAGAGAAAAACTTAATATATATATATAAAAAAATATTAACTTCAAAATCAAAAACTTACCTCTCTGATAGGTTATCAGAGTGCCGTCCGACAATTTATGATAACCCATGGTACCAGCCACGGGTTTTATACAGATTTTTCCACGCCGCACAATATACAAATTGCAAGTATATGCATGTAGTCTGTGATACCTGCCGTGTTAACCAAACGGCATTTTCTCATAAAGCTAATTAATTCACATTGCAAATTGGGTCATACCACTTAATTACTACATTTCGCAATATACTGTAAAATATGTACAACACAAAAACTCATCAACAATGTGGAAGACATTGCGTTTTTTAATGATATTCACCCTCAAATCTACAGACAACAAGAACAAAATGCATAACCGTTACGAACAACGTATAACCTGTCGTTCGGTACATGATCATTCATGAAACATCTTTCTACACGGAAAGAACCACCTGTTGACGGTCAACCTTGAGGATATACCTTTTTTGAATACATCTCAACGTACATGTGCATGAAGTTAATTGATTTGCGACCGAGATGATACGATCGAATCAGTATGAATGGCTATTACCATTAAAATTTCACACTTCTTTTCACCCTTAGTTCGCACAAATAAGTACAGCAATACGGCGTTTCGAAATAAAAGGGTTCGTATTACATTAAGCTAAAGCCACAGAAAATGTACGTGCAAGGCTTTAACCTGTACACATCATTCGTTGTCTTAAACAGATGCTTCATACATTCGCTTGAAACAAAACTTGAAATACATGCTTCGTAGGGCCCATGTGCAAGAATTTCGTTCATGAAGGTGCATCTACGTTTTTCCGTCTGGTTTTCTGCGCGCCTGTTTCACCATTTTACAACGCTAGCACGATCGAAATTCAAGCTGAGTTTGAACATACATACATACATTAATATAGTTTCTTTTGCAAGTCTCTCTGTTGATTCGGAAGCGAGTTAATTAATATTCACGACATCGCCAATGAACGAAATTCAAGTTGAGTTTGAACATACATCAATAGCTGCAGATATTACATATCGATATTACAAGGAGCTCATCGTAAGCGAGTTAATTGTATGCACTCCTCTGCTGCTGCGATCGAAATTCAAGTTGAGTTTGAACATACATCTATAGCTGCAGATATAGGTTCTTTTGCAAGTCTCTCTGTTGATTCGGAAGCGAGTTAATTAATATTCACGACATCGCCAATGAACGAAATTCAAGTTGAATTCGCACATGAAGGTACAGGGTATGGGTATGGGGTTTTCTGTCTGGTTTTCTGCGCTCCTGTTTCACCATTTTACAAAAATTGACTTTAACAGCCTTTCTAACGTACTCTAAGCCTCCTAACAACCAACCAGTTATGCACACAACATCTCCCAACACATGACACATCTCACAAACTACAGCAAAAACATCTGACCCTATTTCTAACACATATGACTACCTGACGCACCCAACCGCAACACCCCGATCCTCTATAGCCTTACATCAACGTTCAAAATCAGCGCCAACCCAGACCCTCCATAGCCTTCTACCAGCGCCACCAATCACAACACACACCTGATCGGCAACCCCTCACAACACAACACAAATCACCGACACACACCTGAACAAACCTCTACACCCTCCTACCAACACTGCAAATCACCGCTCACCACCTGACAACCCCAACCAACCAACCGCGACACCCCTCTTACAAACAACAAATCAACGCCACCACGCGACCGTACCCCAGACTCAAAATGGCACTGATTCCCCATCAAAACCCCTTGTAACCTAGTACACCGAGAGCCGAGCTGCAGAGGTTGGTTGTGATTGAAAAAGTGGTTCCCACCCATAGAAAACCCGGTTTAAAGGTACGTCACTTACTACTCACGTTAAACCCATATGGTCGAGTTTAGAGCCTGTTCTGGAAATTAATGGTAAATACATAATGGGTCTTATAGCAAATGTCAATCAATCAAATACTACATTTCTTTCGGATGATATCATTCAGTTCCATGCGGATGTCGTAAACATTCCTTACGCCCCCCGTATAAATAAAAAATACACAGATGATGATGAACTTTTAAAAAGGAAAAAAGTATTAGTGGATGCGGATAAAACCACTAAAGCTGATGATCTTTCATGTTTACCAAAATGTTTTTGTTACGCAATAGAAATGGTCGAGGGTAATATAAGCCGTGTTAATAATTCAGTCATTTTACAATCTTTGGATTTGAAGGCTGATCAATTGTGTAAAAATGCCAAAGTGGTAATCAGTGAGAATGGATGCAACATCCTAGATCTTTATGAATTTCAAAAATACTTATGTGGTTATCAAATTGTTGTTTTCGATAATTTTGGAGATGCGAATTCCATCCTTTGTAAAATTCCGCTACAGGATATAACAGCAAAAAAAATTTACCTCTTCTATTTCGAGAGTACAAGACATTTTTAGTCATAAAATCGGTCACCGGATTGTTTTCCAAAAGTTATATTTGTAACTATTGCGATAAAGTTTCAAATCATTCGTTTCATAAATGTGAAATGAAATGTCCGTACTGTATCACATTCCCACCCTGCGTGTATGTATCACAGATGGTTGACTGTAGCGAGTGTAATCGTGGGTTTAGAGGGTCGTTATGTTTCGCTAACCATTTAGATAAAAAGTTCAGAGGAAAAATTGTATGTGACACTTTCAAGATATGTGTATTTTGCACAAAATTTATAAATTTTACATACAGGAAAGGACTCAAACATCAATGTGACGAATACTTCCGTCAGATGTGTTCAAAAATACAACCATCTCAACATAATTGTTTTATAAAGCCCTACATAGGTAAAAAGGATAAAAAGTTTCTCGTAATATTTTTTGATTGTGAAACTATTCCAGACCGCCTGTATGGAGACAGCTCTTCAAATTTTGTACTTGTTGCAAATCTAATTGTAGCAAAACATGTTTGTCACAATTGTTATCAAGATGAATATATCAAACAACCATGTTATGCAAGTGGTGTCAGACAGCATATATTTGAAAAAAGTGATCAATCCTCTGTTGTGCAAAGGTTTCTACACTATTGTTTAATCCCCTGACCATATGTGAGCAACGCATATTTTTATGCACATAATTTACAAGGCTATGATGGTCATTTCTTGATTTTGGAGTTAATAGCTTGCAAAAAAACATATTGAACCTTTAATGAATGGAGTCAAAATTATGAAGTTGACATGTGAACAAGTTTCATTTGTTGACTCTTTAAATTTCCTGCCGTTTCCACTTTCCAAGTTTCCACAAGTTTTCGATATTGAAGACAGTGCTAAAGGTTACTATCCTTGTTATTTCAAAACGGAGGAGAATATAAATTATATCGGTAAATACCCACCACCAGAAATGTACGGTTGCAATACAACGAAACCTAAAGAAAGGATGGCCTTTTTAAATTGGTACAATACAAAAACACAAGATATTTTCAATTATAGAAATGAGTTGTTGCGATATTGTGTAAATGATGTTGATATTTTACGACGAGGATGTATAAGGTTTATGGATGAATTTATTAAAATGATCGATGTGAACCCTTTAATAGAAAGTCTCACAATTGCATTGACATGTACTCGTATGCTATTTTTTCGGAAAAAATAATTGAAAAAAAATATCTTAGCCGTAATACCTAAAAGAGGCTATTTCAAAAGTAAAACACATTACGTAATTTTTTGCAAGTGGCTGGCTTGGAAAATTCACAAACTAACGGCCTGCTAATCTCCGCAAACAACAATGGTGAGTTAAAGCTGGATGATTTTGCTTTGTCGACGGCTTTCATAAAGAATCAAATACAGTCTGTACTAACAAATACGCACCGTACCCCATAAAGCATCCTGAGATATTTCGAAATGACAATATACCTCCTATACATGAAATTATTTCAATGCATGATTTCATTAAATGCGATGTTATTGCTCCCAATAACCTTCTCATTCCTGTGTTACCCTTGAAAAACAACAATAAATTGTATTGCACACTCTGTAAAAAATGTGCCAGGAAGAATAAAGTTTCAAGTTGCGATCATTCAGATGATGAGCGAAAACTCACAGGTACATGGGTAATTCTTGAAATAACCTTAGCTGTAAAAAGAGGGTACAAAGTCATGAACGTATATGAAGTATGGAAATATGAATACACAGTGTACAACCCTAATGCAAAGACTGGCGGATTGTTTACTGAATATGTTAATAATTTTTTTGAAAATTAAACAAATGGCTAGTGGCTGGGGTAATGAATACATAACAGATGAGCTTAAAGATAATTTTATTGAATCATACGAAAGG
The DNA here is from genome assembly GCA_963942545.1 of Oxycera nigricornis. NCBI lineage: Eukaryota > Metazoa > Arthropoda > Insecta > Diptera > Stratiomyidae > Oxycera > Oxycera nigricornis. The sequence goes on from OZ012660.1 coordinate 78,036,504, forward strand.
CGGGAATGTATTGTTCTTGATAAAAACCAAATTCAAAAAAATTCTGGTCGACGTAATATTGCCAAACTTTGTTTAAATTCATGATGATTTATCTGATGGCGTACATGTGAAGACCGAGCGTAAAATCAAGCGAAAGCGTCCAGGTGTTGTTGTATCAGAACCCGAAAAAAAATCCTGAGATTTACTTTTGACAAAAGAGTTATGTCGGATGATTATTTCTCTTATCGTTATGGTTTTAAAAGAAGTAGACCAAACAATTATGATAACATTTAAAAGTTTTGTATAAAGAATAAATATTATCTATTTTTATTGTATGAAAGTTTATATTTGCATTTTATAGTTTAGATATTCATATCATGTAAATAAGTGGTTGAGTGATGTTTGTCTTGTTATGAAAGTAAGAAATTATTTATAGATCATATGATGAATTTCGAATAGTTGTTGTAATGAAATATAAGTACCAGTACTCTTAACATTTCTTTCATTTCATTGCCAGTCCTGCAACCATCAGATATGGCGGAAATAACGAGCAATATTTTGCGAAAGAGCTTGATGTCCTACAATTCGGATCACTTATACCATCAATGTATCATCTTTCACCACCGCATCCACACCAGGAGTTATCTTTTCAGGGCTCGATCAGAACGACTTTGACGTGGATAACATAAACGGTTTGCACTGGAATGATGGTAATATCAATTACACCAGTCTACCAGATATATTTGAAAATTATGCTACATCGACGATCTATGTAAAACGTGAGATGAAAGAGAAGTTTGTGAAAAATATCTACCATCAACAGATATAATCCAGTGACCAAAACTTAGCGAACTGAGCAAGTTTCTCACATATTGCGAAATTCACGAGGGGACACAGTCCAAGCGATGTGCAGTGCAAAATTGTGTAAACATATACATATATATGCTAATAAATGAAAAATATTGTGTAAAAAATGAAAATGTGTTGGTATTTAATATTTTTATTAACCAATCGTTATATTATAAACAATTTGAGGATTACAAAACCATGGAATTTCATAAAAAAGTCGAGAATAGTTTATGTGCACATATGAAGCACGTGAGGGTATAAAAAAGTCATCACTCGATAGTTGTAATACATTTTAAGCCTTACATCTAGTTGTAAACTGTTTGAAATACTCTCTCACACTGTCGGTTGCGTTGTTGTTGTGGTATATAATAATTTTGAAGAATTCCATCTTCTCGAACAAATTTAAAAGGTTCTGGGGTGTTAGCTAGATACTACCTTGATCGACTGGTATGATGTACTCCTTTTTTTAAATCAGCTTGTGTTGCTTTGACAGTTTCAATATTTTCTTGCACCATCTTGATCAGATAAATGTACAATGAAGTCCACCCTAGGTAGCTAGTTGATGCAGGGAAACGTCCAGGATAGTTGGTTGGTTGGTTGGTTGGTTGGAAAAAGTCATCACTCGATAGTTGTAATACATCTTAAGCCTTACATCTAGTTGTAAACTGTTTGAAATACTCTCTCACACTGTCGGTTGCGTTGTTGTTGTGGTACATAATAATTTTGAAGAATTCCATCTTCTCGAACAAATTTAAAAGGTTCTGGGGTGTTAGCCAGATACTACCTTGATCGACTGGTATGATGTACTCCTTTTTTAAATCAGCTTGTGCCGCTTTGACAGTTTCAATATTTTCTTGCACCATCTTGATCAGATAAATGTACAATGAAGTCCACCCTAGGTAGCTAGTTGATGCAGGGAAACGTCCAGGATAGTTGGTTGGTTGGTTGTAGTGGCAGCCCTCTTTATCAAAAAGATGGCTCACTTAGGCCAGGATAGGCCCATTGTGATACCACAAAAAGACGAGGGCGGCACTAGAACCTGTGAGATGACGAGAACCATGTCGATTCTCGCATGAAGCCGGCTATGCAGCCGATATTTAAATCAGCTACTTCCGTGAGGCTGTCCAGGAATGGTGAGCCTAAGGTTTTCATGCGTTTCCTGGACAGTGCCGGGCATTCACACAGAAAGTGTTGGACCGTCTCTTCCTCTTCTTCCGATCTGCAACTCCGGCAGAAATCGTTGAAGGGAACGCCCAACCTTTCTGCGTGCCTGCCAATTCTGCCCCGTCAGTATGGATACGATAGAAGTCAAGGTTTCTCGACTCGTGTTCAGGAGCTGCTTGGTGCGTCTGGAACTCAATGCACGCCAAGTTTGCCTGGTTGTCCTGCAGATTTCCTCCAACAACCAAGTTCTGTTTGCAGCCTTGATGTAATGCTGCTTAAATCCTAGCTTTATAGAAGCTAGAGGTTGACCGACTTGGGGTGTGAGTGTATACTCCTGGAGCACAGTGCCAGCTCTCGCTAAGGCATCCGCTTCGCAATTTCCCGGTATATCACTATGTCCCGGTACCCAGTGTAGAGTCACTTCACAGTGAAGTGACATCACGTTCAGCTGTGTACGGCATTCCATCACCATCATGTATGAGGTGTACACGTTGGACAGTGCTTGGATAGCAGCTTGACTGTCAGAGAAAATATTCAGGTTTCTTATGGAAATTTTCTGATTACTTAGCCAGTCTACTGCCTTGTATATTGCAATGACCTCTGCCTGAAAAACACTGCAGAATAACTGAAGATTATTTTAATCTCAAATGTAACTTTCCGGTTCTGACATCCATCCAGATAGTAGGTGTAGTTCAGTAGCACATCTTCACCAGGAATCACCGGATCTTTTCCACCTGCAATATCTTTTGGTAATTAATTCAGCTGTGCCTTCGTTTGTTAGATCGCTGTGGTTTTGCAATGTCCACGTTTTTCCGAATAGCTGATGTCATACTGCCCGAAAGGTTATTAAAGTAAGACTGAAATTCAGGGGTTTCTGGCCGATCCCTTTATACAGGGCTCAAGCTATTTTTATAGTGCATGTCTCCTGTCTACAAGACTTGTTGTAACACTCCCCTTAATTTTGCGAAGAGACCCTCGAATAGATTTTCCGGAATAAATTAGCTATTTCATCATCATTGGTGCCATAGTTTGTAGTAGAAAACCGTTTCAGAAAGTTTTTGAAGATTCTACCACTACAACGAAAATGAAGAAATACACAGCAATACTGCCCGCACGTTGTCGAGAATGCACTCTGTAACCTCTGCTTATTATTTACAAATACTTTACCATTGACGCGAAGGAATTTTTTGAAGTACTTGTTAGTAGGGTATTTACCGAACGAGTCAAAATATTCAGCTGGTGTTTTTTTAGGGTAGTAGAATGCTAGCCAATGAACACCGCTCTTTTGGGACGGATCTGTGTTGGCTATGTCGCATGCTGGTTTTATGATTTTCCGAGGTAAACGATCGTAGGGATATACACCTTGAAAAAACCTTTTTGTTATGATATCACTTCTTAAAGTGTTGGTGATCTCTATTGTGTTCATTCCTGTCCTTTCAGGAATATGTTTTCAAGGTTTACAACCTTAGCATGTGATGTCACGTAGCTTTGTGAAAATTCTTTTGTCAATTCGCCGTTCACAAACACTTTTGGAAAATTTCCCAAAGATCTGATAAGATCCTCATCGAGTCGCATGAGTTACAAGTTTCCAAATACGCTTATCTGATTTGTAGCTTTAGTCAAGGTGGTAGGATATTTATACGTCATTTCTTTCGAGTAAAGTTTGTTCTGTGATGTGAAACCAGTCAGCGATACTTTCTTGAAGAAGGTTAAGTGACCTTCTGAGAAGTATTCAACATTTACAAGGCAAAGTGCCATGACTTCTGCTGCGTACTAGAGTAAATACTATCCCAATCTGAATGTTATTGATATATATATATATATATATATATATATATATATATATATATCAAAAAGCTATATTTATATATATTTATTTATATATATATATATATATATATATATATATATATATATATATATATATATATATATATAAATATAGCTTTTTGAAAAGCTTGTAAATTCATTCCGATTTTTGTCAATTTCAAGCCTTGCATCATATTCCGCGTAAATGATTTTCTTTAAAGCTTCTCTGAATCTTCCCTCGATCCTTACTACACCTTGGTTTAATAAACTAGCGCATCCCGAATCGTATGAGCTGTCTGCTAGTAAATCAAATGCTAGCAGAAAACAGCCATCATCAAAGAATTTCTCAGAAATCTGATGACCTTTATCAAAATATTTGATTCCAGTCCCCTTGAACAGAGAAAGATATCCTCTAGTGCTAACTTGTTTCTCTCGCGAATAATCAAAGTCTAGAAGAAGGTTTGGTACTTGAACACCATTTACTGATGATTGAAGTTGGTAATATTGTTATGCTTAAAGTTTAATGGATTCTTTGTGGATTTTTCGGTGCAGGGGTCATTATCCACCATACCGCAAACAAGCAGATTCGGTAATTGCCCGATGACTACGTTAAGAGATAGAGTATAGGTGTTGGTAGGTAGTGTATAGGTTTTCACTTCCACCCGCTTTACAGGTATACTGCATTCGATCGTTGGAGTACAGTTTCATGTGATAGCAATATACTGGGATCGACAGTGACGTGATTCCTGAACATTGTCGCTTCTAAAAATTTCGCGCGTGGATTAAAGTCATCTTCTTTCGAGTACAAATAAAATTCCGGTTTTTCCAATGAAAGTGTTAAACGGAAGCCCACTCCATTCATTAACAATTTATCTTGATTTATCAGGTCGCTGTGAATTTTGCCTATCAGTTCAACGAAGTTACTCTTTTTCATCATTGCAGACTTTTTAAGATAGCCCTCATTTAACTCAGTAGGACCACCGCCAGGTCTTGCGTCTTCAATCATCTCCATCGCATTCTGATCTAGATACCAACCGGCTGATTCGAGATGAGTTGATGCAGCGTGTTTACCATAGTTCAGTAAATTTCCAATATAGGCGCGATGGTGGTAATTGTTATCTATCTGAGCTTTATTCTTACCACTCAATTGTACAGTTCATTGTCTAAAAAGTGAATGCATGAGGTTGTTAGCTACACCAACAGGTACAGCTAAAACGTCACCCCCATCAGATTTCTTAAGTTTCTCCTTCCCAGTGAAAAGTTCTTCGTTGCCATTTTTAAATTTAATCAGCTGCACTTTGAGGCGTAATTAAATGCTGGATAAGTCACGATATGTATCTCCATGGCCGAGTGAGACAAATTCAAACACCAAAAAATAGTCCAGTGATGCAATTGGTTTGTAAGCAACCTCTTCCGTCTTCAGAATACTGTTTTGAATCGATGGTGAGGCAAAAATATCCAATTCAGACTTCATACATTTTTTCTGCATCGTGATGGCATTATCTACTTGTAAAATATATCCAATGCACGCCTTCTTAGTTGTCGTCGTCTTTTTATAGTTTTTTTAGGCTTCGTTTGATGATAGCTTTCTCACTTTTTGCCTTTTTTACAGTTAGGCACTGCCTTCAGCTGCTTACTCGTGTAAAAGTTAGCTCGTTATATAGCTAATCTTTTACCTCTACCTTCCATTTTATCAAAGATTTTATTTGAACCTTTTTAGGCTAATTCGTGTACTGCAGATTTTTCATGTTCTTTTAGTACCTGCTTCAGTGGTCTGCTTCCTGCCTCTTTAAAAATGGGCTTTCCTGTTTCGACGACTTGTTTGTCCATAGCTTTTGTCCAATACAGAAATAATGGTTGGAGATAGCGTACCAATCCACTGAAAAAACTACCAAGCCCCCTTCCTCGCTGGTAAACAAGTGGCGATCGATACAGTTCTCCAATGTCAGATAATTTTCCCCCACTCTGGCCAAGGTGGTAACGTGCGTAATGTGAATTCATCCCATTAACATAGAGGCGTGTTAAATCCTGTATCAAACCTATGTTGTTATTTCAAACTTGCGAATATTTATAGATTTGTCACGGTCCCGACTTTGCGCACAGATCCGAGGATCCGAGATCGAGCGCTCCACCATTTTGGACGCTCCTCGATCCCGGATGCCTCGCGTGTACCCGCGCCGCCGGGACCGGTACAAAGTCGACCGCTTAGTGGCGGTTCCTATTTAACATTTTTTTGTTTCCCCGACTAGCTCACCGAGTCGTGGGTTTTATGAACAAAGAGAAACGCCGAAACGCATCACTACACGCGTCGCCATTGCAAAAAAAAACAATCACATCACCTTTTTGTTATAATTATTCCATTATTTATTAAATTTTTCTAAAATTCAATGTATTTTATGAAACTGAAATTAGTGCACCTTAACAAACCTAACAAGACGAATACACCATTGGGCGCACAATTTGAGCACTAAATTCCGTTGCTTTCTCCAGAGCCGCTTTCTCCTCGAGCTTCCTTAGTTCGGACTCCTTGATCGCCAGCCGCAGAACAGTGAAATCCCTGTAGACACGCATTCCTAACAGGCCCGTTCCGAAAATCGTGACGGCAACACAGATTATAACAACGACTCGACGCAATTTGTCTATTAGTTCAGTGGCACGCGGTGCTTTCTGGCTTTTTGCAGAACTCTGCATCAATTCACGTTGAACGACTCAAACGCGAGTCGAATTTTTTTTTATTGCATTGCACTTCGTATACGATAAAAAAACCAGCAAAATCGTTTTTGGGTTCAATCGCGCGGAGCCACTCTGTGACCGTTCTTTCTCAGGTCTACCATTCAACTCCCCACACTCACTCTCTATTTCCGGCATGTCGAACATCGAAAAGCTACTTTTCGCGTAGCGTAGCGTGATCGATCACTCGTATTCGCGAAAGCTTGAACACGATCCAAGGGTTGGAGCGAGATGACGCGCTTGAATACTTTTTTCGGAACTTGGCGAGCTTTACATTTTCAAATAATCATTTCCAGGTAGATATTTCTCGGATTTAGTTATTTCGTGCAGAAAAGGCACGAAGATAATTTGAATTTAGTTTATGGTACGTAACAAACGTGGGGATGACCCCGCCCTGAGAAGAGTCTCTCCACGATAAGCCGGGCTATGAATGAACTCTAAGTAAGGAAAGATCTCATGGTTGGTATGAGGCTAGACAGATGTAGTCAAAACGTCTAAACGTCGAAATCATCATGCTCGCTCAAACGAACCAGGAGGGTTTTAACCAAAATGGGAAGTCTAACGTGAAGCTCAGCAGATGTAGTCAAAACGTATTTACGTCGAAATCATCATACATGTTCACGCAAGTTCCTCGATACAGTATTACGTTAAGATAACCCTACTCAATCGACAGTTTTCCCCGAAATAAGCCTTCAAAACTAACTAAGTAGTCGAACTAGCCTAAAACAGGAACGGAACCTATCGACGGCGGGTTACTGAATTTTCAAACAAAATGAAACACTGGCGTAATGGAAAGGTGACTAATGAAACAGACTGAAGATCATGAAACTATGGTTAACAAAAAAAATGTTCTCACTTCGTGTGAGCCTAATTATTAAATCTGATATATACACACCTATATAACACACCAAAATATTTACACTATATACAGACGTCAACGCTCAACGCGGACTAGTTAGGGACCCCAGAGGTCGTCAATTCTCTAGCAATTTATGATTCCAAACCCAATTATTATACGGACCAAAAAAATTACTGAAATTAACGTTGCAGATATACCTAATTAACTTTACTTTTATATACACGATGAAGAATTAACGTCCACACTGATGCAACCAACGCTACGCGCCAGGCCACCAGGAAAACTCATTGGACCGTTAACTTCAAACCGATATTTTAGCCTAACCAAAATGAAAAGAGCAACATCCACACTGATGCAACCATCACTACGCGCGCAGCCACTAGGAAAAATCATTGAACTGCTGCTCTTACACGGGACCACGCCCTACCTAATTTACAACACCACATGTTTTATCTGCAACTTATTACTCAAATCCAAAAATATTGAAAATATTTAGAAGATACCCTATTTTATGTGTATTACTACCTACGAAAAGATACTATAAGGTACAATTATGATATACAGTCTAAAATAGATAAGATAAACAAAATGAGTTACGTTTTTATGTCTTGTACATGACATATTCCCATAGACTTCTCAGATGGGTCACGAATTTCGTATGCGACTTATCCTACCGGGCGAACTATAACTCCAGGCACAAACTTCGGGGCAAGTTTGGCGGCGAAGTTGTCGGTGGCCTTACTAAGAATGTGATTACGCACGTAAACCGTTTGGCCGTTAGCAAAAACGCGGGGTCGGCTACCTCTTTGGTAAGCTTTCTGAATCCTATGGGCTGCTGTATTCTGGATTGCACTTAATTTACATTACGTTCCGTAAGACTTATTTGTCCGTCCGAAAGAGAAGATAACTTCCTAAGTAAGGAATACTCAGAACCATTTCGAAAGGCTTGGAAACCAAACATTAAGAAATGTGGTGAACAACCGGTAGATTCGTGCACAACATTACGAAAAGCGGCACAAGATTCCCCCAAATGTCCATCCCAATTGCGATGATCATTCCCAATGTATCATCGAATGGCAGACAAAATGGATTGGTTAGTGCGCTCATACGCGTTTGATTGAGGGGAGTACCGTGGAGAAAACACGTGGGTATCACTGTAATCAGTCATGGGTTGGGAGAATATTTCCGAAGTGAATTGAACTCCATTGCCAGAATGAAGATATTCAGGCACTCCATAAGTATGGAATATACTTTCAGTGAGGAAACAAACGACTGCTTCTGAAGTAGCCTTCGGCATGGCCTTGAGCCATATAAATTTAGTGTAATGGTCTAATACCACGAGAAGTTGGGTATTACCTAATTTAGACCTAGGATATGGACCTAAAAAGTCAAAGTCAAAGTTTCGTTGTAAGGGACGTTCAGAAACACGAATTTCGCCTAACGGAGGTCTCAACGTTTGATTACTGGGTTTAGTTTGTTTGCAAATAGCGCAGTGACGAATATACTTTATAACATCTAACTTAAGATGTGGCCAGTAATAGTAACGGCGAAGAATTTCTGCTGTTTTATGAACCCCACAATGTGAAGCTAACGGAGGGTTATGCGTTTTTTAGCCGTTCATGCAGACTATCCGGGACCCATAATTTAATTTGCGGAATATTGACATCATTATTCGACAGGAGACCAGTATTTATGTATATTTTACCGTCTCGTACCCATAAATTGGAAAACTTATCGGGTTCTCGCTCAATAATCGCGATGCGATCTACATAAGAAGCTTCCTGAGAAGCCGAATCGATAAGAACAGATGATAGATACGAATATTCAGGTGGAATCGGGTCGGACTTAGTGATGGATAGAGGGGACATAGTGATAGATGAAACGTTTTCATGTACGCGCGATAACGCGTCGGGAACAGCATTAACCGACCCTTTACAGTGTTTGATTTGAAAATCAAAACCTTGTAGTTTAAGACTCCAACGAGCCAATCTACTGGACAAATCCTGTTGGTTCATCAGCCACTTTAGGCTGGCGTGATAGTTAAAGGTAGACCTTCAATGTAAGCGCGAAATTTTTTTACGCTCTGCACCGCAGCGAGACATTCGAACACAGTTATTGTGTAATTACGCTGAGTGGCATTGAGTTTGCCCGACATGAAAGCAATAGGATGTTCGATACCCTCGTTATCCTTTTGAAAAAGGACACTACCAATACCGGTAGTACAAGCATCACATTGAATATAAAAATGTTTAGAAAAATCAGGATTAATCAGAACGGGTGCCGATATTAACGCTTGTTTAATCTGTTGGAAAGCGTTTTACGCAGCAGCAGTCCACTTGAAGGAATGATTGCCTTTCAGTAGGTCCGTTAAAGGAGCTGAAATGATAGCGAATTGAAGAATGAAGCACCGATACCATCCGGCCATTCCCATAAAACGACGAACTTCCTTTGCAGACTTTGGAGTCGGATATTCGACAATACTTGAAATTTTAGTGGCATCCGTTTTTAGAATTCCGTCACTCACAATGTATCCGAGGTATTTTATTTCTCGTTGAAGGAATTTGCTTTTCTGCACATTGAAAGTGAGACCAGCGGCCGTGAGAAAGTTGGCTACTTGGCCTAATAGATCGAGATGCTCATCGAAAGTGGCACTAGTAATAAGTAGATCGTCCAGATACACAAAAATTTATCCTGGAACTCCTGAGGAATAACTTTGTGCATAAGACGACACATCGTTTGTGGTGCATTACACAAACCAAAAGGCATGACTGTAAACTGATACAAATGTCTACCAGGAACAGTGAAATCGGTTTTTTCACGGGACTCAACAGATAAGGGGATTTGCCAAAAGGCATCCTTGAGGTCTAAACTAGTGATAAACTTAGTGGATTGTAAACGCGATAAAAGTCCGTCAATTAGTGGAAGAGGGTAGGCACCCTTGGTTGTCACTTCGTTTAAGCGGCGAGCATCTAAACACAACCGATTTTTACCCGGTTTCCGAACTAACGTAACAGGGGAACTCCAAGAACTCTGACTCTCTTCGATAACTCCCAAAGAGAGCATGCGATCCAGTTCCAGATAAATCTGATTCTGAATCACCGGAGGAACAGAGTAATGGCGCTGTTTGATGGGTTTTGCGGATCCGGTATCGATAACGTGTGACAGTAAGGAAGTTTGTTCCAGCCCTTGTTCGTTGAAGGAGGGAAATGTTTGTATAACGGATTGTAGTCGAACTTGTTGATCAGTAGTAAACTGATGAAATGGGTTGATCTCTGGGTTAGAGATAGATGAAATTTCCGAAACGGAGGGCATGTGAAACGGTACTATGTTAAAGGTATTCCAGAAATCAATTCCCAAATAAACGCGATGTTCCAAGGAAGGTACTACCAAGAATCGAAGTGGTTTGCTCAAGTTTCCAAAAGTGACGTTAGTATCAACATATCCCAATACAGATACTCGTTGACCAGTAGCAGTACTGATGTGAAGTTTGGTATTATGTGAATAGAGATTTAGAGACGTTATCAGCTCTAGAGCCCCATTACCTAATACACTAACGCTGGCTCCGCTATCAAGCAGGCCGCTTAGTTTATGACCATTTACAAGAATGTTATGAAAGGGACGAGAATCAATATTAGTTTGATTTGTATACACGGAATGAAAAGCTGCTTTACGCAGTTGTCGGAGTTTATAGAAGTACAAGGCTGCACGTTTACGTCTACGAAGTTGACTATTAGAAAGAAAACGATAGTTAGCGGTATGACGACAAATAGAAATTTTAGTGAGAGGATTGATTGTATCGGGCTTATGGTTTAAGCCCATGTTTGTGATAGGACCGACTTGAGGCACGAATTCGGTTTGAGTACTAAGTTCTCTCGTCAACACGGGAGAAGGATCAGTACATTCGTTTATTGACGTGGATATTGATTCGACTTGCCTGGAAAGGTTGTCGTTTGTCGAACGCCCCGCTTTTGAGGTCCCGACGTTTGATTCCCAGGAGTGGGCCGGGTCCCCGCGAACGACACACTCCTCTGGAAGTTTTCCGACATAGAACATTTCGTTTGAGGACTCCCTCGTGTCCGCAACCGAAACAAAAGACTTGTTTCGTGGGCTCGGGACAATTAGAGAAAACATGTTGTTGCAACCCACAGTGATGGCACTGCGGTCGCGGACAATTTGTTTGGCCTAGTCTCCCACACCCCAGGATGGCGCAACTGAGCCGGCTAGCTTCAGCGCGTGGGTGTGGGTTGTTTTAGGGGAGGAAGAACTAGGCCCGTGCCCAACCATCCTCTGAGAGAAAAAAAAAGAAAAAAAAGAAAAAGAAGGAATGGGATTGGGATGAGGGAGAGTTCACTGAGCCTGAAAAAAAACACTCGCTTTTTACTCCATCAGTGAAACGCCAAAATTTATGAAAGACCAAAAAAAATATATAATTACGAATAAAAAGCAAGAAAAATAATAATACAACTAATACTAGATTAATATGTATAAACAAAATTCAAAATAAAAGGAAGAAAAAGAAAAAAAAACTTAAATAGGTATATGTAAAAATAAAAAAAAAGGAAAGAAACAAAAAAAATTAAAATCAAATCAAATAATAATGCTTCAAATGCTTAAACAAAATCAATAGAATAATTAAACTCACGTTTAAGCTGCCGATGAGGAGCGCTCTCCATCTGCGTGGTCTGCTCAAGCCTGAAACCAATGGTGCCGTTGATTCGGCAGTAAATTGAAAATTAATTATTATTTTTTTCTCTGTTTCCCTTGTACAATACTTCAATTATAGACAATACTCGTTAGAAAATCTATTGTTAATTCAATTTTGTTTTTTTTCTTCTTCCTACTTTAGGAATTCCGGCTCTGTTCCATATTATCAACTATGTACTATTTCCCTTTGGCCCTTCGATTATTAGTTAAACTTGTCTTTTTTTTTTGTTCTACTGTGTTCACTATGCATTTGTTTCCGTTGTTAAATTCAATTGTTATTTTGTAATACACTTTTTTTCGCTTTGATTTGTCAACAGCACAACGATGTTGGTATTTAGCAATTTGCATGACTTCACCATATAAAACAATTCAGTCTTCTCAGAGTTCACCTTTTCTTTTCACTAATATTTTCAGAGGTTTTTTTTCTCTTTTTCACGATAACTTGTCTCCTTTCCTAATTTTTAATTTTCAATTTCCGATTTTCAATGTCTTACAATCAGTCACTTTGTGTTTTATCCCGGCTACGGGAAAAGTTTTTATCAAATCTTTCACCGATGTGCGACCTTTTGTCGCCAAAACTTGACTGCCCCCCGCATTCATTTTTTTGTTTCTCAGCTGTCCGACAACGGCGGGTCACATCTGTCGTTGACCCCCTATTCCGTTGCTGGTAGCTGTTTCCTTGTCGGAAAGGTCAGCGGCCGTGCCACGACCTAAACTGACCCTTGCACTGAGGAAAACGAAGGAAAACGAAGGAAAAAAAATATAGAACGCAGTTCCACCTAGATTTGAACTCAGGCCTCTCACGCGTTTAAAATGCTATTACTCAGCCACGGAACTCTGTTGCTGTTCAGCGAGTCTAGGCACAAAAAGGTCCGTAGGCTGGTAGCAACAAACGTGGGGACGACCTGACCCAGGAGGTGGGTCTTTAGCAGCGAATATCCTGGGCATGGAATACACCAATCCGGTTTCCACCCTCATCCGCCAGTTCATATGACACCTGCCCAATTTTCCGACGGACTACTGCGCTATAAAACACAGGCGCTAGCTTGGCTGCAAAGCGGTTTGCCGCACTGCTAAGTACGTGATTACGTACAAAGACTCTTTGCCCGGGAGTAAACTGTTGTGTACGTGTTCTCAGGTTATAACGTTGCGCTCCCTTGCTGTACGCCTCGCTTAGTTTCGCTTTGACTCGGTCGTATGCGATACGCTGCCTGTCGCAGGGTCGGAGCGTTACCTCGCCATCTTCTAAAGCCTTTAATTTACGCAGCAGAGCATACTCTGATCCGTGCCTTACTGGTTGATAACCGAACATCAGGAAGTGCGGCGAGTATCCTGTTGAATCGTGTATCACATGTCGGAACGAGGCGCAGGACTCCGCAAGATGCTCATCCCACTCGCGATGATCTTGGCCAACATATGAGCGTATAGTGGCTAGCGTGGATTAGTTGGTGCGTTCTGCGGCATTTGACTGGGGGCTATATAAGGGCGTGAAGCAATGTTCGACCCCAAAGTTGTTTAGCAGCTGGGTGAAAATTTTGGAGGTGAACTGAACGCCGTTGTCCGTGTGCAGGATTTCCGGTACCCCATAGGTTAGAAATATTTCACTGGTAAAAAATTTGACCACGTTTTCTGCGGTGGCTTTCACCATGGGCTTGAGCCAAATGAATTTGGTGTAGTGGTCCAGCACGATTAACAGGTAGACATTACCACTCTTAGAACGTAGATAGGGCCCCATAAAATCAATGAAAATTCGCTGCATTGGTCGTTCGGAACATCGCAGTAAACCCATTGGAGGTCTCATCGTGCGGTTAGATGGCTTGCATTGTTTACACGTAAGGCAAGAAGCAATGTGGTTACGAACATCATTAGCGATACTAGGCCAGTAATAATTCCTACGTAATAGCTCCAGTGTCTTTCTTATTCCTCGGTGCGAAGCCATAGGTTTATCATGGGCCTGGGAAATAAGTTCCCTGTGATAGCTTTTAGGAACCCATAATTTGCGTTGCGGTATGTCCAAAAACAAAGAACTGTTAGAAGTGGTCTGGATGTAGACTCGCCCTTCCTCCGTGAACAGATTTTGGTAACGGTCTGGGCTTGCCTTAATCTTTGTGATCAAGTCCAGGTACTCCGGATCTAAAAAGGCGGTATCTGGGATAACTTCAGCTACATCCGTGACGAGTTCACTCAAGGTATACGATCTGGATAGTGCATCAGGTACCACGTTTTGCGTACCTTTTCGATGCTCGATGTTGAAGTTGAACCCCTGCAGCTTCAAGCTCCAACGGGCCAATCGGCCAGATAAGTCCTGTTGTGACATAAGCCACTTAAGACTGGCATGATCCGTGATGATGGTGAATGGCAACCCCTCAACGTAGGCTCTAAAACGCTTGACACTCTGCACGGCAGCCAAACATTCAAGTTCAGTTATACTGTAGTTTCGTTGGGCAGAGTTCAGCTTGGTGGACATATATGCGATCGGGTGCTCCTCACCATCGAAATCTTTTTGGAAGAGGACACTTCCGATGCCCGTAATGCTGGCATCACACTGGATGTAAAAATGTCGCGTGAAATCTGGGTTGGTCAGAACTGGAGCGGACACGAGTAGTTCCTTCGTCTGGATAAAGGCCAGGTTAGCAGATTCGGACCACACGAATGGGTTTTTGATTTTAAGAAGGTCCGTTAGTGGTGCTGTAACTGCTGCGAAGTTCGGAATAAACCGTCTGTACCAGCCTGCCATACCCATGAACCTCCGGATATTTTTGGCCGTTCGCGGTACGGGATAGGCCAGGATGCCAGATACTTTCTCGGGGTCAGTACTGAGTACCCCATCACTAACTACATAGCCTAAGTATTTGATCTCCTTTTGAATGAACTTGCTCTTATCAACGTTTATCGTGAGGTTTGCTTTTTGGAGTAAGTGGGCAACTGTGGACAACAGCTTAAGGTGCTCGTCCAAGGTTGAGCTTGTTACCAGCAAGTCATCCAAGTATACAAAAACCTGATCATGCAGTTCGTGCGGTATCACTTTGTGCATCAACCGGCACATTGTCTGCGGTGCATTACACAAGCCGAACGGCATGACTGTGAAATGGTACAGGGGTCTCCCAGGGATGGTAAAGGCGGTTTTTTCCTTAGCGCTCGCGTCAAGCGGAATCTGCCAGAAAGCATCCTTCCAATCCAGACTGGTGATGTATCTGGTGTCTTGCAGCCTGGCCAGCAGGCCCTCAATGAGAGGAAGCGGGTATGCGTCTTTGAGAGTCACTGCATTCAGGCGTCTGGCATCTAAGCATAGGCGCACTTTTCCAGGTTTTCTTACCAGCGTGACGGGGGAACTCCAAGCGCTGTGGCTTTCTTCAATTACCCCCAGAGACAACATTCGATCGAATTCGTCATACATCAGTTTCTGCACCACTGGGGAAACCGCATAGTGTCTTTGTTTGATAGGCACTGCTGTGCCGGTATCAATAGAGTGTGACAATAAATCAGTTTTTCCCAAATCCAACTTATTAAATGATGGAAACTGCTGTTTGACGAAATCGAGACGCTTCTGCTCTTCCGGGGACAAGTGATGGAAGCCACTGGATGTCGGTGTCGTAAGAGCATCAACGACAGCTTAGGGTACAGGGGTAATTTTAAAGGCATTCCAAAAATCCATGTCAAGATAAATGGGATTGGCTAGCGTGGGCACTACCAAAAATACGAAAGGGAGTATGCGGTTATTGCACTGCACTGGAACATTGACGAATCCCAGGATAGAGGCACTTTGACCCGCGGCAGTTCGAACCTTGTCATTCATGGTGTGCAGGTAGAGATCTAAATCCCTGATGAGTTCAATGGACCCTTTTCCTAGTATGCTGACAGTGGCCCCACTGTCCAACAGACCGATAAGTTTCCGCCCTTTGATTGTGATTTGAGCAAAAGGGCGGTTGTCTCCGTGCTGCGCTATGATAGTTTCCAGGCAGGCACTTCGTAGGTGTTTACGATCTTCAAAATATTTCCAATCCCGAAAAAAACGTGGTGCTCGAGGAGTCTGAGGTTGTTTAGGAGAACTGTTTACTGATAATACAGTCTGGGTGACAGCGTCAACAGTCTCCACAGTCTGGACTCCAACGTCACACATAAAAGGGGTGCCTATTAGACCCTCCGCCTTAGCTCGGGATCCGTATTGGCAGCAGCTTCGGTCGTCTTCGCTGTTGGTCTCCGGCTCTGGGGAGCACTTGAGGTTCCAGCCTTCCTCATTCCCCATTGCCCGTTTCCCGATCGACAATTCGGACAAGTTGGTTTCACGGTATTGGGTCTTCCACAACCGTAGCAAAATTGCCGCTGGTGTGATTGCGGACATTCCATGAAAGAATGACCTAAATCCTGGCAATTCCAACACACACGGTACTCGTTCGCGTCACCGTGGCGTCGATCAGCCTGCGGGTGGAATTCTTGGTGTGGACGCTGTGCTTGATAACCAGACTGGTCAGGCGGCATCGGAAGTCTAGTCCGAGCTGGTGTGGGATCGAAATGGCAGCCTGTCATCGCCTCGACTGTATCTTCTCGCATCCAGTCTTCTTCTGCATATACTTCATTTAATGCTAGTGATCGTCTGTGAGAGGGTCGATTTTGATGGAAAGCGCTGTTCTGGCCTGTGTTTTTCCCGTCGGGCCACCATGTTGCCTCAACAGCAACGCATCGTCGAATTAGTTCTCGAACCGATCGGAACTCCAGTCCGGCCAAATGATGACTCAACCTAGGATCCATGTTCCTCAATAGAACATATTGAATGTCGGCATCCGGAAGAGGATTTTTTAGTTGCACCATTAGCTCTTCGACGGCATCGTAAAAATCTCGGAAAGCTTCCTTCGGCCGCTGGGTCCTAGCATCTATAGCTCTTCGTATGTCCACGTCCGACTGTCTGGCCTCAAATCGCTCGCGTAAACCTGCAGACAGGTGACTCCAGAGTGGTATAGGAGTTATTTCCAGATATCGCCAGTAACATTCTTCAGATGGCCCTTGTAGGAGGATATGAAGATCCATTGCCAAATTTTCTCGGGACACATCATAAATATTGGCCAAATGTGTAGCCCGAAAAATAAATCGGTCAACACCCATTCCCTGAGAAGTTCCATCGAACTACAGCTTCCACTTTGTCATCGGAAGATGAACTGCAGATCGGCTGGGATGCACCATGGTGCTGGATAAGTCTGGATTGGGTCGGTGAGGTGTGGACTCTCGACCTTCTCGCGCTAGTACTGGGGTCGTGGTGGCACTTGAAGTTTGGTTGCCAGATGGAGCAAACATCACTTCCGCGTCCCGTGTCTCCCTATGGGGCTGTTGTGCAGCTGTATCTACGGGTGAAAGCGTGAGGCGGTCCAAACCACGTGTGAGACGAACTATTCCCGAGTCGTCCGGACGACGCACTGTGTTCGGCATTGCAAAGGTTCTAAACTAATAATTAAATCAATGAATGAAAAACCCTCAATAAAATATTTTCCTTTCGAAATTAAGAAAATAGATAAATTTAAACTGAAACGAAACCAAACTCAAAATGTTTTAAAATGCGTTGGATAGATTAAGTTTGTTTGTTTGTTGTTGTTGTTGTTTTTCAGACTCAGTGCCCCTAACCCTGTAGAAAGGAGAAGAAGGAAGAAGAAAGGATGGAAAGGTTGAAACTTGAATTGCATAATATTGGAAAATAACGAAAAAAAAACAAGAAGTTGCATGTGTATTACAGTGCGAGGAAGCTTCCCTACGTATCTCCCTCTAATGTCTTCATGTAGGCCGACTACGGTCTTATTCTACATTTTATATGATGGAATAAGCCGGACAAGAGTCGCAGGACGACTCCCTCACACAATGAATAGTCCCCAGGTGTATCGAGAGCGTCGTCTAACTCAATCCAAATCAGGAGATGTAGACGCGACACAAAACTCGATGGATCCCACCTGTTAACCACTCCAACATACCCGCTAAAGTCACATTAGCATGACTATCACTACTATATGCGACACTTGTGGGCGCCACCGCGACCGCAGTATCCAATCATTAAATCATTAATTATTTGAAAAGAAAGAAAACTCTAGAACTATAAAAGTTAAGCGTTTGCACAATATTTTAACAAATTAAACGAGCAAAAAAAATTACAAGAAAAACATTACTGCTACAGGAAAAATTTAAAATAATACTAACACGAAAATAAAAATCTATTTAATGGAAATGCGAAAATTGCCATATAGATATGTTGAAATTACTCTACTCTACATTAGAACCAACGAAGTTAACTAGTCAAAACCTCATTACCACAATACCCTTGGGCGCCATATGTTGCAACCCACAGTGATGGCACTGCGGTCGCGGACAATTTGTTTGGCCTAGTCTCCCACACCCCAGGATGGCGCAACTGAGCCGGCTAGCTTCAGCGCGTGGGTGTGGGTTGTTTTAGGGGAGGAAGAACTAGGCCCGTGCCCAACCATCCTCTGAGAGAAAAAAAAAGAAAAAAAAGAAAAAGAAGGAATGGGATTGGGATGAGGGAGAGTTCACTGAGCCTGAAAAAAAACACTCGCTTTTTACTCCATCAGTGAAACGCCAAAATTTATGAAAGACCAAAAAAAAATATATAATTACGAATAAAAAGCAAGAAAAATAATAATACAACTAATACTAGATTAATATGTATAAACAAAATTCAAAATAAAAGGAAGAAAAAGAAAAAAAAACTTAAATAGGTATATGTAAAAATAAAAAAAAAAGGAAAGAAACAAAAAAAATTAAAATCAAATCAAATAATAATGCTTCAAATGCTTAAACAAAATCAATAGAATAATTAAACTCACGTTTAAGCTGCCGACGAGGAGCGCTCTCCATCTGCGTGGTCTGCTCAAGCCTGAAACCAATGGTGCCGTTGATTCGGCAGTAAATTGAAAATTAATTATTTTTTTTTTCTCTGTTTCCCTTGTACAATACTTCAATTATAGACAATACTCGTTAGAAAATCTATTGTTAATTCAATTTTGTTTTTTTTCTTCTTCCTACTTTAGGAATTCCGGCTCTGTTCCATATTATCAACTATGTACTATTTCCCTGTGGCCCTTCGATTATTAGTTAAACTTGTCTTTTTTTTTTTGTTCTACTGTGTTCACTATGCATTTGTTTCCGTTGTTAAATTCAATTGTTATTTTTTAATACACTTTTTTTCGCTTTGATTTGTCAACAGCACAACGATGTTGGTATTTAGCAATTTGCATGACTTCACCATATAAAACAATTCAGTCTTCTCAGAGTTCACCTTTTCTTTTCACTAATATTTTCAGAGGTTTTTTTTCTCTTTTTCACGATAACTTGTCTCCTTTCCTAATTTTTAATTTTCAATTTCCGATTTTCAATGTCTTACAATCAGTCACTTTGTGTTTTATCCCGGCTACGGGAAAAGTTTTTATCAAATCTTTCACCGATGTGCGACCTTTTGTCGCCAAAACTTGACTGCCCCCCGCATTCATTTTTTTGTTTCTCAGCTGTCCGACAACGGCGGGTCACATCTGTCGTTGACCCCCTATTCCGTTGCTGGTAGCTGTTTCCTTGTCGGAAAGGTCAGCGGCCGTGCCACGACCTAAACTGACCCTTGCACTGAGGAAAACGAAGGAAAAAAAATATATAGAACGCAGTTCCACCTAGATTTGAACTCAGGCCTCTCACGCGACCGTTTAAAATGCTATTACTCAGCCACGGAACTCTGTTGCTGTTCAGCGAGTCTAGGCACAAAAAGGTCCGTAGGCTGGTTGCAACAATGTCCAATGTCACGACAATTCCAACAGACACTATGGTTATTGGAAGTAGCGACTGGACGTTGAAAGGTAGAATTGTCAGACCTTCAAAACGTGTTACGATTGCCGGATAGCCTTATCGGCTCATTGGACTCAAGGCCAATGGATTGTGTATTGTGGCTAATTTCGTGAATGGAACGCGGCACTATGGGTGCGGGTTTTCGGCTTGCACTGTTGCGATTCCAAACTGACTCAACTGAAATACAACATTGAACCAATTCCTGAGTGGTTCCAAACTGTCGGCCAGCCAGATGATCGCTGAGACGCGGATGCATGTTATGGTATAAGATTACTTGCAAATCTATATCCGGGAGTATGTTAGTTAATTGAAGAGACATATTTTCAATGTCATCGAAAAATTCGATGAAGGGTTCGTTATTACGTTGAGTCCGAGCGTCAATACGTTTACGGATGTCAACGTCAGAAGTGATAGAACCATACCTGCTCAAAAATGCGTTTTTGAAACTTAACCAATCAGATGAATTGGGTTTTAATTGTAGGTTTTTCCAATACTACACGGCAGCGGGTCCACGAACCAATAAATGAAAACTTACGATCAATTCGGGATATGGCACTTGATATGTTTTTGAAAGTGTTTCCACTTGAAATAGGAAGGTTTCTGCGTTGAAGCCTGAGGTGGATCCGTCAAAGCAGGTACCCCATCGGAAGATCGGGACATGTGTACGGAACGAAGAGTTGGAATGTTCTCTCCCACAGCTTGGAGGAACATTTGAAGGTGACACAACAGAATATGAGGACCTATAAGGGTCAATTCCCTCAACAGGGAATGTGAGATTAGGGTTGGGCACGAATAATGGGCCTTGACTGAAATCGGACTCGGATGGAATGCACACAGAAGTATTTACTTGGAAACTACCTTCACACAGAAGTATTTACTTGGAAACTACCTTCCACCTCAGCTACTTGAACAGGATCGGATGAGTTCCGATTATAGATATTTGTTTTTATGACGCTGTCTTACCCTAACTCCAACGAATGGCTACTTTTAGACCGAGTATTAGACATATTAGGTGTAGACACCTTATTAGGCCAAAATGTCACAGGAATGTCCATGTTGTTATTGAATATTATTTATAAAAATTACGTTAATACGAGGACCGATATAGTTGGAATGTTCTCTCCCACAGCTTGGAGGAACATTTGAAGGTGACACAACAGAATATGAGGACCTATAAGGGTCAATTCCCTCAACAGGGAATGTGAGATTAGGGTTGGGCACGAATAATGGGCCTTGACTGAAATCGGACTCGGATGGAATGCACACAGAAGTATTTACTTGGAAACTACCTTCACACAGAAGTATTTACTTGGAAACTACCTTCCACCTCAGCTACTTGAACAGGATCGGATGAGTTCCGATTATAGATATTTGTTTTTATGACGCTGTCTTACCCTAACTCCAACGAATGGCTACTTTTAGACCGAGTATTAGACATATTAGGTGTAGACACCTTATTAGGCCAAAATGTCACAGGAATGTCCATGTTGTTATTGAATATTGTTTATAAAAATTACGTTAATACGAGGACCGATATACTAATTTGGAATTATATAAGAAACGATAAACGATACGATATATATTAAATATTTCCGTAAGGGAAGTTCAATTTGACGAAATTATATTTTACACGCGACGATGTTTGTATACAAAACTAATATGGCGATACTGATTACTCGCTAATAAGCGAAACGTCTCAAAAGCTAATACTACCTAAAGTGATCAACCTGCGTTATCACGACGCCGACGATATATTAAAGAAACGATATATAAGATACGCGATACCGGCACCGATGATGTGTGTTTGTGAGGGTGTGTGTGCGATTTTACAAAAGTTTTACATAATTTGTACATAAGTTTTACAAAGGTTTTACAAAGTTTAACAAAATTTTACATTTACTTAACGGTACCTTAACAGGTTTGTACAGACATTAAACCTGATTAAATGGAATATATTGGTTTTTGTTTGTTTGCCCTTTAGTTTTTATATATTTATGATATTAAGGTGGGTGATTGCCTTCCTCCACAAAAGCAGCGGTGTATGCACGAGTAATTTTCAGATTTTACGTTTATATATTTTCGGTACTGGGGCCGGATGTCGAACACTCAAATTGCGAAGTGCATGTGTAAGAAATTCACCCATGAATCGAACAATTTGCGCGACACTACCAGTTTTCAGCCAAAATTTACTAAATGCAGGAAGAAGTGGTTTGAATAAGTTCGAGAATCGTTAGCGACGGAATCAAAACGTGTGAAGTGACAACAAGTGCTACAAAAGCCTTCTTGACTCAACGACGCGGCTAACACATCACCACATGATTTTCGAGTTTACGAAGAAAAACTTGGAACATGATAGAATTTGCAGATATACTGCCGTAGAATAAACACGAAGGAAAAGAATATGGGAAAGGTCCCATAAATTGCGCGCCATTTGTCATGGTCCCGACTTCGCGCACACACCCGAGGATCCGAGATCGAGTGCTCCACCATTTTGGACGCTCCTCCATCCCGGATGCCTCGTGTGTACCCGCGCCGCCGTGACCGGTACAAAGTCGACCGCTTAGTGGCGGTCCCGATTTAACATTTTTTTGTTTCCCCGACTAGCTCACCGAGTCGTGGGTTTTATGAACAAAGAGAAACACCGAAACGCATCACTTTCTGGCTTTTTGCAGAACTCTGCATCAATTCACGTTGAACGACTCAAACGCGAGTCGAATTTTTTTCATTGCATTGCACTTCGTATACGATAAAAAAACCAGCAAAATCGTTTTTGGGTTCAATCGCGCGGAGCCACTCCATGACCGTTCTTTCTCAGCTCTACCATTCAACTCCCCACACTCACTCTCTATTTCCGGCATGTCGAACATCGAAAAGCTACTTTTCGCGTAGCGTGGCGTGATCGATCACTCGTATTCGCGAAAGCTTGAACACGATCCGAGGGTTGGAGCGAGATGACGCGCTTGAATAGCTTTTTCGAAACTTGGCGAGCTTTGCACTTTCAAATAATCATTGCCAGGTAGATATTTCTCGGATTTAGTTATTTCGTGCAGAAAAGGCGCTAAGATAATTTGAATTTAGTTCATGGTACGTAACAGATTTTTACCTTCGTTTGAAATGAAGCATGGTGAAAGTTGCAGTAAATGTAGATTCAAAATTGACTAGCTCACCATGATGGTCTGTAATTTTGATTCAATTTCAATAAAAGATTTCTCAAGTGGACAGTTTTCCACATAAACAAATCTAAAAACGCTGTCACAACTTCCCAGCGGGCTTGCTCGTAGATTTCTTACCAGTTTACTTCCAGTTATTCTGGGTTTAATGATATCCGTATAAACATATATTAAATTGTTTCTTTCACAATCATCAATGGCTTTGGAGGATGTGTCACAATGTGTTCTTTTTTCAAATACAGACCATGATTTTTCCAGCTGACTTATACTGTCCAGAATTATTGATTTATCAAACGACTCTTTTATTGTGGCATCGATCGATTCCGCGTCGCGTTTCTCGACGGGTGTCTTTAGGACGTCAATGACGTCGATGAATAAGCCAGCAATACCATCGGTTTTATCCACTTCTGGTGGAACATGAGTTGTAGCATTTGATCCATCGGCTCTTTTGTATGACATGTTAATAATGGTGTGAAAATCAGTTTTAATCCACTCATCGGGTAATATTTCAGTACCGGACTCTTTAGCGGTGCGGTATATAGATCTTCGGATGGGTGAGGCAATTTTGTAAAACACCTGCTTTCGTAATTGATATGTTGTGGCTCCCAATGGTTTTTCTTTACCAAGTAGCTCTTTGTCACTAAATTCAATACCGCCTTGTAACAAAACTATGAAACCTGTTATGTTAAACGGTGACGCTATAGGCAACTCTACATTAAGTCTCAAACCATAATCTTTCAGCTGAAATGTATGGGTGGCCGGTTGAATACCCGCTTCTTTATCCCGCTTCTTCGTTAAACTATTTGACGGATAAATATATTGATTTTTTTCTTAGCATCTGTCCAATTATGTAGTATATAAGCGCTCGGAATGATTCAAATTTTGCATCTGACTTAAATAAACTTTCTCAGCAATCTTTCCGGACTGATAAATATGTATGCAAAAGACTCTTTCTTTTATTATACTTCTTATGTCGGAGATCACCTTTCCAACTCTATCTTCTTCGAAATGATCGTACATTATTTGTTTAATTTCGGTCAGGTAATATTTATATTAGGCAGGTCTGACTGTTAAAAAAAATGTCAAAAGAAATGATGAAAAGTTCATATCATTTTCCTTGTAACACAACTTTTGCAAATCATTAGCATACCACCTAAAACGAACATGATGCTTTTCCAATTCAACAACTTTAGCGATTATTGCTTTTGAGTCTTTTTGAACTGGTAAAGATTGTGTTGCTTCGGTAACGCTTACATCTTCAGATGGTATAGAACGTTTAGAAATTTCGCGGCTACCTGATTCGCTTTTCTCTTTTTTACGTTTTGGTAGAGCGATCTCCGTTATTCCGACATACCAATTGCCGGTAAACTTACACACACTTGGTAATATATGTTCGAAAGATGATAGCGTATTGTCAGGGTAAATGCCTAGGGAACTGTTGCTCAAGAGACAGACGTAGAACTCGTCATTTATTATGTTTATAGGCATTTTTTAAATTCTGTCCCAATTCACGTTTTTAACTCTGGAACTAGGCTCGGTCTTCAATCTTAACCGCTCACTTTGCCGAGCAGGCTTTTTAATGAGAATGTCAGTCTCAAATTGATCATGGCTTAGACGAGAGGGTCTTAATATAGATTGCTTGCCAGACTTTCGACCTACTCCATCGAAATCTGATATTACAGAACCTTTATCATCTACTGCATCTAAATCAGTGAAAACGTCATCCAGTTCATCCACACTCATATCCGCTGGAATTGTATAATGCGTTATACCATCTTCACCGGTTATTATCTTGTTATCCTTCAAATGAATCAGCCACACTTTTCCTTATTTTGGAAGCAGGTTTAAGACTTTTTGCTATTCCACTTGCTGATAGTCGTTGCTTAAAAGCAGCAGGCAGTTCTTGTTTCATTGATGTTATTTCGTTTAACGACTCGAATATCTCCTCCGGTCGTGGAGGCAAAGTTTGTGTGGGTATTTCGTTTTTAGATAAAACCTCGTCTGTGTACTGCTTGCGCGCAAATTATTATATTTTTGCCTATCCATGTGATCTTTCGAAGAAAGATTTTCGGCTTTGATCTCCATAAATGATTTTTTTCTTCGTCTTGCATTTAAAAACTGCATTAGCACATTCCGGTACAGATACCATTTTGTTTTATCATTTTGGCGCTTATTGTTCAGTATTTTACTCATGGTTTTGTCAAACAGTGTCTGTGTACTAGCGCTCTCAACTATCTGCTTCAAACGTTCATATACTTCCGGGGGTAATAGAAGCATTTTATTAAGACTGCTATGTCTATGCATATTTTTCAATTAAAGACCCCACCACACTTCCTAGTAATACGGGTAAAAATCCGCCTTGTTGAATTAACACTTAAAGTTGGCGTGGAACGGATCGTCTAGCCGCCGCTAGCTTACGCATATTCTTTTTATATTTACAAAGCCGGGAGAATATTTTTCCTCCCGGCAAATGAGTTCCTTAAAACAGGTGCTGGAAAAGTGCTGGGAATACAATATTGACGTGCACCAGATCTGACCTGAACATGACGATAACTAACTACAGTGTGGAAAGCGTTAACTCTTTTATTTATCTTGGTGTCAACCTCGCCAAAGACGGGAATGAAAAGGACGAAATAGAACGGCGAATTGGTCTTGCCAATAAAATATATTTTTCAGTCCTCTCGGTGATTAAAAGTAACAAAGTGCACCGAAAAAATAAGCTGCGCGTCTATAAAACGATCATCCGTCCTGTATTGATTTACGGATGTGAAACATGGACTTTGACTCAAGCCTCAGAAAAAAGGATTGACGTCTTCGAACGCCGCATTTTGAGACGTATTCTGGGGCCCGTGAAAGACGGACCGCACTGGCGAATCCGGTACAACCATGAGTTGTACGCTCTTTATGACGAGCCACCGGTATCGATTCTGACGAAACTGCTACGACTTCAGTGGGCTGGCCATGTGGAGCGTATGGATGACGGGCGAATTCCCAAACGCTCCATGAAAGGCCGAGCAACAGGAAGCCGCCCACCAGGAAAACCACGCAAACGATGGGAGGATGCAGTTGACAACGACAGCGAATCCTTGCTGGGATTCGCTAATTGGAGGACGCGGTCGCTGGACCGAGACAGTTGGAGGCAGTGTCTTCGGGAGGCCAAGGCTCGATTTGGGCTGGTGCGCCATTGATGATGATGAAATGAGTTCCTTCCAGTGTATTGTGTGTGATTTCGCATAGAGTTTTAATTACTTCGGGATCGGCGGTTTCAGTATAGCCTTTCTTAACCACGGGCTAGCTTTTTGAAGAACGTATAGCATATGCTTGTTGTTCTTTAATCGTCTCATTCGTGACACTATTGTCTTCTTTCAAACTATATGGGGAGCAATATCACTTTACAAACGTTGTTTTAGATATGTCGGTGCCAAATCGTAAGGTATCATTTATATCCTGTGTTAGGTCTATTAACAAAAAGCTGTGACGTCGTTGAGTTATTTCTTTATATATTCTCATGAGATCCGAACTGTTCTCAGGGTATATCTGTTTAGCGAGATGATGGAATTGACTCTTATCTTTGAGTTCTTGAAGCAAACTCGATACTTACAGTTTAGCGGAATAACTCGGCAAAATCTTCCTTGATGGAAAACATTCTGAGTCACCAGAACGACAGACAGATTACGATGATGCGATCCTTTCGTAAACAACTCGCATACTTGTCGTGATAACGCATTTAACATCATATCGTCCAGTACAATTAGGATTGGTTGATTCGTGCTATTTGGAAATTCCTCAGGAATAGAGTTCACATATTCGATATTTTCAAATGGCGGTTGCCGTGGTATAGCACTCTGTTCAGCGTTACACCAAATATTTTCTTCGCTGATGGTTGCATCATTGCATCGTTTCTAAGAAGATTTTCTATAAATGTCGTATTCCCGCAGCCAGACGGGCCTGCCACCATCATTGTAAAAGAGTGTTTAAAGGGCAGCATCTTTTTGTGTTTGGAAAGATGAACTTCTTATAAAAGCCATTACAAAACTTTTATTTATACATTTTTCAAGATGAGTAGAAGGCAAATTGTTAATGAACTCCATAGAACTGCTCGAAAAAACTTTAAACGTCTACGTGTTGTTATAAAGGGTATTGATGATCTTTGGCAGGCAGATCTGGTTGATATGAGTGCGTATGCATCTGAAAATCACGATTATAAATTTCTATTCACTCTCCCCGTCAAAAGTAAAAATTCCAATGATGTGGCTAAGGCTATGGAATCAGTTCTCAAACAGAGACGTATACCCCGGAATCTACAAACCGATGATGGAAAAGAATTTTTCAATAAAACATTTCATCGGTCATTGAAAAACTATGAAATAAACCATTATATATTGGTTTTTGTTTGTTTGTCCTTTAGTTTTTATATATTTATGATATTAAGGTGGGTGATTGCCTTCCTCCACAAAAGCAGCGGTGTATGCACGAGTAATTTTCAGATTTTACGTTTATATATTTTCGGTACTGGGGCCGGATGTCGAACACTCAAATTGCGAAGTGCATGTGTAAGAAATTCACCCATGAATCGAACAATTTGCGCGACACTACCAGTTTTCAGCCAAAATTTACTAAATGCAGGAAGAAGTGGTTTGAATAAGTTCGAGAATCGTTAGCGACGGAATCAAAACGTATGAAGTGACAACAAGTGCTACAAAAGCCTTCTTGACTCAAACTACGACGCGGCTAACACATCACCACATGATTTTCGAATTTACGAAGAAAAACTTGGAACATGATAGAATTTGCAGATATACTGCCGTAGAATAAACACGAAGGAAAAGAATATGGGAAAGGTCCCATAAATTGCGCGCCATTTGTCACGGTCCCGACTTCGCGCACACACCCGAGGATCCGAGATCGAGTGCTCCACCATTTTGGACGCTCCTCCATCCCGGATGCCTCGTGTGTACCCGCGCCGCCGTGACCGGTACAAAGTCGACCGCTTAGTGGCGGTCCCGATTTAACATTTTTTTGTTTCCCCGACTAGCTCACCGAGTCGTGGGTTTTATGAACAAAGAGAAACACCGAAACGCATCACTTTCTGGCTTTTTGCAGAACTCTGCATCAATTCACGTTGAACGACTCAAACGCGAGTCGAATTTTTTTCATTGCATTGCACTTCGTATACGATAAAAAAACCAGCAAAATCGTTTTTGGGTTCAATCGCGCGGAGCCACTCCATGACCGTTCTTTCTCAGCTCTACCATTCAACTCCCCACACTCACTCTCTATTTCCGGCATGTCGAACATCGAAAAGCTACTTTTCGCGTAGCGTGGCGTGATCGATCACTCGTATTCGCGAAAGCTTGAACACGATCCGAGGGTTGGAGCGAGATGACGCGCTTGAATAGCTTTTTCGAAACTTGGCGAGCTTTGCACTTTCAAATAATCATTGCCAGGTAGATATTTCTCGGATTTAGTTATTTCGTGCAGAAAAGGCGCTAAGATAATTTGAATTTAGTTCATGGTACGTAACAGATTTTTACCTTCCTTTGAAATGAAGCATGGTGAAAGTTGCAGTAAATGTAGATTCAAAATTGACTAGCTCACCATGATGGTCTGTAATTTTGATTCAATTTCAATAAAAGATTTCTCAAGTGGACAGTTTTCCACATAAACAAATCTAAAAACGCTGTCACAACTTCCCAGCGGGCTTGCTCGTAGATTTCTTACCAGTTTACTTCCAGTTATTCTGGGTTTAATGATATCCGTATAAACATATATTAAATTGTTTCTTTCACAATCATCAATGGCTTTGGAGGATGTGTCACAATGTGTTCTTTTTTCAAATACAGACCATGATTTTTCCAGCTGACTTATACTGTCCAGCATTATTGATTTATCAAACGACTCTTTTATTGTGGCATCGATCGATTCCGCGTCGCGTTTCTCGACAGGTGTCTTTAGGACGTCAATGACGTCGATGAATAAGCCAGCAATACCATCGGTTTTATCCACTTCTGGTGGAACATGAGTTGTAGCATTTGATCCATCGGCTCTTTTGTATGACATGTTAATAATGGTGTGAAAATCAGTTTTAATCCACTCATCGGGTAATATTTCAGTACCGGACTCTTTAGCGTTGCGGTATATAGATCTTCGGATGGGTGAGGCAATTTTGTAAAACACCTGCTTTCGTAATTGATATGTTGTGGCTCCCAATGGTTTTTCTTTACCAAGTAGCTCTTTGTCACTAAATTCAATACCGCCTTGTAACAAAACTATGAAACCTGTTATGTTAAACGGTGACGCTATAGGCAACTCTACATTAAGTTTCAAACCATAATCTTTCAGCTGAAATGTATGGGTGGCCGGTTGAATACCCGCTTCTTTATCCCGCTTATTTCTTAAACTATTTGATGGATAAATATATTGATCAACCATCTGTAATAATTCATTGTGGTTTCGTTTGTTTCTTAGCATCTGTCCAATTATGTAGTCTATAAGCGCTCGGAATGATTCAAATTTTGCATCTGACTTAAATAAACTTTCTCAGCAATCTTTCCGGACTGATAAATATGTATGCAAAAGACTCTTTCTTTTATTATACTTCTTATGTCGGAGATCACCTTTCCAACTCTATCTTCTTCGAAATGATCGTACATTCTTTGTTTAATTTCGGTCAGGTAATATTTATATTAGGCAGGTCTGACTGTTAAAAAAAATGTCAAAAGAAATGATGAAAAGTTCATATCATTTTCCTTGTAACACAACTTTTGCAAATCATTAGCATACCACCTAAAACGAACATGATGCTTTTCCAATTCAACAACTTTAGCGATTATTTCTTTTGAGTCTTTTTGAACTGGTAAAGATTGTGTTGCTTCGGTAACGCTTACATCTTCAGATGGTATAGAACGTTTAGAAATTTCGCGGCTACCTGATTCGCTTT
The DNA here is from genome assembly GCA_963942545.1 of Oxycera nigricornis. Classification (NCBI taxonomy): domain Eukaryota; kingdom Metazoa; phylum Arthropoda; class Insecta; order Diptera; family Stratiomyidae; genus Oxycera; species Oxycera nigricornis. Next base: position 78,066,535 of record OZ012660.1, read on the forward strand.
TCTCTTTTTTACGTTTTGGTAGAGCGATCTCCGTTATTCCGACTTACCAATTGCCGGTAAACTTACACACACTCGGTAATATATGTTCGAAAGATGATAGCGTATTGTCAGGGTAAATGCCTAGGGAACTGTTGCTCAAGAGACAGACGTAGAACTCGTCATTTATTATGTTTATAGGCATTTTTTAAATTCTGTCCCAATTCACGTTTTTAACTCTGGAACTAGGCTCGGTCTTCAATCTTAACCGCTCACTTTGCCGAGCAGGCTTTTTAATGAGAATGTCAGTCTCAAATTGATCATGGTTTAGACGAGAGGGTCTTAATATAGATTGCTTGCCAGACTTTCGGCCTACTCCATCGAAATCTGATATTACAGAACCTTTATCATCTACTGCATGTAAATCAGTGAAAACGTCATCCAGTTCATCCACACTCATATCCGCTGGAATTGTATAATGCGTTATACCATCTTCACCGGTTATTATCTTGTAGTGTTTGCTGGTTCCTTCAAATGAATCAGCCACACTTTTCCTTATTTTGGAAGCAGGTTTAAGACTTTTTGCTATTCCACTTGCTGATAGTCGTCGCTTAAAAGCAGCAGGCAGTTTTTGTTTCATTGATGTTATTTCGTTTAACGACTCGAATATCTCCTCCGGTCGTGGAGGCAAAGTTTGTGTGGGTATTTCGTTTTTAGATAAAACCTCGTCTGTGTACTGCTTGCGCGCAAATTATTATATTTTTGCCTATCCATGTGATCTTTCGAAGAAAGATTTTCGGCTTTGATCTCCATAAATGATTTTTTTCTTCGTCTTGCATTTAAAAATTGCATTAGCACATTCCGGTACAGATACCATTTTGTTTTATCATTTTGGCGCTTATTGTTCAGTATTTTACTCATGGTTTTGTCAAACAGTGTCTGTGTACTAGCGCTCTCAACTATCTGCTTCAAACGTTCATACACTTCCGGGGGTAATAGAAGCATTTTATTAAGACTGCTATGTCTATGCATATTTTTCAATTAAAGACCCCACCACACTTCCTAGAAATACGGGTAAAAATCCGCCTTGTTGAAGTAACACTTTAAGTTGGCGTGGAACGGATCGTCTAGCCGCCGCTAGCTTACGCATATTCTTTTTATATTTACAAAGCCGGGAGAATATTTTTCCTCCCGGCAAATGAGTTCCTTAAAACAGGTGCTGGAAAAGTGCTGGGAATACAATATTGACGTGCACCAGGTCTTCGTAGACTTCCAACAAGCATACGATAGTATAGATCGAAATATACTATATAAAATAATGCTTGATTTTGGGATACCTATCAAACTTATACGAATGACCAGACTAACGATGACCGACACACGATCTAAAGTCAGATGTCAAGGCGATCTGACTCAAAGCTTCGACACCAGCCCAGGTCTTAAACAGGGTGATGGCCTCGCCCCCATACTCTTCAATTTGGCCCTAGAGTATGTCATCAGGAAGATTAAAGTAGACAATGCGGGAACGCTACTCTTTAAGTCTACTCAAATAGTAGCGTACGCCGATGACATCAACATCATGGCCCGATCTCTATCTCGTGCCAAAGAAGCGTTTACTGAGCTGGAGTCAGCGGCTAGGCAAGTCGGCCTAAGGGTCAATGTGAACAAGACCAAATATATGACCCAGTCAAGGAAAAAGACGCCAAATAGACAAAACATGACGATAACTAACTACAGTGTGGAAAGCGTTAACTCTTTTATTTATCTTGGTGTCAACCTCGCCAAAGACGGGAATGAAAAGGACGAAATAGAACGGCGAATTGGTCTAGCCAATAAAATATATTTTTCAGTCCTCTCGGTGATTAAAAGTAACAAAGTGCACCAAAAAAATAAGCTGCGCGTCTATAAAACGATCATCCGTCCTGTATTGATTTCCGGATGTGAAACATGGACTTTGACTCAAGCCTCAGAAAAAAGGATTGACGTCTTCGAACGCCGCATTTTGAGACGTATTCTGGGGCCCGTGAAAGACGGACCGCACTGGCGAATCCGGTACAACCATGAGTTGTACGCTCTTTATGACGAGCCACCGGTATCGATTCTGACGAAACTGCTACGACTTCAGTGGGCTGGCCATGTGGAGCGTATGGATGACGGGCAAATTCCCAAACGCTCCATGAAAGGCCGAGCAACAGGAAGCCGCCCACCAGGAAAACCACGCAAACGATGGGAGGATGCAGTTGACAACGACAGCGAATCCTTGCTGGGATTCGCTAATTGGAGGACGCGGTCGCTGGACCGAGACAGTTGGAGGCAGTGTCTTCGGGAGGCCAAGGCTCGATTTGGGCTGGTGCGCCATTGATGATGATGAAATGAGTTCCTTCCAGTGTATTGTGTGTGATTTCGCATAGAGTTTTAATTATTTCGGGATCGGCGGTTTCAGTATAGCCTTTCTTAACCACGGGCTAGCTTTTTTAAGAACGTATAGCATATGCTTGTTGTCCTTTAATCGTCTCATTCGTGACACCATTGTCTTCTTTCAAACTATATGGGGAGCAATATCACTTTACAAACGTTGTTTTAGATATGTCGGTGCCAAATCGTAAGGTATCATTTATATCCTGTGTTAGGTCTATTAACAAAAAGCTGTGACGTCGTTGAGTTATTTCTTTATATATTCTCATGAGATCCGAACTGTTCTCAGGGTATATCTGTTTAGCGAGACGATGGAATTGACTCTTATCTCGTGGGTTCTTGAAGCAAACTAGATACTTACAGTTTAGCGGAATAACTCGGCAAAATCTTCCTTGATGGAAAACATTCTGAGTCACCAGAACGACAGACAGATTACGATGATGCGATCCTTTCGTAAACAACTCGCATACTTGTCGTGATAACGCATTTAACATCATATCGTCCAGTACAATTAGGATTGGTTGATTCGTGCTATTTGAAAATTCTTCAGGAATAGAGTTCACATATTCGATATTTTCAAATGGCGGTTGCCGTGGTATAGCACTCTGTTCAGCGTTACACCAAATATTTTCTTCGCTGATGGTTGCATCATTGCATCGTTTCTAAGAAGATTTTCTATAAATGTCGTATTCCCGCAGCCAGACGGGCCTGCCACCATCATTGTAAAAGAGTGTTTAAAGGGCAGCATCTTTTTGTGTTTGGAAAGATGAACTTCTTATAAAAGCCATTACAAAACTTTTATTTATACATTTTTCAAGACGAGTAGAAGGCAAATTGTTAATGAACTCCATAGAACTGCTCGAAAAAACTTTAAACGTCTACGTGTTGTTATAAAGGGTATTTATGATCTTTGGCAGGCAGATATGGTTGATATGAGTGCGTATGCATCTGAAAATCGCGGTTATAAATTTCTATTCACTCTCCCCGTCAAAAGTAAAAATTCCAATGATGTGGCTAAGGTTATGGAATCAGTTCTCAAACAGAGACGTATACCCCGAAATCTACAAACCGATGATGGAAAAGAATTTTTCAATAAAACATTTCATCGGTCATTGAAAAACAATGAAATAAACCATTATTCAGCATTCAGCGCGTTAAAAGCTTCAATTGTCGAGAGATTCAACCGAGCTCTGAAAGGTATCATGTGGAAAGAATTCAGTATAAATGGGAATTATCATTGGATTAGCATTATACAGAAGTTGACGGACAAGTACAACAAAACAAAACATCGCAAAATCAAGATGCGTCCCATAGATGTTAACGTAACCAATGAAGTACATCTACTTGCAACAGTTTATAAGAAAGTTGAGGTGGTGTCAAAGCCTAAATTTAAAATTGGAAATCAGGTGCGAATAAGTAAGTACAAGCATGTGTTTGAAAAGGGCTACCGAACCTAACGAATATACATATATATATATATATATATATATATATATATATATGTATATGTATATGTATATATATATAAATATATATATATATATATATATATATATATAATTTGCTCACCAACGCTAACTGTTGTTAGCATCCTCAGATATTCCACAGCGCCAAATTCCTGGCAGTATGTACGCTAGAAATTTCAATTATGAATTTACTGTGTAGCCTTCCTGCAATTCATACCATTTAACCCCGGTGATCATAGCTTGGTCACTTTCATTCCATCTAAACCCATTCACAACAACCCTATAAAGACTTTAATCAAAACACACGCAACACAATTGACATTGTAAAAATTGCAAGCATATGCTTGTAGTCTGTACTACCGGCCGTGTAACCAAACGTCATTTTCTCATGAAGCCAATTAATTCTCATTTAAAATTGAGCCATACCACTTAATTACTCTATTTCGCAATATAGTGTAAAATATGTACAACAAAAAAAATCATAAAGAATGCGGAAGACTCATAAAGAATGCGGAAGAAAAAAGTCGTTACTTTAATGATATTCACCCTCAATCTACAGTTCCCCAGCAACAACAAGAAAAACGATTCATCTGCCGTTACCTTCTTGATCATTCATGATACATCTCTTCTCGAAAGAAGCACCTGTTGGAACAGGGTCAATGGGACGTCACGATATAAACCTTTGGGGAATACCTTTAATTAAAATAAACATTTATCGGCCGGATCGGACTTGAAATATTTTAACCTCATGAATTCATGAACTCCTGGTAGACTGTCTCGCAGTATTAAGAAAATTAATATATATTTATATGTACTACCATACTTCTGTCCGATCATGGCTATTTAAATACATCTCAACGTACATGTGTATGAAGTTAATTGGATACTTTTCGTAATGCATTAAGGTTAGTATCAGAATTCAGTATGAATAGGAATTACCATTAAAATTGCTGCCTGTTTCTTTTCACTCATCATCCGCACAAATAACGTACAGTAACACGGCGTATTGAAATCATTGGGTTCGTAATACATTAAGCTAATTTTGATACAGTGCTACAGAAAATGTACGTGCAAGGCTTTACCCTGTCCCCATCATTCGTTGTCTTGAACAGACGCTACATATATTCACCGTGGCCAGAAGGTAAAATTGGATTAATGTGGTAGGAAAAATTTGCGCGCAGGGCATTTCATGCATATTTTGCCGTCAGCCTTTCATGACTCCCTGGTAATCTATTCCACAAAAACTCAATAGATTCTCCTTTCTAACACACCCTACACCCCTAACAACCAACCAACTGGGCCCACAATATCGCTCAACGCTTCGCAAATCATACTCTTAATGTATCTAAATGCACACATCTGTTCGCCATACAAATCTAACAACACAAATCACCGCTACACACCTGACAACCCCAACCAACCAACTGCAACACCCCTGTTACAAACAACAAATCACCGACACCAGGCACCCGGACACCAGCCTCAAAAACGCACTGATCCAAACCCTTGTAACCGCGTACACCAAGCACCAACCTGCACTGGTTGGAAGTGATTGAAAAACAGGTTCCCACTCATACAAAGCCTGGTTTCAAGGTACGTCACTACTAAGACGGCATGTTCTTTGTATGTAATCTTTATAGATTATGCGTGGTGAAATGTGTAATAACTGTGTGTTTTTTTGTTGGAAAGATGAATGAATCTAATAGACACAATGATGAAGAGTTGTCTGCAAAATGCAGTACCTGCTAACCGCCAGCCTAATTGCATACTTCGTTTTAACAAGTCGGAAGAACTTTATGTGGCATTTCCTTCCGACCTCTAAGAAGCTAGTGAGAACCATTTTGTCACCATCTCCATCCACAGGTGGAAATTAAAGCTCGATGGTATTGTGAAAAAAGGAGTAGCGATTTTTGTAAAGGAATTATAATCTCAATAAAAATGTTAGCGGTATAGTTAGTTGACAAGTTTTAGTTCTACCAATAGGTCCAATGGAAGAATTTTGACGGTTAATTGAAGTACTTGACAAGTTGTCTTTATGGATTGTCGAAGAAAACACTGATGTTTCTACGGAGGACTGCAACCTTATATACTAGTCGGCTGGGATAAAAGTTAATAAGAAATAGGTAAATAGCCTCGAACAGTGAAATAAAAATTCTAGGTGAGGGTAATGGAGATAGCAGAACTCAGAATGCAAAGAAAGAACAGGCCATTTAAGGCTTGGGATTTAAAAAGGAATATTCTTTAAGGACAGCAAATAGAATAAAACATTTTCATAGATGTCTAAGTAGTAAGGTAGTCATGCGAGTAAACAACAGGTATATTCTAGTGCCGCAAAACGCCGTCGCTGGTTTGTATGGCAAACTGGTTTATAGTGCCATGAAAAAGCAGCGACATGACTTGAAAACTGGCTTCAGGTGCCGTGAAATCAGTGGCATGCCACGGTGGGAAGAAATCAGATTATATGTTTCAAGCGAGAAGGCTTGCTTTGACGTCAGATTTCGTGAGCGCTAATTGCTCCGACGTTGTAATTTTCGATTGGAGCCTGTTACCCTTTGAATAGAGAGAATAAGGAACTGAAATGGCCTATGCTGCCCCATAAGCGGCGGTGCATTTTCACTACATACGCAACTTATTTACCGAAGAGAGCGATAATCAATCCACGTTGCCCTTGCTTGCCCCGCAACCCAAACATTGCAACAATACTGCTTACTACTCACACAGCAAGGTGTACAATACTTGAAAAGCTCGGATGCTATGCTGTGGTCAAACTAAATGTCAAAAAGCACTCCACACTGCATCGCCGTCCAGCCAATCCGAAATTAGGATGACAGCATCGCTCGGTTCCGCGATTGGTGCATTGTACTTTTGCTCGTTTTGTCTTCGGAGCTGCACGTGGTAATTTTCGGTGCGTTGTGTAAATTCACAAAATACTCGGTGGAAATAAAACATTCAGTTGGAAAAGTGTAGTGTGATTGAGATAAAGTGCTGTACTATAAGTCGTTTAAGTGATTAAGTAGTGAAATTGTGAACAATTATCTGTGTAAATTTCAAAAATGCGTTGCTGGTATCCTGGCTGCAAGTCTTTGCTAGGTAAAAATATTTTCTCTCGTTTCATTTTTCTGGTGAGTAGCTAAAAGTCAGTTTTATGGAAATAACATAACTTATCTGGATATAATCAATGTTTTCATTGAAAAATTCACGCGCGATGCTAAGCAATTGCTTTGTACATTTAGGTCAAACTAATTGTCAAAACCGAATCATGTGCTGCTCAGCAGTCTAGAGTCGGTGCAACGCTAGAATGAAGTGGGGCATTAAACATTTTGTATATCATTTCAGGTTCCCAACGTCACCAACTCGGGCTTCCGAATGGATGGAAATAATTGGAGGAAACGAATCCTGCATGAAGTAAAAAATTTGGGAGCTTCATTTTGAATCGGGGTACGTGGTTAATCGCGGTTTAAGAAAGTTTTTACAACCGTATGCAGTACCAAAGGCGTTACTGAAATTAGTGAGTAAAAATATTTTATTTTATTTAAGCTTTAAAAACTATTTCTTTAAAAATATTTTAAACATTTATTTTTTATTTTTAAGGTAGTGGAGACGTAAGTAAACTACCGCGATACTCCCGGAACATCTACTGGAACACATAATATAGTAAGTTTAATCTTTACAATCTATAATGAGTTTGCAGTATAGCTGAGAAAATAATAAGGCAACATATTTTGCTCCAAGGGAACATAACCAACAAAAGTGCGACCTTAGCTATCAAGAAAGGTTTCCGGGAACCGCTCTTGGGAAAAATTTTATTTGAGGAATATGCTGACCATTTACAAGAGCATAGTCATTATAACTGTTTGATCGAGTGCATTGTAAAAACTTACACTAATACCCGATTATATTACATATGTAAGACCTCCACGTAAAAGCCGTCCATTAGAAACAAGTATAATCATTTAGTTCATTTTAAGTGAATGCGAATGTTAGATTTAATTAGGTTTTACTTTTACTTTCATCGGTATAAGCGGTATTGTTTTTTGTAAGTATAATAGTAAAAATAAATGTTTTGTTGAATCATATTGTAAAATCTTGCTTCATCGCGACTTTTTAACGTTATATAACTTTTCGAATAATATCCATTTGAAAAACGATTCCTCCCTACGGCACTACGTCCTTTTGTTTACAAAATGCTAAAACTAGTGTGGTTCTCTGTCTCGCTCTACGATGGTCTTTAGCGATTTCGTTTCCTTGGTTCTCTCTATTCAAAGCTGTTACCACTCCTGTGTTGAAGTCGGCACCGTCGCGATGAGTGCGAGTGAGTTGACTGCATGGTATAAAGACTACAGGAGGTAAACCCATTAGAAAATCGTCATCCTATTTCGCTCGCACATCTGACTCACATTGCGTCACGTATTCACTGAAATTAGGGCTACCAAAGTAACAAATCGGAGACTGCGCGTATGGCATGCCAAAATATAACGAACTGCCACATTTGAATCAGGCGTTGCAAAAACGCCACATATTAAAATTTAGCAAATTGTCAGGTAACAAAAACGAACGTTTACTGTAATCAATAGTATAGCTTAGGAAACAAACAAATATTCTCTAAAGAATATTCAAATGGCACATTCTATATTTTTTCTTCCATTACGTGTCACTCCACCCAGCAGGAAAATCACATCTTGTATGCCGCAAAGTGTTGCTGAAATTTCTCCTTGGCAAAATTTCATCCTTGTCTGAACACATGACGTCACCGCAGCTTCGGAAGAGACTATCTGGTCGTCTTTATACCATGAGTTGACTGTATGGATCATGCACGTGTTTATGACGAGCACGTGTATTTTGGTGGCGTCTTTTAAGAACGCGAATTGAGCGTCAGCCGAATGCATCATCTAGATGCAATTCTAACTTTCACTTTTTTTTGCGTTTTGCATTGCATTCGAGAAGCGTTTGTTTGTTTGTTTGGCGTGAAGATGGTTATTGTACCGGCATCGCCGGCAAACGGCCTTCAGGCTTGTTTGGTTAATTAGTTATCGCATCAGCTTTGCATATAATTTTGTTTTCGCCGACAAAGTGGTGTCCGTTCAATCAACAGACATATGTCCATGCATCTATTCAAAGAAGAAGAATGTGTAAGCTGCTGGAAGTTGAAATTGAGAGTCAGCCAGATGCATTGTCTAGATGTAATGCTTACTTTCACTTTTTTTGCGTTTTGCATTGCATTCGAGAAGCGTTTGCTTGTTATTGTACCGGTATTGTGTATGCCGGCAAACAACGGCCTTCAGGCTTGAATTAGGGTTTTCAATAAAAAAAACACTATTTTCTTAACTTATCTTATTTTATTAAAACGAACGTCTTCGTCTGTTCACAATCGAAAGTAGAATGAACTAAAATCTTAAATCTAACATATTCTGCTTACGAACATATGTACAACAGATGTGGGATCTTTTCTTGTACGCATTTTGCATTATTTACCTAAATGTATTATTTCCCACGTTTTCAATATGTACATTTTTCACCATATGGTCATCACAAGAAAGAATAGGAAAAAGGTTATTTTATGGTTTTATTTCATAGCATCCTTTTCCGAATCTTATCTTATGGATGCCATATGTGTTGAGGATAGGAACTATCCGTAACTCTTGTTTGGTCAATTAAGCTATCACATCAGCTTTGCATATAATTGTGTTTTCGCCAGCTAATGGCAGTTGATATTTTATAAATTTTTTCTTTTCTCGGTGAATGTGAAGTGAATGATTTTGAAATAAAAGACAGACAATCGTGGTAATAACACTTTTATTATTGAAAAAGTTCATCTTTCACAGCTTTGGGGGGACATTAACTATTGTAAAATATGCGGTTACAATTGTTTCACAGAGTTGTAATTTTTTAAAGCGTATAATTTGTGGCGTGGATGTAGCAAAGGTCCTAATATTGTAGCCATAATCCCATCATGATGAGTTGTATGAAAACTAATCCGATAATATTAAAGTACCTTAGCCGTAATACAGATGATTTTTTAACGGGCTTTTTTGCAGGGAGGTTCTCGTATATGCTACAGACATCTTTTCCGGTAGCAACAGTTTGGTGAGTTGCGCAAACGTTCGGCCGCCACATCAGAGGGGGCTGGTGAATGCAGCCATCCAGAACGAGCAAAAGTAACATTTCACGTAATCACGTAATGGTGTTGAAAAATCCACTTCGTGCTAGCTTAACCACTTTTCTTTCAAATTTCAAAGTAGCACCATGAAAAGTACTTTTGTGATTGGTGATAAATATTCCTTTTTACGTTATATATTTTAAGTCGTATTTAATTTATATATGGGAACTTTGTGAGGCACAATAAGAATCATTAAATTTTTAATTGTTTTTTTTTTGTCAAAACTAATTTAAGGGGTTACATAGGTCTTGAAAGAAAAGAAAATTTTTTCAAAGAAATTGTACTTGCAAAGCCATGAATATATTTTATTTAAAATTTACACACATAAAAGTTTTAGGATTTCAAAAACTTGGAAAAAAATTTCAGCTAGAAACATTGAAAATTGTCAACTGGGATTGGATTAGCATATGCAAAGTCAGTTTAAGCTCCATACTTTAAAATTCTATACATGACCAAATTAAAGGAATCTAAAGTCAAAGCTATTTGATTGTCATTTTATGGTCCTTGATGAGTTCAAATTCAGTGAGCCAAAGTATTTCGGGAAAATTTCAAAGTATTTTTGTTTGTATATTTTATTTTCAATTATTTGTAAATTTTTGATATCTAGCAATGATGGAAACTGTATTTTCCTAAATTGTATGGCAATGAACATCTATTTTAAATGTAAAGAAACGATTACAATCGGGAATTGATATAATAAATTTTCATACACATTAAGCTGCGTACACATCTATATAGCTGTATTTTGTAATTATGACATATTCTTGTATGCATATACACCTAATTCGTATGTTCTCTTCGTACATTTACTTGCATATATAGTACAATAGTAAGAAATTTAATTTATTACAAACTTTCTTTCACAATTTTCATGGAATTCACTTAAGTCCTAGGAAAACGATATTCTTGTTTCCGAACGTATGGAAACTCGCCGGTAAAAGTGACTTCAATGAAAACACCTGTACAATGTTCTTTTAGTGCAGCATCGAAGAGAAGAGGAATTAGCCATTTTCAGTTTTACGGATACCGAAGCTTGCATTCCTAGAAAATGCCAATTAAAAGTAACATTTTAGGTGAATGTCTTGTTGTTGTTGTTGTTGTTTTCAACTGCTAGGTTTTAGCATTCCAAGTTGGTTTAAGTAGCATTTGGATACTTGCAACATCAGCAGATACATTTGAATCAAATTAATAATACGTTGGCGTGAATACAAATAATTTACCACGAATAGTAGCTCTGTGCTGTTTATTTTTCGTAGAACTGAAATATTTTCGTTACAAGCTAATCCACTTGCCACTTCTATGTCAATAGTTAAATATTTGAAGGAATAAAGCGAGAATTTTTTTGCGCAGAAATTCGGAAAGCTTCAATGCTACTTTCCTTGGGTTTGGTTGGTCTGGAAACGAGTTCGGAAGCAACAACCTTCAACTTATTTTATTATAATGGAATATCACTGGGACTCGGACAAATCTAATAATTGTGGCTTATTGTCCAAAATTGAGCTTTTCATTCAAAATTAATCATAAACATCGAAGCCAAAACCACATTGATTTTCTAGAATATTACACATATTTTATAGAAAGCAAAATTGATAGTTTTTGTGACATTCTTTCAAGAAATGATATGTTATTTTTTGGCTTAATATTCATCATCTAATATCTTGTTCAAAATTGAATATCCCTCCCCCAAAAACAAGCTTATCAATTTTTTGAAAGTGATAGAAGAGAGACTTCTGAATTTTCTAGGGACATTACAGCTTGAAGATTTCAATTCAAAAATGTTTAACTCAACTAAACGCAAATTCAAGTTATTGACACTTTTGTATCATATTTTCAGTAAAGCAGGGTGAATTTGAAAAGTATAGTGCTGACTGTGTCCAATTTCTAATTGAAAATGTAATTTTCTACATTTATTTTGCAGATTTATGGTAATTTTCTGTTGAATAAATTTAAAATAAGTTTTTTATAATAAGCAACAGCTTTTCGACTATTTTTATGAGGTGAAACTCATAAAAAACTTGAAAAGCATCAGTTTTAAATAAATTAATTGTACGAAATTAGATTTAACATAAAACAACGCAACTAAAGGATTAGGTTACTTCACAGATATTAGAAAACTCTTTAAATGGGGTACACCGAGGAGATAAATAACATCTATGAATATTTACTTATGTAGGAAAATCCATGCACTCCCTTTTAAGTTGAAAGAAGTGAACGTCAGTGGCAGATATTGTCGAATGTATTTCACTGAATTTTGCATGAAATCAATTGCTTCATAGTTGCATCTACTACGCCAAATGTAAATATGTGTATCCTTATAGGAATGTGCTTGCATACTTTCGATTTATTGAGCAGGTCCAGCATTGAGGTTTAAATATCCGTTTATTCTTTTAGTTTCCAAAAACAATTGAATATATTGCACGTACACATTTTTGTTTATTTCTGCCTACGTCGCTTTTCTATATTATTTAGCATAGGCTAGAACCTCCTAGTCTAATCGACAACTTCGCCATCCGACACCCCGAAACCACGCTTCGCCTTCGTGAATTTTTCATCAAGGGGTATTGTTAGGATTTTTTCGTGTCGATATTTCAGGACGTGTAAAGTGATGCATTTCTTACGCAATGCATCATACAGGAGGTGTTTCGAAAAAAAAAGACTCGGAGGAGTAAGAACCAACGACGGCGAGTCTTGTCTATGAAAAGATATCAAGATTCGTTGGAGGAGGTGGCTAACGTGGTTGACAATCAGGCAAATCAAAATAACCAAATTTCAATGTAATATCCAGAAATCGGTTGGCGCGATCCCAAGCCACACAATCAATCGGTGGCTTAGTAGCAGCCACGAAGAGAGATCGATACCAGCGGATCCAAGCTTTGGAGCTACATTTTCGTATCGCGTTGCGGTAGTTCGGATTTGAAAAAGAAGCGGATCGTGCATGGTTGGTAGTAAAGGCTACGCTACAACACAACACAACAAATTATACTCAGCCAGTTTGGTTTTCTTCTTTCTTTACGGGATCTTATGATTGTTGGCAAGCGGTTAATATTGAAACCACTCTGTGATTTAATCTAGATTCGTATTACAATCTGGATAGTACGGCCGATGCGGCATTACATGAAAATACTTTACCGTGAGTTGCATATTTTCGCTGTTTTCCGTCTTGCTTTTCGCGTTTCTGCAATCTCGGTCGTGGTACTTTCAAAAATTCGTATTCTGTTTCAGTGATCTGTGGTGCATCATTTCTGTAGAACAGTTTCTAATTTTGAAATTCTGAGCTCAGTGGTTTTCCCCTTGTTGCGATCTGAACTCTGAACTTTGACCTGAACCTGAACTTGAATAACGGTTTGTTAAGCTATCATCTGGCATCTTGTTTAATTTAATACTCGGTTGTGATCCTTGCTTTAATTGTTTCGCGCCAATAAATAGGCAATTTAATTAGTGTCGTCCACTTATTAACCCTTGAACAATGGTTCATGATTCGCCTCCTTATGGGTCCACGTGTGCAATTTGTGCCATGCCAGAGTCCACAAGATCGAGTTTTCTGGCCTGCGACGGTTACTGTGGCAAATCGTTCCATGCCAAATGTGTCAACGTGAACAATGTTTTTATAGAAATTCAAGCTAAGCATCCTAGCAATATATCGTATCGCTGTGATGCTTGTAAGAATACTACTTTGTGCGACATAATTAAGATCCTGCATCAGCACTCCACGTCACTTGCAGCGCTTAACCAGAGATTGAAATTTATTTCCACATCTCACACTTTACCGCCAACGCCAACAACTTCTCATGATGCTAATCATCCACCGGCACCTAAAACACCAGCATCTACTACATATGCCTCTACTTCATCAGCAACTTTTACAGCAGCCCCTATCGTTCCTGCATTTGATAGTGAGTCTATCCCAAACACGTCAATGGATAATCTTAACTCGCCTATATTAAGTCGTGGGGCCATACCCAAATCAACAAAGCCTGCTCCTCGACCCCTCACACCTGTTGCTTTAAAGGATTGTGATGATGTTTCAGTCAAGCCACTACATTTGATGCCACCTTCGTCACCAACGCCTGCACTACATGTTGTGGCTACCGCTGCGCCACGGTCTGCAGTGCACGCTGCTGCTACCGCGGAGCCAAAGGGTTTGGATTCGGTGCCTTCTGTAAATCCGACATTGCATGTCGTTGCTCCGCCGATCCAAATCTTTGTCTCTCGGCTCGCATACGTCACGTCTGTCAAAGACGTACAAAATTATATCGTAGCAAGACTTGGATTTACTCCCTTCTTCTTTAGTTGCAAAAAACTAGTTAAGGAAAATATGGCAAATAAAGTCATTGCCTCCTTTAAATTGACTGTGCCTCCCGAGCACAAGACAATACTTAAGAGTGACTTTTGGCCAAATGGAACACTGGTCAAAGCCTTTACCGTTCGTCGCTCTACGAATTTTCACCAGCCACGTCTTCGTTGATCCCAGCATTAGTTTCACCAACTACTTCAACAGATTCTGCAAGTGCCTCTTATCCTAATATAAGTAGAAAAATTAGTGTCTATTATCAAAATGTACGGGGTTTACGAACCAAGCTGCAGCATCTCAATCTTTCGTGTCAGTTGTCAAATGACTCTATTATTTGTTTGACAGAAACCTGGCTACACTCTGGCATCTTTAGCTCTGAGCTTTTGCCTAATTTTTCTACATATCGCAAGGACCGCGATCATCATCTATCATATAAAAACGATGGTGGTGGAGTCTTAATAGCTGTGAAAAATTGTCTTTCCAGCGCTCTCTGTGAAGATTTCCTCCCTCCCCCTCCCATAGAATGTGTTTTAGTCAAAGTACTTGCTGACCCTTCCACTACATTGTATATGGCTTCTATATACTTCCCTTGTAACTCTCCTCTTGAGCTTTATGAATCTTTCTTTGAGGCTATTACCTCGTTTTGTCTCTCTCTTAATCCGTCGTCTCGTGTTATCATCTGCGGTGATTTCAATCTTCCCTCTATTGATTGGCACATTTTTCCTCATATTGAAATCATCTCTTCTAATCGATCATCGAACCTTCTCTCCAATTTTCTCTCATTGTCGGGTTTTTCCCAATTCAACCATGCCTTTAACTTAAACGGTCGACTTCTTGACCTTGTTATATCGAATATTATTCCTGAAAACTTAACTTTAACCACTGCTCCTCTTCCCTATGTTCCTTCGGATACCCATCATCCACCTCTACAGTTTGAACTCTCCTTTTCTTTCCCCAAAGCTCAGAATAGGCGCAAACAACTTAAATTTAACTTTTGGAAATCGAATTACATTGCTTTGTCGGAAGAACTCAACTCAGTTAAGTGGGCATCTTTTTTTGACAGTCTTGGCTGTGAAGATTCGCTCGTTAAATTCTACTCTCTTCTCTATAACCTTATCTCTCGCTTCACTCATTTTCATAGTCGTACCTCGTCACATAATCCTCCCTGGCTAACTCGTAATGTCTTAGCTATCTTGAAATAAAAAAATCAAGCTTATCGGCGTTATAAATCTAATAAAACGCCGGATAACTATACGGCCTTTTCAAATCAACCAACCTGTAAATTAAAAGAGCTATGCGTAGCTACTTCGCTAATATCGAAAATTTACTGCACTCTAGCCAAACAAAACCATTTTGGTCTTATGTCAATTCCCTTAAGTCTTCGTTCAGTATTCCTCATACTGTTTCCTGGGACGGTAAGCAAGGCTCGACTCCTGAAAAAATTTGTGAGATATTTGCTCAGTTTTTTTCCTCAATCCTGCCACAACTCTCTCAAATTCTTTTGATACTCCTTCTTGCTTTCCACTTATTCTTAATCTTATCTCCACTAACCCAACTGAAATCCAAGCTTTGATCAATTCTTTAGATTCCAGCGTTGGCCCTGGGTCAGATTGACTTCCTAATATATTCATTAAATCCTTATCCTCCTCATTATGCATTCCACTTTCTTATATTTTCAATGCTAGTTTATCCTCTGGTATCTTTCCCAATTTGTGGAAATTGGCTTATATTTTTCCTGTACTCAAATCTGGATCCTCTTCTGATGCTTCCAATTATCGTCACATTTCAATTCTTTCCTGTTTTCCCAAAATTCTTGAACGCATTGTCTACAATAATATATACGAAGCTCTTAATTGTAGGCTGTCCCCATTTCAACATGGATTTGTTCCAAAGCGCTCGACCGTCACGAATCTCCTTGAGCTTACCCAAACTGTAGCAAAAGCTCTCGACAGCCGTACTCAAGTTGATGTAGTATACACTGACTTCAGTAAGGCATTTGATACTGTCAACTTAAATGTTCTATTGCAGAAGCTAGCTCACTTTAGCCTGTATGGTCCATTAATCTCCTGGCTTGAGTCCTATATCAGTACTCGTTCTTGTCGTGTTAGCCTATGTGGAGCACATTCTTCTCTCTTCCATCCAACATCCAGCCCTCTTCTTTTTTTGCTCTATATAAATGACCTTCCCACTGTCGTAGCATCTCAGTGTCTTTTGTATGCTGATGACTTAAAAATTTACCGAGTTATTCGTTCAGAAGAGGATTGTATTGCTCTCCAAAGGGATCTTGACGCGATCGTTTCTTGGAGTGAAACTAATTTTCTCTTCATGAATGTTCAGAAATGTCACAAAATGTCCTTCTCCTTAAAGCTCAGTCCAATTGATTACACCTACGTATTACATGATATTCCACTTGCGCCGGTTTTTCAAATAAAAGATCTAGGAGTGATTTTCGACCCGAAACTTAAATTTGAGCCTCATATTGTGTCAATAACCGCACGCGCCTCTCGCGTCTCCGGGTTCGTATTAAGACACTGTCATATGTTTACTGACATTTCTTCCTCGGTCAACCTATACACTAGCCTCGTTAAACCAATCCTTGAGTATTGCTCGCAAGTATGGTCACCACACTACCAATATTTAGATTCTATGGTTGAATCAGTTCAGCACAAATTCACTCGTTTCCTTATCTTTAAATTTAAAATTCCATATATGCCATATGAAGAGCGACTTTCCTTGCTGCAACTTCCTACTTTGAAATCCCGCAGACTCTTTTTAGATGAATGTTTTCTGTTTCGTCTTCATCGCCATCAATTAAACTCTAACCTCCCGATTGGTTAGAGTATCGTACTTCAGAACGCCCTGCCAGATCTGACACCATATTTACAGTTCCATATGCTAGGACTGAGACCTTGTATTATTCGCCGATGTTGCGACTCCCTCGAAACCATAATACTCTGCGACTTGGTCCGTTTCCTCAATCATTCTACATTCATAAGCAGAAGGTGAAGGGGTTTTTAACTAATTAGTTTAATCGATATTATGTTTTTCTTTTCTTTAATTTTTGCATTTTTCTTTCTTTCTTTTATTGTCTTGTAATTGGATTATGTTAGTCTGTAAGACAATTTCTTCTTAAATAAATAAATAAATAAGCTGTTAGAAGTGAAATTCATTTTGCTTTTGCTGTTAATAATAAAAGGCTACGTGCTAGAACCATACAGTGGAAAGCAGAAAAAAAATTATTCTAAGAGTTTCGGATCGTATCGTGAAAATCACACTGCCAAATAAACGTTTCGGCGGTGCTGCGGTCATCCATTGGGACTACTTACGAGTACATCTTTTATGTTTTAAATTACTCTAAGGTGCCGTTGATGGCTGGCATTAATTTCATGGGAAGCATGGTTTCGGGGTGTCGGATGGCGAAGTTGTCGATTAGACTAGGAGGTTCTAACCTATGCTAAATAACTAATATAGAAAAGCGACGTAGGCAGAAATAAACAAAAATGTGTACGTGCAATATATTCAATTGTTTTTGGAAACTAAAAGAATAAACGGATATTTAAACCTCAATGCTGGACCTGCTCAATAAATCGAAAGTATGCAAGCACATTCCTATAAGGATACACATATTTACATTTGGCGTAGTAGATGCAACTATGAAGCAATTGATTTCATGCAAAATTCAGTGAAATACATTCGACAATATCTGCCACTGACGTTCACTTCTTTCAACTTAAAAGGTAGTGCATGGATTTTCCTACATAAGTAAATATTCATAGATGTTATTTGTCTTCTCGGTGTACCCCATTTAAAGAGTTTTCTAATATCTGTGAAGTAACCTAATCCTTTAGTTGCGTTGTTTTATGTTAAATCTAATTTCGTACAATTATTTTATTTAAAACTGATGCTTTTCAAGTTTTTTATGAGTTTCACCTCATAAAAATAGTCGAAAAGCTGTTGCTTATTATAAAAAACTTATTTTAAATTTATTCAACAGAAAATTACCATAAATCTGCAAAATAAATGTAGAAAATTACATTTTCAATTAGAAATTGGACACAGTCAGCACTATACTTTTCAAATTCACCCTGCTTTACTGAAAATATGATACAAAAGTGTCAATAACTTGAATTTGCGTTTAGTTGAGTTAAACATTTTTGAATTGAAATCTTCAAGCTGTAATGTCCCTAGAAAATTCAGAAGTCTCTCTTCTATCACTTTCAAAAAATTGATAAGCTTGTTTTTGGGGGAGGGATATTCAATTTTGAACAAGATATTAAATGATGAATATTAAGCCAAAAAATAACATATCATTTCTTGAAAGAATGTCGCAAAAACTATCAATTTTGCTTTCTATAAAATATGTGTAATATTCTAGAAAATCAATGTGGTTTTGGCTTCGATGTTTATGATTAATTTTGAATGAAAAGCTCAATTTTGGACAATAAGCCACAATTATTAGATTTGTCCGAGTCCCAGTGATATTCCATTATAATGAAATAAGTTGAAGGTTGTTGCTTCCGAACTCGTTTCCAGACCAACCAAACCCAAGGAAAGTAGCATTGAAGCTTTCCGAATTTCTGCGCAAAAAAATTCTCACTTTATTCCTTCAAATATTTAACTATTGACATAGAAGTGGCAAGTGGATTAGCTTGTAACGAAAATATTTCAGTTCTACGAAAAATAAACAGCACAGAGCTACTATTCGTGGTAAATTATTTGTATTCACGCCAACGTATTATTAATTTGATTCAAATGTATCTGCTGATGTTGCAAGTATCCAAATGCTACTTAAACCAACTTGGAATGCTAAAACCTAGCAGTTGAAAACAACAACAACAACAACAAGACATTCACCTAAAATGTTACTTTTAATTGGCATTTTCTAGGAATGCAAGCTTCGGTATCCGTAAAACTGAAAATGGCTAATTCCTCTTCTCTTCGATGCTGCACTAAAAGAACATTGTACAGGTGTTTTCATTGAAGTCACTTTTACCGGCGAGTTTCCATACGTTCGGAAACAAGAATATCGTTTTCCTAGGACTTAAGTGAATTCCATGAAAATTGTGAAAGAAAGTTTGTAATAAATTAAATTTCTTACTATTGTACTATATATGCAAGTAAATGTACGAAGAGAACATACGAATTAGGTGTATATGCATACAAGAATATGTCATAATTACAAAATACAGCTATATAGATGTGTACGCAGCTTAATGTGTATGAAAATTTATTATATCAATTCCCGATTGTAATCGTTTCTTTACATTTAAAATAGATGTTCATTGCCATACAATTTAGGAAAATACAGTTTCCATCATTGCTAGATATCAAAAATTTACAAATAATTGAAAATAAAATATACAAACAAAAATACTTTGAAATTTTCCCGAAATACATTGGCTCACTGAATTTGAACTCATCAAGGACCATAAAACGACAATCAAATAGCTTTGACTTTAGATTCCTTTAATTTGGTCACGTATAGAATTTTAAAGTATGGAGCTTAGACTGACTTTGCATATGCTAATCCAATCCCAATTGACAATTTTCAATGTTTCTAGCTGAAATTTTTTCCAAGTTTTTGAAATCCTAAAACTTTTACGTGTGTAAATTTTAAATAAAATATATTCATGGTTTTGCAAGTACAATTTCTTTGAAAAAATTGTTTTTTCTTTTCTTTCAAGACCTATGTAACCCCTTAAATTAGTTTTGACAAAAAAAAACAATTAAAAATTTAATGATTCTTATTTTGCCTCACAAAGTTCCCATATATAAATTAAATACGACTTAAAATACATAACGTAAAAGGAATATTTGTCACCAATCACAAAAGTACTTTTCATGGTGCTACTTTGAAATTTGAAAGAAAAGTGCTTAAGCTAGCACGAAGTGGATTTTTCAACACCATTACGTGATTACGTGAAATGTTACTTTTGCTCGTTCTGGATGGCTGCATTCACCTGCCCCCTCTGATGTGGCGGCCGAACGTTTGCGCAACTCACCAAACTGTTGCTACCGGAAAGGATGTCTGTAGCATATACGAGAACCTCCCTGCAAAAAAGCCCGTTAAAAAATCATCTGTATTACGGCTAAGGTACTTTAATATTATCGGATTAGTTTTCATACAACTCATCATGATGGGATTATGGCTACAATATTAGGACCTTTGCTACATCCACGCCACAAATTATACGCTTTAAAAAATTACAACTCTGTGAAACAATTGTAACCGCATATTTTACAATAGTTAATGTCCCCCCAAAGCTGTGAAAGATGAAATTTTTCAATAATAAAAGTGTTATTACCACGATTGTCTGTCTTTTATTTCAAAATCATTCACTTCACATTCACCGACAAAAGAAGAAATTTATAAAATATCAACTTCCATCAGCTGGCGAAAACACAATTCTATGCAAAGCTGATGTGATAGCTTAATTGACCAAACAAGCCTGAAGGCCGTTGTTTGCCGGCATGCACAATACCGGTACAATAACAAGCAAACGCTTCTCGAATGCAATGCAAAACGCAAAAAACAGTTAAAGTAAGCATTACATCTGGACAATGCATCTGGCTGACTCTCGATTTCAACTTCCATCAGCTTACACATTCTTCTTCTTTGAATAGATGCATGGAAATATGTCTGTTGATTGAACGGACACCACTTTGTCGGCGAAAACACAATTATATGCAAAGCTGATGCGAAAGCTAATTAACCAAACAAGCCTGAAGGCCGTTTGCCGGCGATGCCGATACAATAACCATCTTCACGCCAAACAAACAAACAAACGCTTCTCGAATACAATGCAAAACGCAAAAAAAGTGAAAGTAAGCATTGCATCTAGATGATGCATTCGGCTGACGCTCAATTCGCGTTCTCAAAAGACGCCACCAAAATACACGTACATGATCAATACAGTCAACTCACTCGCACTCATCGCGACAGTGCCGACTTCAACACAGGAGTGGTAACAGGCTCCGATCGAAAACTACGACGTAGGAGCAATTAGCGCTCACGAAATCTGACGTCAAAGCAAGCCTTCTCGCTCGAAGCATATAATCTGATTTCTTCCCACCGTGGCATGCCACTGATTTCACGGCACCTGAAGCCAGTTTTCAAGTCATGTCGCTGCTTTTTCATGGCACTATAAACCAGTTTGCCATACAAACCAGCGACGGCGTTTTGCGGCACTAGAATATACCTGTTGTTTACTCGCGTAATTCTATTTTAAAGGCCTAGTGCCTACCTTACTACTTGCCAATCCTTTTTTAAAGAAAAATGTATTGTTTAGATTCCATAATTTATTTAAGTAATCCTTTAAGCTTAGGATATGATGTTTTGTAGCTAGTTTAAGCATTTTGACAAAAGAGATGGAAAAGAATTAGATCTCCTTCAAGGTGGAAGAAAAATATCAGTTTATCGAGCTGTTAACTCGATTTTCGGCCTTATACAATGTTCACTTTTCAGAGCAGAGTTTAAAAGGCGCTGTTCCTTCCCTAAACAGTGAGCAAGATAGAGACGACTCTATTTTCACTGTATTACAAAGTGAAAGACTTGCCCCAAAGAATTCGGCTAGTAGCAGTTTAGATGTGAATGTTGAAATCCTGTAGGAAGTAGAGCAAGATGCAATTTCAGCTCGACATGTAGTGAGGTGGGTAAACAGATCGGAATTTTGTCAAGGGAGGACATCTTTCATGAAAACTTTAACCTCAAAGATGTTTGAATGTTCTTTCGATTAAAAAAGTTCAGAGGGACCTGTGAGGACCCTATTAAAGAGCTCGAGATCATGTTCAACAGAATGATGGAAGAGTTAGTCTCTAGTTCGGAGTTAGGCAGTAAAATAAGCTACTCTATTGAATTTTCCGCTTTGCCTGAGATTTAGCCAATCTGGTCTAGCTTGAGACCTGTAAGTGAACTGAGTGAGGCAGATATATTAATTTGCCGTTCGTTGGCAGTCGTTGAAGATTATTTTTCACACCTTTACGGTTTAAAACAATAAAATAGCATTAATATATTTAAGCTGCTAATTCATATACCAAAACCACATTTGTAAAAAGTGAAAAGGAAAAATATATAAATACTGTAAAAGCGACAAGAAAAATTTTATTCTCTGTGGACATCTCATTTAGCTATCATGGCTGACTCTATTTTTTATATACAATTCCATTAATATAACTAGGAACTATATTAGCTTTTGACTCGGTGCGCGGTAGTCGCGGCACGGAGAAAAACATATAATATCGTACAAAAATGTGTATTAAATAACAAAAGATAAATGGATCGCGACCTCACGCGACGCGCCCAGCGGTAACCGAATAAGACTGAGAATCGATGCGATAGCTGAAACTCCTTTTATTAATTTCAGGAGTGCTAAGGCTGCAACCTCAGCTTTTAAGATGACCACACATCCGGCGAAAACTGCAACTGCAACGTAAGCGGTTGCTTATCTAGCGCCTTGAATCTTCAATGTATGAAATTGAAGACGAAGGTTGGTGTGCGCATTCTTGTTGCAGCGATAAAAAATCGCTGCCGCGCACAGTGCCAGGTGGTGATAATCAAACGCCACATTACTCTCCCTGTAGTGGAGAAGCCACGATAAAACGAAAAAGAAAGAAGGTCGCTTTGCGTTTGGAGCGCATCGTTTGAGGTTACATTGAGTAGTTCTATTTTAATTCTATTAATATATTATAATAGTCTGCTGATAAGCGGTGTGAGGGCGTCTTTAATTGCGTTCGAAGTTTGCTGTTGATATGATGTTAGAACAAGGGATGAATCGAACGATTAGCTTAATCTGTCGTCCAGAACGCGTAGTTTTAGGTGGGCCGATGCATGCATCTGCGTTGGTGGGAATTGTTGGATCCACTGCGATGTAGGCGGGCTTAAACCGATCTATGGATATGTTTGTACGACGGCCGTTGATGCTGATCTTGAAATGCTTGGCATGCCTAGCTATCACTGAATATGGACATATGGTCATATGATGGTGAAAGCGGTGGCTTCATCTTGTCGTTGCGGATAAAGACGTGGGTGCATGTCGTGAGATCCTTGCTGACGAAAACATCAACTGAACCGTGATGCGATATGTTACGCGGGTGCAATGATTGCATGTGCAACCGTAAGTCACGCAGGAAGTCTGTTTCGTTGACGGAAGGATGGGAATCGGTAAAAAACTCTCCAGGGAGATGTATTATTAATTTGATTCAAATGTATCTGCTGATGTTGCAAGTATCCAAATGCTACTTAAACCAACTTGGAATGCTAAAACCTAGCAGTTGAAAACAACAACAACAACAACAAGACATTCACCTAAAATGTTACTTTTAATTGGCATTTTCTAGGAATGCATGCTTCGGTATCCGTAAAACTGAAAATAGCTAATTCCTCTTCTTTTCGATGCTGCACTAAAAGAACATTGTACAGGTGTTTTCATTGAAGTAACTTTTACCGACGAGTTTCCATACGTTCGGAAACAAGAATATCGTTTTCCTTACTTAAGTGAATTTCATGAAAATTGTGAAAGAAAGTTTGTAATAAATTAAATTTCTTACTATTGTACTAGTGTTCATGACCGAACATTGCACAAGATGTTCATTGAACCTTAACATCATGGTTCAATGTACATCAATTTAATTAAGTCAACAACATACATTGGACTTAGCCAATTGAACGTAATGCGCATTCCTAAATTATTGCATTGGTAATGACAAACCAATTTTTCATGAACGTGCCTACTAAGTTCAATATATGTCACATTTACGAATATTTGCTTACTTGTAAGATTTCATTTAAATTGAAATTGTAACGATTAACTGACCTAGTTTTTATGATTGTAAATAGTATATAAGTAGCATAACACTGAAATAAAATGCATTCATTTCCCAGTCGGAACCTGTGTATTATTCCCACTTACAGCTCCTCTATCACCAGTCTTTTGTGCCTACACCCTTTGGTACACGAAGACTTCCTAAAAGTGCAAGATCGTCGTCTGGAGTGGACGGCCTTTAAACACTATCCCCTCATTGCATCAACTTGAGAATAGGTCCTGTAACTTAAAAGTTACAACTATATATGCAAGTAAATGTACGAATAGAACATACGAATTAGGTGTATATGCATACAAGAATATGTCATAATTACAAAATACAGCTATATCGATGTGTACGCAGCTTAATGTGTATGAAAATTTATTATATCAATTCCCGATTGTAATCGTTTCTTTACATTTAAAATAGATGTTCATTGCCATACAATTTAGGAAAATACAGTTTCCATCATTGCTAGATATCAAAAATTTACAAATAATTGAAAATAAAATATACAAACAAAAATACTTTGAAATTTTCCCGAAATACTTTGGCTCACTGAATTTGAACTCATCAAGGACCATAAAAAGACAATCAAATAGCTTTGACTTTAGATTCCTTTAATTTGGTCATGTATAGAATTTTAAAGTATGGAGCTTAAACTGACTTTGCATATGCTAATCCGATCCCAGTTGACAATTTTCAATGTTTCTAGCTGAAATTTTTTTCCAAGTTTTTGAAATCCTAAAACTTTTATGTGTGTAAATTTTAAATAAAATATATTCATGGTTTTGCAAGTACAATTTCTTTGAAAAAATTGTTTTTTCTTTTCTTTCAAGACCTATGTAACCCCTTAAATTAGTTTTGACAAAAAAAAACAATTAAAAATTTAATGATTCTTATTTTGCCTCACAAAGTTCCCATATATAAATTAAATACGACTTAAAATACATAACGTAAAAGGAATATTTGTCACCAATCACAAAAGTACTTTTCATGGTGCTACTTTGAAATTTGAAAGAAAAGTGCTTAAGCTAGCACGAAGTGGATTTTTCAACACCATTACGTGATTACGTGAAATGTTACTTTTACTCGTTCTGGATGGCTGCATTCACCTGCCCCCTCTGATGTGGCGGCCGAACGTTTGCGCAACTCACCAAACTGTTGCTACCGGAAAGGATGTCTGTAGCATATACGAGAACCTCCCTGCAAAAAAGCCCGTTAAAAAATCATCTGTATTACGGCTAAGGTACTTTAATATTATCGGATTAGTTTTCATACAACTCATCATGATGGGATTATGGCTACAATATTAGGACCTTTGCTACATCCACGCCACAAATTATACGCTTTAAAAAATTACAACTCTGTGAAACAATTGTAACCGCATATTTTACAATAGTTAATGTCCCCCCAAAGCTGTGAAAGATGAAATTTTTCAATAATAAAAGTGTTATTACCACAATTGTCTGTCTTTTATTTCAAAATCATTCACTTCACATTCACCGACAAAAGAAGAAATTTATAAAATATCAACTTCCATCAGCTGGCGAAAACACAATTCTATGCAAAGCTGATGTGATAGCTTAATTGACCAAACAAGCCTGAAGGCCGTTGTTTGCCGGCATGCACAATACCGGTACAATAACAAGCAAACGCTTCTCGAATGCAATGCAAAACGCAAAAAACAGTTAAAGTAAGCATTACATCTGGACAATGCATCTGGCTGACTCTCGATTTCAACTTCCATCAGCTTACACATTCTTCTTCTTTGAATAGATGCATGGAAATATGTCTGTTGATTGAACGGACACCACTTTGTCGGCGAAAACACAATTATATGCAAAGCTGATGCGAAAGCTAATTAACCAAACAAGCCTGAAGGCCGTTTGCCGGCGATGCCGATACAATAACCATCTTCACGCCAAACAAACAAACAAACGCTTTTCGAATGCAATGCAAAACGCAAAAAAAGTGAAAGTAAGCATTGCATCTAGATGATGCATTCGGCTGACGCTCAATTCGCGTTCTTAAAAGACGCCACCAAAATACACGTGCTCGTCGTAAACACGTACATGATCCATACAGTCAACTCACTCGCACTCATCGCGACAGTGCCGACTTCAACACAGGAGTGGTAACAGGCTCCGATCGAAAACTACGACGTTGGAGCAATTAGCGCTCACGAAATCTGACGTCAAAGCAAGCCTTCTCGCTCGAAACATATAATCTGATTTCTTCCCACCGTGGCATGCCACTGATTTCACGGCACCTGAAGCCAGTTTTCAAGTCATGTCGCTGCTTTTTCATGGCACTATAAACCAGTTTGCCATACAAACCAGCGACGGCGTTTTGCGGCACTAGAATATACCTGTTGTTTACTCGCGTAATTCTATTTTAAAGGCCTAGTGCCTACCTTACTACTTGCCAATCCTTTTTTAAAGAAAAATGTATTGTTTAGATTCCATAATTTATTTAAGTAATCCTTTAAGCTTAGGATATGATGTTTTGTAGCTATTTTAAGCATTTTGACAAAAGAGATGGAAAAGAATTAGATCTCCTTCAAGGTGGAAGAAAAATTTCAGTTTATCGAGCTGTTAACTCGATTTTCGGCCTTATACAATGTTCACTTTTCAGAGCAGAGTTTAAAAGGCGCTGTTCCTTCCCTAAACAGTGAGCAAGATAGAGACGACTCTATTTTCACTGTATTACAAAGTGAAAGACTTGCCCCAAAGAATTCGGCTAGTAGCAGTTTAGATGTGAATGTTGAAATCCTGTAGGAAGTAGAGCAAGATGCAATTTCAGCTCGACATGTAGTGAGGTGGGTAAACAGATCGGAATTTTGTCAAGGGAGGACATCTTTCATGAAAACTTTAACCTCAAAGATGTTTGAATGTTCTTTCGATTAAAAAAGTTCAGAGGGACCTGTGAGGACCCTATTAAAGAGCTCGAGATCATGTTCAACAGAATGATGGAAGAGTTAGTCTCTAGTTCGGAGTTAGGCAGTAAAATAAGCTACTCTATTGAATTTTCCGCTTTGCCTGAGATTTAGCCAATCTGGTCTAGCTTGAGACCTGTAAGTGAACTGAGTGAGGCAGATATATTAATTTGCCGTTCGTTGGCAGTCGTTGAAGATTATTTTTCACACCTTTACGGTTTAAAACAATAAAATAGCATTAATATATTTAAGCTGCTAATTCATATACCAAAAACCACATTTGTAAAAAGTGAAAAGGAAAAATATATAAATACTGTAAAAGTGACAAGAAAAATTTTATTCTCTGTGGACATCTCATTTAGCTATCATGGCTGACTCTATTTTTTATATACAATTCCATTATAATAACTAGGAACTATATTAGCTTTTGACTCGGTGCGCGGTACTCGCGGCACGGAGAAAAACATATAATATCGTACAAAAATGTGTATTAAATAACAAAAGATAAATGGATCGCGACCTCACGCGACGCGCCCAGCGGTAACCGAATAAGACTGAGAATCGATGCGATAGCTGAAACTCCTTTTATTAATTTCAGGAGTGCTAAGGCTGCAACCTCAGCTTTTAAGATGACCACACATCCGGCGAAAACTGCAACTGCAACGTAAGCGGTTGCTTATCTAGCGCCTTGAATCTTCAATGTATGAAATTGAAGACGAAGGTTGGTGTGCGCATTCTTGTTGCAGCGATAAAAAATCGCTGCCGCGCACAGTGCCAGGTGGTGATAATCAAACGCCACATTACTCTCCCTGTAGTGGAGAAGCCACGATAAAACGAAAAAGAAAGAAGGTCGCTTTGCGTTTGGAGCGCGTCGTTTGAGGTTACATTGAGTAGTTCTATTTTAATTCTATTAATATATTATAATAGTCTGCTGATAAGCGGTGTGAGGGCGTCTTTAATTGCGTTCGAAGTTTGCTGTTGATATGATGTTAGAACAAGGGATGAATCGAACGATTAGCTTAATCTGTCGTCCAGAACGCGTAGTTTTAGGTGGGCCGATGCATGCATCTGCGTTGGTGGGAATTGTTGGATCCACTGCGATGTAGGCGGGCTTAAACCGATCTATGGATATGTTTGTACGACGGCCGTTGATGCTGATCTTGAAATGCTTGGCATGCCTAGCTATCACTGAATATGGACATATGGTCATATGATGGTGAAAGCGGTGGCTTCATCTTGTCGTTGCGGATAAAGACGTGGGTGCATGTCGTGAGATCCTTGCTGACGAAAACATCAACTGAACCGTGATGCGATGTGTTACGCGGGTGCAATGATTGCATGTGCAACCGTAAGTCACGCAGGAAGTCTGTTTCGTTGACGGAAGGATGGGAATCGGTAAAAAAACTCTCCAGGGAGACATAGTGCTGTACAGTATACCATTTCAGCAGCGGTTGAATGTATTTCTTCTTTTAGGGCCGAACGTAGTCCCAAGAGGACTAAGGGTAAGGTCTTCGTCCAGTTGCTGTCTTTATAGCATCGTATTGCAGCTTTTTTTCGTCGTTGGGAGGTGGAAATCTTCAAAAGATACCGAGTTGCTCCTGCTTCTCGGCATGTCGGATTTCTATCGACTAAAACCACCTCCGTTTCCTCCAAAAAATCTTTACTCCATTACTCATTGCTTGCACTGTCCGTGTGCAAATCATTTCCTGAAAGCTTGTTCATTTAAATAGTACTTCCCAGATGATGTATATCGGTATAAGGGATAGTACCAGTATCTCAAAAGTTTTATTCAGAGTTCAATATATCTAATTATGTTTCACATTTGTAGCAGGAAAAAAAAAGCGTTCTTTAAAAAAGATATATATATATAAAAAAAAAAAAAAAATTAAAATTAAATTAAAAATTAAAATTAAAATTAACAAAATTAAATTAGAATTAAAAAAATGATTATAAAAAAAATATTACCGTTCTTAATTATTCAAATTGAATTTTCAGTAAATGTTTACGTAGCATGATTTTAAATGTCATTATGTTACGCGCTTTTTTTATTGTTTGAGGTAGCTTATTGTAAAAATTTGATGCGGCGTTAATCACGATCCGATGCCATCGCTCAATGATCCCGTTTGATGCTGGTTGGTATGGAGTTGTACGAAGATGTGTTGTTCCCAGCATTTTGGTGAGCTCCCTGAATATTTGACTTTCGAACTGCCTTCCTAGATCGGTTGTCACTTTGACCGGGACTCCAAAACGGCTAATCCAATTGCTGATCAGTGCCGTGGCGACAGTGCCGGCGGTGATATCTTGAAAAGGGGTTGCTTCGGGCCAGCGTGTGTAACGATCTATGATTGTCAGACAATACCGATAACCCTCACTTAGTGGAAGGGGTCCGACAAGATCGAAATTAAGGTGTGAGAAACCTATAACCTATAACGATGGACTGGTGATTTGGTGTGCCGTCCTATCTTGTTACGTTAGCAGTCCAGGCAGGTTCGGACGAAGGAAGTTATATCACGATTCATGCCTGGCCAGAAAAATCTGTCGGTGATTAGCTTGCGTGATGCTCGGGCACCTGGATATGAAAGTCGATGCAGGCTGCACATAACTGTTGAGCGAAATGATTGCGGGACGCTGTTGGAAGGCGAATTGCAGCGGCTTGTGATCTGTAAAGATAGAAAATACTCTGCCTTGAAGCATATACTTGAAGTGTTTGATGGCCTCGTAGATCGCCAGAAGCTTCCTATCGTAGGTGCTGTATTTTCTTTGAGCGTCGGTTAACTGCCTGGAGAAAAATCCTAGTGAAGTTGTAACGGTATTCATGGTTTGACGTAATACGGCTGCAATACAGACGTCAGAAGCGTCTGTTAATAATGACCATGTTGCTGAAACGTTGGGGTGTGCCAGAGAAGTAGCATTTGCAAGTTCGCTTTTACATGTCTCTAAAGCTGTAATCGCCTCTGGCGTCCAAGTCAGCTCCGTCTTGTCCTTCCGTTTATTTCCGGGAATAAGCGCCTGTAGTAGACTTTGGGTTTGAGCTGCGTGCGACAGGAATCTTCGGTAAAAATTTTCCATCTCCAAAAATGACCTTAGCTGGTGTGCGATTCGTGGCCTGGGGGTTGCTAGTATACCTTCCACTTTCTCAGGTAATGGTTTGAGGCCCTTTGAAGACACCAGATGGCCAAGGAATTTAACTCTGGATTTGACTAGCTGGAATTTCTCGACGTTAATTGAGCGCCGCTGTTTCCTGAGCCTATCAAAGACTTCTGATATGTGTAATCGATGTGTCTCGTGGTCTGGCGAAAAAATGAGAATATCGTCGAGATAAACGAAAACGTAGTCTAGTCCGAGCAGAATCTCGTGCATAAACCTTTGGAAAGTTTGTCCAGCGTTGCAGAGACCGAAAGTCATAAACATGAATTCAAAGAGACCAAAGGGCGTGATTATAGCCGTCTTTGGGATGTCGCTTGGCTCTACTGGAATTTGGTGCTATGCATTTTCGAGATCCACCACAGAAAAAACTTTCATTCCGTGTAAAGCCGTTCCGTGTAAGCGTCCCAAGTTAAGCGTTAGGCGTCGTTTGCCGTACGTGCGTATAGGAGTACCGTGAGCTGCGAAAAGTTTAGGCTGGGTCGTTTGATTTTCACGATTGCGTTTCGTCGGAGAGATTACCGAAACGTCCGCACCGGTGTCTTTCAGAAACGAGCGTACCGTCGTCCGGTCGTGCATTTATAGGCGTGATAAAGTTTGCGCGCTAGCCGCCTCTTCTAGCGGGTAAGATTTTTTTTTTTTAAACTACAAGGTGCTCTGCACTTTTCTACGGCACTTTCGAACTGTTGATGGTACCAGCAGATGCCTTGGGTGGTTTGTTGTCCGGAGGATGAAGGCGGAGGGCGTTCTCGTCGTCTGTCGTGTAGAGGGCGCGAACGAGAGCGGCTTCGTTCCCGCTGAATAGGGAATTGTGTGAAAAGAAGCGCGTAACATAATGTCTTTTAAAATCATGCTACGTAAACATTTACTGAAAATTCAATTTGAATAATTAAGAACGGTGATATTTGTTTTTATCATTTTTTTTTAATTTTAATTTAATTTTTTTTTAATTTTAATTTTAATTTTTTAATTTAATATTTTTTTATTTTTTATATATATATATATATATATATAAATATATATATATATATAAAATATATATATATATATATATATATATATATATATATATATCTTTTTTAAGAACGCTAATATTTTTTTTCCTGCTACAAATGTGAAACAAAATTAGATATATTGAACTCTGAATAAAACTTTTGAGATACTGGTACTATCCCTTATACCGATATACATCGTCTGGGAAGTACTATTTAAATGAACAAGCTTTCAGGAAATAAATTGCACACGGACAGTGCAAGAAATGAATAATGGAGTAAAGATTTTTTGGAGGAAACGGAGGTGGTTTTAGTCAGTAGAAATCCGACATGCCGAGAAGCAGGAGCAACTCGGTATCTTTTGAAGATTTCCACCTCCCAACGACAAAAAAAAAGTCTAGCACGTTAAATCGTTCGGTTAGACGGCCTATTTGCGCGATTAACTCTTCGATTCCGGGACCTGTCGGTGTGGACAATGGTTTATT
Source organism: Oxycera nigricornis (assembly GCA_963942545.1). Lineage (NCBI taxonomy): Eukaryota > Metazoa > Arthropoda > Insecta > Diptera > Stratiomyidae > Oxycera > Oxycera nigricornis. Next base: position 78,098,200 of record OZ012660.1, read on the forward strand.
CACCGCAGTCATGCTGAAAGGCGTCGTATTGAGTTTTTTCGTGTACCCGATCTGTGATAATGGTCAACTCTGACAGCGTGACGTTACTTGTCTAAAGGATAGCACGTAGGCTGAGGGTAAGACAACTTAGCCATATCTGTTTCAGCATCTCGTCTGGGAGGCATTGCCCAGCAAGTGCGCGCATCCGGTTGAGGAGCTGTGAGGTTTTCTGGTCTCCCAGTTATACTTTGGCAAGGAGCTTGTGCATCCTTTGCTGATCCGAATCACCGAGGGTCGCGATGATTGCCTTCTTGAGGGTGACGTATTTGTCGACCTTTGGCGGATGCACTATATGGTCACGCACTTGTGGCATCACCCGCGGCTCTAAACTGGTCACCAAGAAGGAGAACTTCCTATTGTCACTGATAATTCGGCTGTTTGCCGAGGCGGCTTCTACTTGTGAAAACCACAACTCGATGTCTTCACCCGAAAAAGACTGCTACCCTACCGATTTCACTGTTGTCGACCGTGAGCGGAGGGGGATCGTTGGGGTCTGAGTCATGCTCGCGGGGCGGGAACGTTTTTCGGGCGTAGATGTCGACATGTTAGGTTGGGTTTTGCATTGTCGGTCATACGCGAAAGATGCCACTTTGAGTTTGAAAATTTAGAAAAAGAAAAGGACACTTGCTTGTTTCACCATGAATGGAGCACCATCGGCGTGAATGCACTGTCTTAACAAATGGACCTTAGGCCATAGACGTTGGATTGTTAAGGGCTCATCGTTTCACTCCTCCAACGTGGTCACGGTAGAGTCTGTACGCGAAAGCGGCGATGTGAGTTAACAGTACAGCGACTAGAAGGCACTCTAGTTTTTCGCTTTGAATGGCTAGCAAAGAATTAACCACCATCGTATTGGTCACGTCACATATTACGGGTGGCTTGCTAGCGGAGCCACCCATTCTGCAATACCAAATATGTCGCGTGGAAGAAGGATTGTTAGGGTCGCGCGAGAACCGCCGTAATACCGTCTAAAGGAACCACTCGGGTCACGTTTGGCGAATACCCATCCTGGTAGGATCGCCAATTTGGCCAAGTGTGTACGGTAGTCGCAGCACGGAGAAAAACAGATAATATGGTACAAAAAATGTATATTAAATAACAAAAGATAAAGGAATCGCGACCTCACGCGACGCGCCCAGTGGTAACCGAATAAGACTGAGAATCGATGCGATAGCTGAAACGCCTTTTATTAATTTCAGGAGTGCTGAGTCTGCAGCCTCAGCTCTCAAGAAATTCGCGGTTTGGTGCGCGCGTTCGATGACCACACATCCGGCGAAAACTGCAACTGCAACGTAAACGGTTGCTTATCTAGCGCCTTGAATCTTCAATGTATGAAATTGAAGACGAAGTTTGGTGTGCGCATTCTTGTTGCAGCGATAAAAAATCGCTGCCACGCACAGTGCCAAGTGGTGATAATCGAACGCCACATGCACATAAGAAGTGTGTGATGGTATGAAAAAATTGTCGCTGTCCAGCTTCCATACATTCTTTTGTTTACAGCGCTTCACGGCATCTTGATAAATCTCCTTTACGCCGTCCAAAGCGCTATTGTTGTGAAAATCACAAGATTGAATAAGTCCATCTCAAATAGATTGAATTGATCATAGGTTTTCAGTTTGATAGTGCCTTCACCTACTTGTAGTGGGAATGTTTTGGAAAGATCTGGTTGGTTTTGCGGATATTGCCCTTTGTTTCTCAACCTTCTCCAGTCTTTATACGTTGATGTCCAACCTGCGTATGTTATTGATACTGAAAAACGTTTGCATTAAATGAAAATAACTTTTGCTTCGAATGTTGACACTTCGAACCCTTTGACATCCACCAAGGTAGTAAGTATAGTTCACCAAGATATTATCGCACGACATTTGAGATTTTGAACATTTTGTTTTTTTATGTATCGTAATATTCCGAACAGCAGCTTCATCGACATGGTCGCCACCGGGTTCTGTGGGTAAAGAAAAAAACTTCTGCTTCTTTTCTAATGTATTAGTAGACACTATGGTCGGCTTGTTATTCACTAACGTGTTACTTACGCTTGAATTCATTTTACTTTTACCGGAAAATGAATCACAACTGACATCCTTAGCTGTTAGATCTCTGCTTTTATACCTTCAATCTGTCTTCTGGAGGATTGAATGCAGTAGATACATTTTGCATTTTGCAGCATTTTGTAGTAAACCTCTTTTATAGATTTTCCGGTATAGGTTCGCAATTTCATCTTCGTTAAATTCATAGTCAAAGTGAGAGAAATGCTTAGGAAATTTTCGAAGGCTGTTACTAGTTCAGCGTGAATAAACGTTAAAGCAGTAGTATTGCCCGCAAGTAGTTGAAAACATGCTTTGTAACCGTTGTCTATTGTTCATAAATACTCCTTTCACGTGGATATTTCCCAAACGAATCAAGACATTCAGCTGGTTCTATTTAAGAGAGGTGGAATGCTACCCAATGAGCGCCGTTCTTATGGGATAAATCTGTGTTGGTTATGACACATGCTGATTTTCTGTTTTTCCGAGGTAAACGATCGCAGGGATATACTCCTTGAAAAAAGCTTTCTGCTCTGTCCCATGTCATATAAAATATCTGCAGTCAAGTCAAATACTAACAGGAAATTCGGCGTTTGTCCTATAACCACACTATCAAGTGAAGGTTTGAAATTGTTGGCGGGTAGCGTGTAGGTTTTTACTTCTACACGTTTGTAAAGGTAAACGATGTTTGAACGTTGAAAAAAAATTTCATGTGCCAGCAATATATATATGGGTTGACTGTTATATGTCTCATGTGCAGTGATGCCTCCAGAATTTTGAAGCGTGGGTTGAAGTCATCCTGCTTCGAATACAGATAAAATTCTGGTTTTCCAAAGAGAGTATTAAGCGCAAGTCGACACCATTTAACAACAGTTTTTCTTGATAATTTGCAAGTAGCAGTGGATTGTCCCCATTAACTCAACCACATTGTTTTTCTCGAACAGTGTAGATCTTTTAATTACACTTCATTTAATGCACTTGGACGTTCACCGATATTTGTTGTGTTTTTATAATCGTTCGGTCCTCCTCAGTGAGAACGATTACGGTCGAAAATCGATTACGAATTCAAAAAAAGATACACGAAATTAAAAGGAAGTTTTCTCTTATAAAAAGACAACACTTAGTATTTTGTGACGATGAAATCAATTATTAAGGGTCCCTGATAGCCATTTTATTTTCAACCATTTCCATTTCATTCTGGTCCAACTACCAGCCAACAGATTGGAGATGCATTGGAGCTGTATCTTTGCCGTAATTCAACATTTTCTCAATATGTGCACGATAATAATAGTTATTATTTGTATGTGCGATATTTTTAATATTTTTTTGACCATACGTTGTCTAAAGAGTAAATGCATCAGATTATTGGCAACATTTATTGGATCAGTTCCATCAGCCTTCTTGATTCTCTCAACGCTTGTCAAATTCTCTTCGTTGCCATGCTTGAACTTTAATAACCGAACTTTGAGGCGTAACGCTGGATAAATCCCGATATGTATCTCCATGAGCAAGGGATACAAATTCCAAAACTGAAGAATTATCCATTGACCCTATTAGCTTGTATGAGGCTTCCTCTGTTCTAAGAATATTACCCTAAATTGGCGTTGTGGTGATTAAATCCAATTAAGACTTCATGCACTATTTATGAAGTGCCGTGTTATTTTTCCAATATATCTCACACGCGTTTTTTAATAGCTTTACTTTTTATTATTTCTTATTTTTAACAGTTGGTAATTTTTGCGTTCCAGGACGCCTAAGCGATGGTTTTATCTATAAGCCTGCGTAGGGGTTGGCTCATTTTATATTCGTTCGGTTTCCGGCGTTTTACATTTTGCTTCTTTATTCCATTTGGGCCAATTCATTCTCTGCTGATTTTCCTTACGCCTTCAACACATGCCTGATGAATTTATCCCCAACCTCTTTCAGTAATGATTTCCCTATATTCACCTCCTGTTTCCCATAACTGAAACACCAGATACAAACAGTGGTTGTAGATAACGAATCAAACCACTAAAGAAACTGCCGATTCCTCTTCCGCGCTAGTACACAAGTGGTGATCGATACAGCTCTTCAACATCTGAAAGTGGTCCTCCATTTTGAGTGAGATAATACCGTGTATGATGAGTATTTATTGCCTTGAAAGAAATGACACTTTTGACTCGTCTCAATACTATTCAGATATATTCTATCAGTGTATATTGATCGTTTTTTACGACCATTTAAAAAACAGAATTATATAAGTGGGTATAAAAGCTTGGTTCGAAACTAACTAGTTCCCCATGATGGTCTATAATTCTGATGAAAATGCTTTCGATAAAAGTTATTTCTAACGGACAGTACTCCACGTGATGAAACATATTGTCATAAGTGATTAATGTTAATATTCGGAGATTCCTTATCAACTTTTGATTTGATAATATCTGTTTAAATGTGTATTAAAGTGGTTTTGGTAGATCCCTCAAGACTTCGCGTCTCTACTTGGAGTCGTGCTCTATTCTCCAACGCATTAACGGATTTTACTAGTTGCTTTATATTCTCCAGAATCATTGGCTTATCAAACTTATTCTTTATTATTGCGTGAATCAATCCCGGATCCCGTTTGTCAACGGGTGTTTTAATGAACGCATCAATAAACAGACCGACAACGTCGTCAGTTTTTGACAATTCAATTGATGTATATTCAAAATCTGAACTCTTTTCGCCCACTCGCCTGATTATATCTCACCTCCGGACTCTTGAGCAAGCTGTCGCCTGTCAATTCCCCCGCCCACTTTATTGAAAATTTGTATTCGCCGTTGGTATACATCAAAAATAAAAGGATTTCCGCTTTTTTAAGCTCATCTTTATCGAATTCTATCCCCATTAGTAGCAATGCAATGAAATCATTTATTGGTTTATTCGAGATGATATCGGAATCTTCGCATTAAGTTTCACTCCATGATCTTTAAGGTTAAATGTATAAGAGGTGGATTTAATTCCTGCTTCCTTTTCTCGTCCCTTTCTTATACTACGCACGCAATCATTATAAGCAATTCTGCATGACTTATCCTCTCTCGTGGTATCTGCTCTATTATATAATCAATGAAGTCTCGAAGAGTATTGAATTTTGTGTCTAAGCTCAAATAACCTTTATTAGCATTCTTTCCTTCTTGATAAAAATGTAAACAAAACTTCCCCACGTTCTTCACTTTACTTAAATCGGGAGTTTTACTATAATCTCTATCATCCTCAATGTGATTGTAAATTTTGTACTTTACACGTGTACCAATCGAGTTTCACGATGAAGAGACGACAAAAAAGTTGAGAAGTTTGTCGTTTTTATTTTTGGCATAGCATATTCTGCGTAATTCTGAATTGTTCCATTTTAACCGCACATTATAATTGAGTTCTGGCACTTTAACTATTATTTCTAGAGGGTTAACTTTCTATTTCTTCGGGATGGCTGAACGGCGGAATTTTTTAATTGTATTTTCCCATCTTTATCTTCAGAAAATATGGAACTATCTCTACTATTTTGATGATCACGTTTTGGCAACATAATTTCTGTTACTCCGCCTTTCCAGCCATCACCTAGCTTGCAAAAGTTCTTCAATATGTTATCAAAATATGATAAAGTGTTTTCCAAGACGATGCCCAATGAACTGTTACTCAAGAGACACCTCATCTTATATTATGTTTACAGGCATTTTTGAATATTATTCAAAATCAAGTTTGGCACGCTAGAACTACGCTCGTTTCTTAACCTTAACCGTTCACTTTGTCGTCTGGATTTCCTTATGGGAAAGTCAGCCTCATATTGAGAAGGGCTTGAACGAGAGGGTCTTAATATACATTGTTTCTCAGGCTTTTTTACTATTTCATGTTGAAACTCAAAATACGACAGTATAGCACCTGTATCATCCGTTTCATCCAAGTCATTGAAGCTATCATCCAGTTCATAAATATTCATATCTGTTGGAACTGTATTCTATGTAATCCTATCATCAGCGGATATTATCCTTTAGTCCTTGCCAGACTCATCCTATGAATCGGCTATACTTTTCTTATTTTAGAAGTTGTTTTTAAACTTTTTGCTACTCCACTTGCTGATAAGCGACACTTTAAAGCATAATGTAATTGATGCTTATGTAGTGTCGTCTCAATTACTGATTCAAATATCGCTTACATCCGTACAGGTGAAATTTGCGTTGGTTGCTTATTTTTAAGTACAAACCTCGTCTATGTTACTGAATTTTTTGTTCGTCTTACGTTTAGAAATTTGATAAGCACATTCCTATCAACGATAAGGCAAAATGGTGTCAGCCTTATCGTTGATGTCTTTGCTATTCAGTATCTTATTCATGTTTTGTCAATTAAATTTTGTTAACTATCACAAATGTCTGCCTCAGGCGTTCATATACCTCCGGAGGTAAAAAAGCATTTTATTAAGACTGCTGTTCTTATACAATTACAGAGCCTATCGCACCTGAAAGTACACTTCCTAGTAATACAGATAAAAATCCGCCTTGTTAGACTAATACTTTAGGCTGTCGCGGAACAGTTTTTTTTTGCATCAGCAAGTTTACGCATACTTTTTTTATATTCACACAGCCGTGTGAAAGTTTTGCTAGATGATGTATGGTTACCCTTCAAATTGTATGTGATTTCACAAAGAATTTTGATTTCTTCAGGATCGGCCGTTTTTGGTGAAGCCTTCTGTATTGAAATGATTAGTTGGCGAACGATATCGCTTCGAAATTTCAAGGCAACAAGACTTTCGATTTGTTGGCCCCAATGGACGTTAATTCCCGGGGACGAGGCAACGAACCCTTGTGTCGTTCAGACGAATTCGGGTTCAGCCTCTACCTAGCTAGAGGAGTGATGGCTGCTCACAGGCAGGGAAATGTATGTGTGTGTGTGTGTGTGTGTGTGTGTACGTACGTACGTATGTACGTTCGTGGACACTTTTTTCTACGAGCATAACTCACGTAAACAAAGTCGTATCGACTTTGTTGAGGTGGCAATCGAAGCGTCTTTGCAGTTTTAAGAGCTGATTAGTTTTTGGGAAACTTCGGTTGGGAAGGTTTGCTGTTTTGCCCGTTTGAAGGTCATTTCTGTCATGCGTTATATCTCGCGAACCAAACGTACGATTTTTTTAACCAGGTGTTAATCGACGCGTATTAACATTTACGTGATTCTATCAAATTTTTAAAAAAAATCTTGGAGCCGTTTTTTAATTTAAAAAAAAGTGCAAAAAATTAGGTTTTTTTTTCAAAAACACAAAATTTTGAACCTGATTTCCAAACCTAAGTAAGCAATGTTTATATAATTTACATACTCCTAATAGTTTTTGTAAAAAAACCAGCAAAAGTTTTTTTCATGATTACAAAAAAAATTAAATAAAAAATAAAAAATCATTAAACGTTCAAGGTCATTTACATCATTCATTTTATCTCGAGAACTAAATAAAATATTTCCATCATTAAGGTGTCAATCGACGCGTATTATCATTTTTATGATGTTTTTATATATTAAAAAAATCGTTAAAGCGTTTTTTTTTAATTTATTAAGAAAAAATTCGAAAAGTAGTGTTTTTTTCATACAAAAATTCATTTTTAACCTGATTTGCACATCGTAATGATAAATCTTTGTAGAATTTATAAAATTGTATCAATTTTTGTAAAGAAACCAGCAAAAACTTTTCTCATGATTACAAAAAAACAATTAAAAATAAAAAATCATTCAAAGTCACCATGTAAAAAGGGTTCATTCGATTCATAATACCTTAAATCTCTTATTCTAAAGACATTGTTGTAAAGTCAATCAAAGCTTATTAATATTTGCAAAATTTGAGCAGATTTTCAATAGTCTTCACAGCACCATGTTTTAACTTTAATGAAAAAAACTGCTTTATAACCTGTCCCCCCTCCGATTGATCCGCGTGAATAATCAATCAAACCAATGCACCAAAATCCTTCCGTAATCAATTGACGCTCGCGTAGATGTTATGATTAATATTAAGTCATTCCAATAACTTTTACGAGAAGTACATTTTTATTATTTGGAGTAGTATTATTTCCATAATTATTATTGTGTTTAATATTTTTAATATCTTTTTAGATATTACTGGGAAGTTGACCGTGTGGACCTCATGGGTCGCACCTCGCGGCTTGTTATTTGTGTGTTGGAAAACCAGCACCCATATCTCGCTAGACCCACCAATACTTACCTCAGCCAGGGTGAACCCTGTTCCTTTAAGCAAGAAAGAGGGAGGACCCTTAGGGAAACTCTCGCTGATTAGGTTTTTAATCCATGTCTATTTTCATGTTTTTTTTCACTTATCTTTCAACAAATTGAATAAGTAAATATAATATGCGCACTTCAAAAATATCTATTTGTTAAAGAAATTGTTCACCGTATTTATCATCTCTGCCGTAAACGTACGCAAATATTCACGTAAACTTTTTACTTTCCAATTTAATTTGCTTGTAGTTGTGGATTATTCTCACTTAAGCTTTAATTTCAAGAAATATATCAATTTTTTCCTGTACGTTCTTCATGTGTTTTTTTTTTAGTTTTAATTCATAAATTTATTCCAATAAAAGAAACAGTAAACTAGAAAAAAAATTTAGCTAATATAATTATGCCAGCAAGTTTGGAGAAAAAAATATAAAACGAAAACTTACATTATTTTCTGAAAGGGGGAGGAGCGCTCTCCACTTATGGAACTGATCAACTGTTAAACTAATAAATATTATTAACTCTTATTCCCACATGATATCCATCAAAACTTGCAAGTATTTTCTTAAAAATGAATTAGACAAAATCATGTTTTTTTCTCGTTTGGTTCAATAAAAATCAAACTCGAAAAAAAATCATTTGAAATATTCCACAATACACTAAGCGTTTCCTTTATCGTGAGAAATAATTAAGATTAATCTATTTTTTCAATTAATTCAGATTTTATGTTTTTTTTCCAATGAAAGACGATAGGTTGGCAGATCGAATGACGACTACTGATGCTCGATAGTGCAGCAATTTTTATTAGTAGGCTACTATATGTACATTTTTCTTGTAATCAATGTCATTAATCAATATGATTACACAAAAAAACTGCTTCAAACTAACACCGAAAAACATCCCAAAAGTTATCATGGTATACATGTACGAGAAGATTTAAAAAAAATTCTTCCCAAAACCAATCCATCGTAGCTGGCTACGATTTCAAATGAATTTCTCCAGGCCGAGAAACGGTGTAGACACAATCCTCCTAGGAACACCACGTGCAAGATAAACCCCTTGCAAAGATCGGTGTTAATTCACTTAATGGAGCAAACTGGTTTCGATTTCGTTTCTCCACATGGTGAAAAGGATTATTCGCACAAAACACCGCACCACCATTATAGTTTCACTCTTCAGTTTTTTTCACGGCTTCCTTGAAGCATTTAGGTTTGCTTGGAAAATGTCCCGTAAGGAATTCAGTCGTCCAGTTTCTTCGTGCACGTTTCTTAAAACTTTCCCGCTGTCTCACAATCAACTTTCTTCATCAATATCCACCGACCCGGTTGTCAACGCTTCTTAGAACTTTCCGTTCAGGTAGCCGACTTGAACAAGACTTCTTTTTATGCTCAATAACACAAAACCCTCTTTTTTTTTTAAATTCTTTTGTCTAACAATCAACTTTAGTAGATCAATGTTCCCGACTTGGTTTTTCACCTTCTGTAAAACTTTCCGTCTGGGTGGCTGACATGAATCCAACTCCCTTGTTGTTTATCTCCAGCGACTGTCATCTCGATCCGATAACGGTTCTGTCGCCAGAACCGGTCGGGTAGTTACCAAACTAGATTCGCTTATTTGAGCGCTGTAAGCTGGTTTTCGATACGACATGCATGGTGTGGGGGGTTACCGCTTCTGAGTGAACCTAAAATATTTTTTTTCTCCATACCGTGCGCCATTACACTTCCTAAGTAGGGACTTGCATTTCTAAGAACATGCAGCATATGTTTGTTCTCCTTTAATTGTTTCATTCATCACACCAAATTATCTCGGGAGCAATAACACGTTAAAGACTATTAAATATGTCGGTGCGAAAACGTAAGGTATCATTTACATCCTGTGTTAGGTCTGTTAACAAATAACTATGAGGTTGTTGAGTTATTTCTTCATAAGGGTGTTTTGTATTCGATGGCATTAAATGACACCACGTATTCCTTGAAGTGTCCTGAGAAAAAAATCGTATGGGAGGGTTTCGAGATATAAGAGGGGGAACTACCCCGCTCCATAACTACGACCTGGTCCGTTTAAACTCTAATAACTTTCTGGTTCATGCACGCAAGCCTTCCAAAAATAACGCGTTTGATAGCCTATCACTAAATCTTTCTAAACGTTTATAAAAACTTGCCCGCAGTGGTGCCAATTTGGCACAACAAAATTCGAAAGCGAAAACAATCTGGAAAAATTGCTAACTTTCATTTTCGCAACTATTTTAAACGCCAAAGTGAAGTGCCAACCTATAACAGCTACTGTTTTGAAAGAAAGCGCTCATCAAGTTATTGAATATTTTCAAAGAAAAGTTATGCCAATTTACCTTTGTTTCCCGTGAAAATGGAAAGCTAAAATTTTTCGAAATCCCTGTTAATTAGCTAAACATCATAAAATTTTATTATCTACCTGAGATAATGCTTAAAAGAAGTGGTTTCTGCTTGGTTGTTGTTCGTCATGTCATTAGTTGGATATGTTTTTATGTTGAGAGGTTTCTAAGCAGGAATAATTAAAATCCGACTCTTAGTGAAAATCCGAAATTCATATTCACTAATTTGTATCTGATAATGTAATGGGTTATAATTTATATTCAAAAAAGCTGCGAAACTTAGTCAATACTCCGATTACAAGGAATAAGATTGAGTTGATATAGTTATTTTGAAATTTGATAATGACGACGTTTGCAAATGAGGGATACGCTGATATGCATTTTCTATATGGATTTTACGATGGCAATGTCACAAGCGCCCAGGCGGAGTATCAAAGAAGATACCCGACCCGACGAGTACCGGACACCAGAACTTCGCACGGATACACAAGAACTTACGAGAGTATGGAAGTTTCCAACCGCCTCGTTTAGGCAATCGATCAGGAACTGCCAGGAACGCCGATCAAGAGGAGCGTATACTAACCATAGTACGCAACGAACCAGATATTTCAACTCGTAGGCTAGCCTTGCGGTTAGCCATGTCTGAGACCACCGTTTGGAAAGTTCTCAGCAAGGAGAGAATGCATCCTTATCATTTTACACCTGTTCAGGAGTTGCACCCTGCAGATTATGCGATGGGAGCTACGTTCTGCGAATGGCTCATAGCACAGGATAGAAGAAACTCTAACTTCATTGGTAACATTTTATGGACGGACTAATCACATTTTTCGAGGGATGGTATCAACAATTTGCGCAATCGTCATCTGTGGTCTTCTGATAATCCCAGAGAAACTCGAGCTGGTGCTACACAGCGAAGTTTTAGCAGAAACATGTGCGCAGGCATACTGGGGCAAAAGCTAAATGGACTATTTCGTTTGCTCGATAGGCTCAGTTCTGTCGATTATTTGAACTTTTTCACAAACGAGTTGCCGATCTTACTGGAAGATGTACCTATTATCTATTTGAATAGGATGTACTATAAACACGCTGGTGCTCCGAGCCATAATCCCCATCGAGTCACCCATTGGCTTGCATCAAACTATCCAACAAGGTGGATAGGTCGGAGTAGTGCAATTAGGTGGCCACCTAGGTCTCAGGACCTGACTGTTTTCGACTTTTATGTGTGGGATGCAATGAAACAAGAAGTGTACAAGACACCTGTTTCATCTATTGCAGAATTAGATGTGAGAATTGACGCAGCTGCTGAAAAAATAAGAGAGCAACTAGTACATATGGATGTGGTCAGTAAAATCAAGAAACGAACGTTTGCATGCATTTCTGCGCAAGGAAGACGCTTTGAACAATTACTGAGATGACAAAAGTTTCAAATAAATCGTGATAACTGAAAAAATTTAAAATAAATTGTTAATTTCATCCCTCCGATAACATTTTAGTGGTTATAGAGCGGTGTAATTCCCCCTCTTATATCTCGAAACCCCGTAGGATTTACCAACCCCCTCCCATAAGATTTTTTCTCGGGACACTTCAAGAAATACGTGGTGTCATTTAATGCCACTGAATACAAAACACCCTGCACATACTCATGAGCTCCGGACTGTTTTCAGGGTATATCTGTTTAGCCATATGATGAAAATGGTTCTTGTCTCGTGGGATCTTAAAGCGTACTAGATACTTACAGTTTAGCGAAATATCTCGCCAAACTTTTCCTTGGTGGAAAACGTTCTAAGTCACCAGAATGACAGATAGGTTATGATGATGCGATCCTTTTGTAAACAACTCACATACCTGCCTTGAAAATTCATTTAACATCATTTCGTCCAGTATAATCAGCATTGGTTGATTCGTACTGTTTGGAAGTTCCTCGGAAATAAAGCTCATATATTCTAAATTCTTATGGGGCATATGTGTTGGTATTGCATGCTTCTCGGCATTGCATCAAGTAATTTTCTTCACTGACGGGCGTATCATCGTATCGTTTTTAGAAGATTTTTTATAAATGTCGTCTTCCCACAACCAGACGGCCTAGCTACTATCATTGTGAAAGGGTCTTTTAATTGCACCATCTTTTTGAACTTTTATTTATACATTTTTCAAGATGAGTCGAAGACAAATTGTGGATGAACTTCATAGACCCGTACAATTTTTTTAAATGTCGACGTATTGCTAGGCAGATCTGGGTGATATGACTGCGTATGCATCTGGAAATTGCGATTCTAAATTTATATTGACAATAGTTGATACATTTTCCAAGTACGCTTGGGCTCTGCCCGTCAAAAGTAAAAAAACAACCAACGATGTGGCTAAGACTATGGAAAAGTTCTGAAACAAAGACGAATACCCAGAAATCTAGAAACGGATGATGGAAAAGATTTTTTAATAAAATATTTCGTCAGATGATGAAATACTATGAAATACACCTTTGTTCTACATTCAGTGCATTAAAAGCATCAATTGTCGAAAGATTTGATCGCACTCCACAGAGTAAAATGTGGAAAAAGTTCAGCATAAACGGAAATTACCATTGGTTCAGTCTTCTCAGTAAATTGTTGAATAAATACAATACAACAAGGCATCGAACCGTTAATATGCAACCTGCCCGTGTTAGTTCTTCAAATGGGGTTTATTTACTATCAAAAGTATATAGGAAGCTAAAAGCCACTTTTAAACCTTAATATAAAATCGGTAATCACGTTCACACAAGCAAACACAAGCATATCTTTCAAAAAGGCTACACCCCGAACTGTTCGACAGAAATATTTAAGATGAAGAAAGTAAGAAAAACAGAACCACGCACATACTTGCTTGAAGATTATCAAAGTAATATCATCAAAGGAGGTCTTTATGAGACAAAATTGACAAAGATCAAGTACCCTGATGTTTATCTTGTGGAGAGCATTTTGAAACGTAAAGAAGATCGCGTGTTTGTAAAATGACTCGGATATCTATTATCTCATAATTCTTGGATTGATATAAAATAACACTCGAACTTTCAGTCAATATGTTGGATTTAATGCACGAATATGACCGTCTAAAGACATTCAAGAATCTAGAGAGGATCTAGAGAAAAGGAAGTACCTAAAGTTGTAAAAATCTGTTTCTTTTGCCCCAACGTCAAGGACTACGTCAAGTGATTCTTCTGCTCACTAAAAATGAATGGTTTTAATTCACTTTCTGTTGTTGAATTCGTCAACCTCTACGATGTCGTCTGCATATCATAACCATATTCTTTTTCCGTCTGCGAATATGCTTATAGAAGTAGTAAAACTAATAATTGACAATTTGAAGCACTTGATAGACTAATGCTTCAATCAGATCTTTACTGTAATGTTAGTTCTAAAATCAAAACTACTCGAATTTACATTTTTAATTAATATGAAACACATTATCATCTTGAATCCTGGTCTTCTAATTATCATTATTAGCATAAGTAAACAACGTTGATATCCAAGCAGGTATATAGTAGTAGTAGGTAGTACATATATAACAACAAACAAAAACAGTATGCTAGAATAATAGTAGATGGGAATATTGTCTTAGGCAGGAATAATGTTTAGAAAATTAAACACAAAAATATCCTCGGATGCCTACAAACAGATTGAAAGAGTTGTTAGTCGAACTACAAACGACCTTATCGAGATTAAAGAAAACAAAGACCTACACGGTAAGAACACTCAAAGAAGAATTAGAATCCGCAATAGAAATTGACAACGAATTTCTAGATCTTTTAAGCATACTCAAATAAGGCACAGAAGTAGAACTCAATCATTAATCTCAAACATTAGTAAGGCACTGATTTCAGGTCTAATCCCACGGCTGAACGCCGAAAATATTTTGGTAAAAATAGATGAGGATATTACCTACGCTACAATGGCGAAATTTAACATTGAAACAGCTATTAAAACCATACCAAGTTTTGACGGTAAATTCTCTGAGCTCGAGACATTTGTAATAGTAGTAAAACTCATTGGCAAAAAACTAACGCAAGAAGGAAAAACCGAATTAGTAGATTCCATTCTACATGTCAAACTCACCCCAAATGTAAGAACATCATTAAACACATCAAATGTAACAGATTTAGAAAATTTCGAAAACGAACTAAGACTAAAATATAAAAACCCAAAAACAATCCCTCAAGTCCACACACAATTATCAACCATTACACAAAAACGGCTACCAATTTCCACATATGAAGACAAAATACTAAATTTAGTTAATGAGCTAAACCAACTACAAAGAAGTGAACTAGGTCCAAACCCAATACAGGCTGCAAAACAAGCAATACACAGCGTAAATGATACATTTGCTTTAACGGTGTTCAAAAACGGTCTGAACGACCAGATAAGGGAAACGATATTCGCAGCAAGACCTAAAAATCTGAGTGAAGCAATCTTTCTAGCCATAGAAGTAGAAAGCACGGAAACTCAACAAAATAATATACTCCACATTAACAGAAATAACAGAAATTTCAACAACAGATATCCAAACAATAATAATAATAGAAATAATTATGTTACTCAAAACTTTCATCGAAGATCACGCGATAGTATTCAGAATAATAATAATGTTTTCAGTCGAAATTTTATCAATGGTAGACCACCCAATAATCGAAATTTCAACAGCAAAAATTTCAACGGTGCTAGAAACTCGCAATCAAATAGAAATTTCAACAATAACAGAAATGGAAACAGTATAAATAACAATAGTAAAAATTTCTACATTAATAGAGATAATAAAAGGAGAATCCGCATAATATCACATCAGGGAAACTTGACCTCCCGAGAGGAACTAGGCAACCTCCCGGTAGAGCAGTAGTAGATAAAGCCAATATCCATATAAATAGACGTAATGATACTAACAGAATATATATAATAACGGGTATTAGCACTAATTATGTAAAAATATATAACAATAATGAAAAATATACATAAAATCACTAGTAGACACATGTGCAGATATCTCGATACTCAAAAATAATAGTTTAATTCGCAAAAATATCGATCTACAGCCCGAAAATAAATGCAAACTCATGGGCATAACCGATGAGACAACAATGTCTCTAGGAACTACCAAGCAACAATTTATCATCGAAAACGAGATGATAACTAACATTTTCCACGAAGTAGATGAGTTTTTTCCAATTGAAACTGATGGTATATTAGGAAGAGATATACTCAGTAAATACAAGTGCAAAATAGATTTCGATTCCTACACAATCAATTTCTGTACCCTCGACAAAGATATTACAACACCTATGAGAAGTAAGTAACGTACCACAGAATCAGTTTTTGTATGGGTGGGAACGCCATTTTCAATCTTTTCCAATCAGAATAGTGAGTGGCTTGGGGTACCACGTTTGTATGGCTGGGATAGGGTGAATCAGAGTGCCTTGGTCTTGGGTGTACGGAGGAACGGGTGCTGAGATTGTGGTTTTGTATCAGGTGTGTAGCGGTGATTGTTTGGGAAGTGGTGAATCAGAGTGGTTTGGTGTTGGGTGTGGTGTGGAATGAGGGTTGTGATTGTGTGTTGGTATCAGGTGTGTGGCGGTGATTGGCGGCGTTGGTAGAAGGCTATGGAGGATCTGGGTTAGGGCTGTAATTTGCAGTGTTGGTAGAAGGGTGTTGTGGTTGGTTGGTTGGGGGAGGTAGTGGTAGGGTGTGGAGGATCAGATGTGTGGTTGTGATTGGTGGAAGGCTATAGAGGATCGGGTTGTTGCGGTTGTTTGGTTGTGTCAGGCCGTGGTAGGGTGTAGAAAATCAGGTGGTTGGCGGTGATTTTTTAGCGTTGGTAGAAGCCTATAGAGGATCGGTGTGTTGCGGATGTTTTTTTGCGTCAGGCCGTGGTAGGGTGTGGAGGATCAGGTGTGTGGTGTTGGTTGGCGGCGCTGGTAGAAACTAATAGCAGATCAGGTGGTTGGCGATGATTTTGAACGTTGATGGAAGGTTATAGAGGATCGGGGTGTTGTGGTTGGGTGCGTCAGGTAGTCATAGGTAGTAGAAAATAGGGTCAGATGTTTTGGCTGTAGCTGTGGTTTGTGAGATGTGTCATGTGTTGGGAGATGTTGTGTGCAAAACTGGTTGGTTGTTAGGAGGCTTAGAGTACGTTAGAAAGGCTGCTAAAGTCAATTTTTGTAAAATGGTGAAACAGGAGCGCATGAAAACCAGACAGAAAGAACATACATGTACCTTCATGTGCGAATTCAACTTGAATTTCGTTCGTTGGCGATGTCGTGAATATTAATTAACTCGCTTACGAATCAACAGAGAGACTTGCAAAAGAAACTATATTAATGTATGTATGTATGTTCAAACCCAACTTGAATTTCGATCGTACCAGCAGAGGAGTGCATACAATTAACTTGCTTACGATGAGCTCCTTGTAATATCTATATGTAATATCTGCAGCTATAGATGTATGTTCAAACTCAACTTGAATTTCGATCGTACTAGCATTGTAAAATGGTGAAACAGGCGCGCAGAAAACCAGACAGAAAAACATAAATGCACCTTTATGTGCGAATTCAACTTGAATTTCGTTCGTTGGCGATACTGTGCATGTTAATTCAAGTTTTCCTTCAAGCGAATGTATGAAGCACCTGTTTAAGATAACGAATGATGGGTACACGTTAAAGCCTTGCACGTACATTTTCTGTGGCTCTGTATAAAATTTAGCTTAATGTAATACGAACCCATTGATTTCAATACGCCGTATTGCTGTACTTATTTGTGCGAACGAAGGGTGACAAGAAGTGTGAAATTTTAATGGTAATAGCCATTCATACTGAGTCGAGCGTATCATCGATGGGTGCATATTAATTAACTCGCTTACGAATCAACAGACTTGCGAAAAAAGAAAAAGTAATGGAAAGATTTCAATATCACCTGCATCTTAAACTGAAATGGAAGAAATTTTTCGACACTATAGATGACGTCGCGTTGGGAGGATCCCAAACGGCCGGTTGTTGAAATGTTGTCGAATGTTACGCGTCTTGAGTTGAATTCAGGTGAAATGGAATGGTGGGAAATGGAATGGGAATGGATGTCAATTAGAAGATGCTTTATGGTTGCTTACGCTTGCTTGGTACGCTTGAGGCAAGAATCGCAGGACATGTAAAGACCTGTATATTGAACCAACTGAGGGTGAATGTAATTAGTATCGGCGGAAAAAATGTGTTTTAAGCAGGGCGTATTTAATTATTTTACACGTGTGGTATAGGTGAAGGTCAAGGCTGATGGTTGAATGCTTTTGTGTTACGGATCGCGTATTCGTTCTGTATATTGAAATTATCTGAGGATGGATATAATTAGCTCGTGTGGGAACATCTGCTATTGAGTTTGCAATTACTCACCCGTATTACGCGTACGCGTAGACAGTATAAAAGTGAAGGGTTGCAGTCACTTATCAAACAGAAGTTTTTGAAGTCTTTTGGAAGAAGTTGGGACACGAAAAATATGGTGAGTAATAAATATTACATACATACTGGTAATGTTTCTTTTTAATCCTTTGTTCTTTTTTCCAAAAAACTGTAGATGTGTTGAACAATGTATGCGAGTACATTCCGGATCAACACGTAGCACTTGTTGCTTTGGAACACGGAAAGAAATATAGGGTTAAATGTTTTCGTTTGGTCAACACGCAGTATGGATCACGCCTCACCGTACACCTAACCAATGGAACCTTTTGTTTTCTTCCACCAAGATTCTCAGAGAAAATAAAAAAAACAGCGTCAAATTGAGGATCTTAACGATATTGCGGAAAACTATCTGATTTTCGAAGGTAAAGATGACGCAAGAGGTGGATATTTAAAAATAAAATTTGTTCAGAATAACAACGATGAATTTGAATAAAGAGTCGCTTTCGCCATACAGCATTGTTTTATTTCTATTTCACATTTTTCCATTTCACATCAGTGTAAGAAGAAATAAAAGACTGGTTCAAATGTAATTTATATTTTTACTTAAATATCTCTTTCAAAACTTTTCATTTCTTAATTTATAATAAAAGCATATTAATTTTCACAGGTATCTGGTCCGGAATCGGCGTTGTCAGAAAACCAAGGGCAAGATTTGTAATGTGATCCGTGAATTGATGTGCCATACGGTATCGTCGAATACAGCTTTAGTGTGTTGATATCCTTTAACAGCTTCTCACGATGTTCATCCAGAAGTACATTTTCGTAATCCGCAACGAAATCTTCAAATTTACGTAGTTCTACCGTGCAAGCCATCTTGTTTATCTAAAGGTTATTTCTAAACTGACTATGTTAAATGCAAAAACATCTCATTAAAAATTTTCTTTCTGAATTTTTTAGAAAGAACAGGGGCTATAATTTCATTAAGTTGTGAAATGCGCTGGTGAAACCTAACTCTGTCACGAGCATGTATTTCCCACTCCCCTTTACAACTCATGCGATACGCATAGTTCCAGGCTATCATGCATCTAATGCAAGCTATATCAGTGAATTTAACATTGTTTTGCATTTTAGCAGACTGTAACAGACTTTTAGCAAGGTTTCACACTACATCTTTTATATCTTTCCATGAATTATGTGCTGAAGAAAAACCGAGCCATTTTACAAGAACACGATTTTTCTCTTTTTTTTTTAAATTTTCTCGACAAGGTAAACATCAGTGTGCTTTACCTTTGCTAATTCTAACTCATAAAAACCGCCTTGAATAGTGTTTCCCTGGTAATCCTCAAGGATATATTTTCGCGGTTGTGTCTTTTTTACGACCCTTATCTCGAATATGTCTGTTGACCAATTCGGGCTATAGTCTTTTTCAAAGACGTGCTTGTACCTGCTTATTCGAACATAATCGCCGATTTTATATTTAGGTATAGAAACAACCTTAACTTTCCTATGCAAAGTTGCAAGTAAATGAACTTCGTTAGATGTATTGACAGCTATAGGTCTCATTTTAATAGTGCGATACTTGGTTCTATTGTACTTATCAATGAGTCTTGGTAAAATGTCAATCCAACGGTAATTACCCTTCATACTGAATTCTTTCCACATAAGATTTTTTAACGTTCGATTAAACCTCTCAACAATAGATGCTTTCAATGAGCTGAATGTAGAGTAATGGTTTATTTCATAATATTTCATCAGCTTGCGAAATACCTCGTTAAAAAATTCCTTGCCGGCGTCTGTTTGTAGGTTTCGGGGGATGCGCCTCTGGTTAACAATTGATTCCGCAACCTTTGCTACTACACCTGCACTTTTATTTTTAATAGGTAGAGCCCACGCATATTTAGAGAATGTGTCAATTACAGTTAAAAGAAACTTTGTTCCATGATTTTCAGATGAGAAGGCAGTCATATCAACTAGATCTGCTTGCCACAAATCATCTATACCTCTAATGGCAACCCTTCGCCGTGAAAATGGTCTACGAACGGGTCTGTGGAGTTCATTGACTACTTGTAGTCTACTCATCATACTCAAAAAGATATAAATATTCTTTACACCATTATATTTACGTACAATTTCGTCAAAGATATGCTTCACTTTGAACACCCGTTCACTATGATGATTGCAGGCCCGTCTGGGTGTGGCAAAACGACTTTTATAGAAAATCTTCTTGCAAACCAGACGATGATTCAACCGCAAATAAAAAAGGTTATATGGTGTAATGCCGAACAGCATGCTATACCAGTACACAAACCTATTAAGAATATAGAATTTTTAAATTCAATTCCTGAAGAATTCGCGAATACTGCAAATGAACCGATACTAATTGTATTGGACGATATGATGTTAAATGCATTTTCAAGACAGGTGTGCGAGCTGTTTACAAAAGGCTCCCATCATCGTAATCTTTCTGTTACCTTGGTGACTCAGAATGTATTTCATCAGGGTAAATTTTGTCTTGACATTTCACTTAATTGTAAATACCTGATTCGTTTCAAGAATCCGCGAGACAAGAGTCAATTTCAGCACCTCAGCTCATGAGAATATATAAAGAAATTACTTATCAACCTCATAGCTATTTGCTAATAGACCTAACACAGGATATCAATGGTACATTAAGGTACCGCACATACATATTTAATACAAAGTTTTTAACTTGTTATTGCCCCCCACATAGTTTGCAGGAAAACAATGGTGTCAAGAATGAAACGATTGAAGGACAAGAAGGATATGTTGTATGTTCTTAGAAAAGCAAGTCCGTGTTTAAGAAAGGCTATACTGAAGAGGGTGAAACCTGAAGTGATAGAAACTCTCTGTGAAATTACATACAACACACTGAAGGGTAATCATAGGCCATCAGGAAGAAGTTTCACACGGTTGTGTAAATATAAAGGGTATGCGTAAGCTTGCCGATGCAAGAAAATCTGTGACACGGCAACATAAAGTGTTAGTGCAGCAAGGTGGCTTTTTACCTGTTTTATTAGGAAGTGTACTGTCAGGTGTGATAGGTTCTTTGATTGAAAAATATGCAAAGAAATAACAGTCTTAACAAAATGCTTCTACTATCTCCGGAAGTATATGCACGCTTAAAAGATACAATCGAAAGCTCTTCTGCACAAAGTTTGTTTGACAAACGCATGAGCAAAATATTGAACACTAAAAATCTTAATGATAAAGCAAAATGGTATCAGTATAAGAATGTTCTTATGAAATTTTTAAATGCAAGGCGAACATATCAATCATTTATGGAAATGAAAGCTGAAAATGTTTCTTCGAAAGACCATATGATGGATAAAATTTTAAAAATTTGCGCGACAACACCACTCAGACGAGATTTGTGATTATAAATGAGAAGCCCACACAAACTTCACCTTCACGGGCGGAAGAGATATTTGAATCGGTAAACGAAATGACACCACTAAAGCAAGAATTGCCTGCAGCTGTAAAGCGACGATTATCAGCAAGTGGGATAGCAAAAAGTCTTAAACCTGCTCCCAAAATAAGAAAAAGTATGGCTGATTCATTTCGAGAAACTGAAAAAGGGTATAAAGTAATAACTAGTGATGATGGAATGACACAGTATACAATCCCGATGGATACGAGTATGGACGAGCTAAATGATGTATTCATCACTAATTTAGATGAAAGAAATGAAAGAGGTATAGTGACTAATTTAGGTCCAATCTCAGACAGGCAGTCTATATTAAGACCTTCGCGGCTAAACCCTAATCAATATGAGGCTGACTCTCCCATAAGGAAGCCTACGCGTCAAAGTGAGCGGTTGAGATTAAGGACCGAGCCTAGTTTATTACGGCTATAATTTGCGTAACGCTCACACTACACCGTAGCCGACCCTGGCCACGGTTTGGGCAATCCAAGAGGGTGTGGGAAAAGATATTTTTAAATAAAGGGCGCCACCCGTTTATGCGCCGGGACTGCCCTGTCCGCGAGCCCTGAAACGGGAATAGGGTCCGCGACGACGCAAAACCACCAACAAGGGAATCTGAAACCAAAAGGAACACTAACGCCGGAAACGCGATTCCGCGTCGCCACTTCACACAATACCACAATTTTTAATTTAATGAGTTATTTATTTATTCCTAAAAAACCTCACTAAACCCTAACTATATTCACTTATCCCTACTTACAATCTTTTTCTTATACTAATCCTTCGGCTGATTCGCGCTCCTCGCTGGCCTCCTTAACTTCGCTTCTGGGACCACGTCGGGTCTCCCTTGGTTCTCCCCCAGATGGTCACGCCAAAGAAAACTGCCACATTCACTTTCGCACCGCACCGTCCAAGACTTCGTAACCGACCCACCAGATTCTAAGACTCGACCGCCAAACGTACTTCTCGAGTTTCACCACGACAAAAAGCCCCGTCAGCTGTTCCACCGGCCCTATATATGGGATTTCCCTGTACCGTTGGCTCCGCGTAGGCGGTGAATGCCCTCTCAGCTGGGCAGTTGACCCCATCGCAGCTTTGAAAAGCTTGGGGAACTGGTTTGGTCAGAGGTTGTGTCTCGATGCGGGGGAAATGCTGCGACTGCCGCCTGTCCGGCGAAATACTCGCGGCAGCCGTGAACCATGGCGAATTGCCAGTGCCAATGGTTGTGGGTATCATTTGCGCAAAGTGGACTCAAATGGCGTGTCGTAAACCAGGCGGAGTCTTGATTTGGGTTCTGTTGCGACGATTGGGTGAGCGTTGTTGTTGTGATTGTAGGCAACTTATCCGCGGTGTCTGTGCCGTGACCTGTGATACATTTTGCTGTGGATCACTCACCATAAAAACTACTAGTACTACTTAGCTATCTAATCTAATTTCCTAACCATACATCTTTATATTCCATCAATTCCAATAATCCTTATCTAAAGCGACCTATGCCCTAATTCTTATGTCTATATACATATATTCAAACCTCTATCCTAAATTAACCTACTTCCTATAATTCATTAATTAATAACAATTCAATTCATTAAGTCTCAATATAATTCAGTACTAGGCTTGATTGTGCGAAGTGGCGATCGTAACATTATAAATTCGTTCAGGACATCGTTTACCCGCACTGTGGTTTGGGGTCTTCAATGACAGGGCAGACCCCCATTCTGCCCTTATGGGTTGTGGGTCGACCACGTTGTGTGGCGACCGTAACAAGTTTCAGTGCAAGAAAGCTGAATTGGGACAGAATCTAGAAGAGAATGAGAAAAGTGTATCAGATAAGAGAGGTATTTCGAAACGGTCTGTACCCAATTTAGACGTGAGCGTTACCAAGGTACCACAATCTGTACCAATTGAAAATGATTCACAAGCAATAATCGCTAAAGTTGTTGGCTTGAGTAAATATCATGTTCGTTTTAGATGGGATGCGAATGATTTGCAAAAGTTATGTTATAAGGGAAATGATATGAACTTTTCATTATTCCTTTAATCATTTTTCTTGGCAACTAGACCTGACTATTATAACTATTACTTAACTGAAATCAAATAAATAATACACGATCGTATCGCAGAAGATAGAGATGAAAAGGCAATTGCCGACATAAGAAGTATTATAGAAGAAAGAGATTTTTGTATACATATTTATCAGTCTGGAAAGATTGCTGAAATGTTTATTTAAAATTAGGTGTAAAATTTCAATCATTCCGAGCGCTTATAGACTACATAATTGGGCAGATTCCGGGAAACAAACGAAACCATGCCGAATTATTACAGATGATTGATCAATATATTCATCTGGCAAATAGTTTAAGGAACAAGCGGAACAAAGAGGCGAAACCGACTACCCACACATTTCATCTAAAAGATTATGGTGTGAAGGTTAATGTAGAGCTACCTATTGCGTCACCGATTAACATAACAGATTTCATTGCCCTATTACTAAGCGGAATTGAATTCAACGATGAAGAGCTACATGATAAAGAAAAGCTATCTGAAACCACAACATATAAACTGCGAAAACAGGTGTTTAACAAAATTGCCTCAGCTATCCGTGGGTCTGTATCCCGTGCCGTTAAAGAGTCCAGTACAGAAATATTACCCGATGGGTGGATCCAAACAACCGATTTCCACACTTTTATTGATATGCCATACAAAAGACCCGTTGGATCAAAAGCTACAACTCCTGTCCCAATAGAGGTGGATAAAACCGACAATAAAGCTGGCCTATTCATCGACGCTTTCCTAAAAACACCCGTTGAGAAGCGCGATCCCGAATCGATCGATACAGAAATAAAAGAGTCGTTTGATAAATCAATAATGCTAGCAGTATAAATCAGCTAGAAAAATCATTATCTGCACTTGAGAAAAGAACATATTGTGACTCATCCAATAAAGGTATTGATGATTGTGAAAAAACCAAATTGATAAACGTTTATACAGATAACATTAAACCCAGAATAATAGGAAATAAACTGGTAAGAAATCTACGGGCGATCCCCTTGAAAGGTTGTGATAGCGTGTTTAGGTTCGAGCATGTGGAGTACTGTCCACTTGAGAAAAGCTTTATTGAAAGTATCTCAATCAAAATAACAGATCATCAAGGTGAGTTAATCATCTTTGAACCTAGCTTTACTCCAACATATGTCATGCTTCATTTCAAGCGAAGGTTAGAATCTATAAATATTCCTACGTTGTAAATATCAACATAGTTTGGACACTGAATGTAACGAAGCTCTAAACTAATGCGATGAATTCACTATACGCACGTTACTACCTTGTCCAGAGTGGAGGTAGATTATCAGACATTGGAGAATTGTATCGACCGCCACTTGTTTACCAGCGAGGAAGGGGGCTTGGTAGTTTTTTCAGTGGGTTGATACGTTATCTTCAGCCTTTATTTCTTTCCGGTGCAAAAGCTATAGGAAAAAAAGTCATCGAAACGGGAGAGTCCATTTTTAAAGAGGCAGGAAGTAAACTACTGAAGCAGGTACTAAAGGAGCAAGGGAAATCTGCAGTACATGAATTAACCCAAAAAGGTATAAATAAAATCTTTGATAAAATGGAGGGTAGAGGAAGACGAATGGCTATAAAAAGAACAAACCCTTACACAAGTAAGCATTTGTAGTCAGTGCCTAAGCATAAAAAAGGGCGGAAGGTGAGAAAGCTGTCATCGAGCAAGACTTAGAAAACTATAAAACGACCACGCCGAGTAAGAAGTCGTGCATTGGACATATTTGACAGATAGATAATACCTTCATGATGCAGAAAGAGTGTATGAAGTCTGAATTAGATATTTTTTCCTCCCCACCAATTCAAAACACTATTTTAAAAACCGAAGAAGTTGCTTACAAACCAATTGCATCACTGGACAATTCTTCGGTGTTGGAATTTGTTTCGCTGGGTCATGGGGATACATATCGTGACTTATCCAGCATCTACTTACGGCTCAAGGTGCAACTGATTAAACTAAAAAATGGTAAAGAATAACTTTTCACCGGAAAAGACAAATTCAAGAAAGCTGATGGAGGTGAAGGTGCAGCTGATCCGGTTGTTGTAGCTAACAACCTCATGCACTCACTTTTTAGACAATGCACTGTACAATTGAATGGGAAGAATATAGCTCAGACAGACAACATGTAACGTTCGCCACGCAACGTGGTCGACCCACAACCCATAAGGGCAGAATGGGGGTCTGCCCTGTCCTTGAAGACCCCAAACCACCGTGCCGGTAAACGCTGTCTTGTTAAGAATTTATAATGTTACGTTCGCCACTTCACGCAATCAAGCCAATTAATGAATCATAGCGTAAGTATTGAGTTATATTGCTTTTATTGAGTTATATAATTATTAACGAAATATATTGTAGGAAGTAGAGGTTAGTATTGAATTATATTGCTATTATTGAATTATATTATATTGCTATTATTGAATCATATAATTATTAACGAATTATGTTGTAGGAAGTAGAGGTTTGCATTATATGGTTAGGAGTAGAAGTTGAAGTATATAAATGTAGAGGAGGTGTAGGATGTAAAGATATTAGATTAGATAACTAAGTAGGTACTAAGTTTGTTATGGAGAGTGTTCCGGACAACATCACAGACCCTGCAGATAAGTTGCCAGCAATGACGGCAACAAACGCGATCACCCAATCGCGCAGTGGATCCAAGTTCAGGCCCCGCCCGGTCTACGATGCGCCCCAATGGAGTCCCCTATGCGCCAGTGATACCCACAAACATTGGCACTGGCAATTCACCATGGTTAACGACTGCCACGAGTATTTCACCACACTCCAATCGCATCCCACAGCTTTCACAGCTTTGCCCCGCGTCAAGCCACAACCTCTGACGAAACCAGTTCCCCAAGCTTTTCAAAGCTGCGATGGGGTCAACTGCCCAGCTGAGTGGTCATCGACCTACGGGAAAACGGGACTGGGCTTTTGAATAAATAGCATTGCGGGAGCAGCTGACGGGGCTTTTTGAACGTCGACCGCTTGTGGAAGCTGGGTTTTGGCTGGACGTCGAGCGCTTGTACGATTGGTTTGTTCCTTGGACGCCGGTTTGTGGTGGAAGCTGTGGTTTCGGTTTTACGGCAGGAGTTGAGCAAATTTTAAAAGGACGGCGGACAGCGATCGGAGCAAATAGGATAAGAATCGAATTGTAAGTAGATTAAGTGTATATAGTTAGAAGTTAGGGCTGAGATAGGTTTTGGTGGAAAAGGAATAAACGCAGTGAATTATTTAAAATTGTGGTATTGTGTGAAGTGGCGACGCGGAATCGCGTTTCCGGCGTTAGTGTTCCGTTTGGTTTCGGGTTATCCTTTTTGGTGGTTTCGGGTCGTCGCGGACCCTATTCCCGTTTCAGGGTTCGCGGACAGGGCAGTCCCGGCGCAGAAACGGGTAGCGCCCTTTCAAAATACATATTCCCACACCCCTCTTCGTGGGTGAAGCCGGGTGGGATTGCCAAACCGTTGTAGTGTATTCCCAGTTCCAAACCTAGAAATAGCGACAACACACCTATGTCCCAAACGAGCTTTTGTGACGTCATACTCAAACTTTTGTGACGTCCTACAAAAATTTCAGTAAGCTCTCTAATAAGCACATTCTCGAACCCGCGTACCGTGAGAAACTTTTAGTAGAGCATTGAGCCTAGAGTAGCAAATGTGCAATTGGATCATTGCAAGCAAGCAACGTTATAAGCAACAAATTCCGTGGGAACGATTGGTTATGGTAAGTAGATTTAAAACTAGAGTAAGAATTTTATAGAATAAGCAAATTGAATGTACAGTAATTTTTGTAAATAAAAGGAAGGAACGACTCTAGTACTGGAAGGAATTGTTCCATAGCCAGACGAAGTTGCTTGTTACAATCAGCAACCCTTGCCTTCATATCGGCAAAGTGTTTGGAAGGAACATTCAACAAAAGTCTGCCTTGGAAAGTTCGGCAGATTACAAGTTGCCTTAAATTTCGGCAACTACGTTTAATAGAAATATCGGCCGCCTGTTCTTTTAAACTGCGCCAAACATGTGGCAATCTTCGGAATGCCGGTAGGTCCTTCTCGCATATAAGTTGTCAACCTATCTGAGTATAACTTCTTTCTAGTGAGAAGAAGTTTATATATTTAGAGGAGTATAAAATAAGACGCTCTTCACTTGGCCTGCACGATGAGACAACAGTAATCTCATCGCATACGTTACGTGGCGATCAAGCTTCATTACACCGTGGCCAGGGTCGGCTACGGTGGAAGTGCGGACGTTGTGAAAAATCTAGCCGTAACAAACAATTACCACTATCGCGCCTTTATTGAAAATTTACTGAACTACGGTAAAGACGCTGCATCCACTCATTTGGAATCGGCCGGGTGGTATCTAGATAAGAATGAGATGGAGATGATTGAAGACTCAAGACCTGGCGGTGGTCCTACCGAGTTGAATGAAAGCTATCTTAAACCGTAATGTATTCACAAGCTTCTAAAAGCTATCTTAAACCGTAATGTATTCACAAGCTTCTAAAAGTATATAAATAACGTGAACATGTGAGATTTTGATAGAGGTCGTTTCAGAAAATAGTCATGACGCATACTTTTTAGAAGGTCATTCAACCTTTTTCAAGAAAGTCTCAATTGCGAGGTTCACCTCTCAGAACAAACTTTATTCAAAGGAAATCACGTATAAATATCCTACTTACTCAGCTATAAGTACAGATCAGACAGGTGTATTTGGAAACTTAGAGCTCAAAAGGCTTGATGAAGATTTTATCAGGTCCCTGGTGAAATTCGCAACAGTCTTCGTAAACGGAGACTCAACAAGGGGGTTCCTACAGAGTTACGTAACATCACACACAAAGGTTGTAAACTTTGAAAACATATTCCTGAAAGAACAGGAATGAACACGATAGAGATCATCAGCACATTGAGAAGTAACATTAAAACAAACAGGTATTTTAAAGGTATTTTCCCCTGTAATCGTTTACCTCCCCTGTTAACAAGTCTACTAGTAATCAATCACAAGCTTCTAAGCGTGAGGTGCAGAAGAAGAGAAAAGCAACGAAAACTTCATCTAGTATCATCTCCAACTCCAAGGAAACCAAGACAAAAACACTCTCCAAGTCTAGTGTGCCGTGCGATGAAGATGTTATTTTGAATTATACGTACTATCTAGATGGATATCATAATCGCAGGATAACACTAGGATTTGACCCACGAACATTTCAAGCAAAGGCTATCTTTCACTATCACGGACGGTTCCCGGTAGCAGTTGATCACAGCCAATAAAATACGTTGTACAAACACCTAAACGATTTAAAAGTCACAGCAGGCATTCAGTTCCCAGAGAACCAATTAGGATCTTTGAAACGTTACCATATACCTGTAGGCGTTGGTAGCATAACCCTAAAACATGCAGAACTATTCAAGCTATATGAGATGATGGAGTTCTTCAATATGATTATGCACCACAACAACCTGGCTTCGGAATGTGTTAAGGAATATAACGAGCTGTACTGTAACAGGTGCCAAGAGAAAGATCTGTTAAAGCTAAGTCATGAGGACTTTTTCATTCCATCTCGAATATATTATATAAAAATTAACTATTCAAGACTTTTTTATGAATTTCCAATTTTATGCAGTTGTAATCTTATTTTTCATGTTTTGAAATAAAACAACACAATTATACATTGCAAAATAAAACATATTTTATTCTCACACTAGTAACACACATTATTCATTAAATAATACATATAAAGGTTGATACAATTTTGAGCAGCACAACTTGTTGTAGGCAATGGGTCGTGAATTCTACAGGTTGTCTTAAAATTCTTGAGCTCTCTCAGTTTTGGTATTTCTAGCTGTATTACGTTAGCATTTGATAAATATTTTCTTAAAAAACTTTCCTTAATAGCGCCTTTCACGTATATAGTCGTTTCGTTGAACTCTGTCAAAATTTCTGGAAGTCGATTATAATCCACATCACCATCACACCATCGTAAGCCATTGATATTAGTCACATCAAAATCATTTTGACGACGCGCTTTCGGGTGTAACTCCTGATAAGGATATGGTGGAGCAAAATGATGAACCACAGGTAAAGTTGATTCAAAAAGGTAAAACAGCTAGTTCTTTTACAAAATATTGACCGTTTCCCCCACACACAAACTGGATGTCTTTAATAACTTGTGCCATGTCTCACTGTTACACGGTTTGCAATGAAATGAAAGAAATGTTTAGAGTAGTGGTGCTTATATTTTATTCTGACAAAAAATTTGATTTCACCATAAGTGTAACGAGTAATTACTTAATTTCATAACAAAGCAAAAATAACTTAGCTACTTACTTATTTCATATGAATACATAGGATATAAATTCATAGATATTAAATTCATTGAAATAATAAGTGAATTAATATTTATTCTCTATAAAAAACTGTAAGTGTTACCATAGCTGTCTGATCTACACCTTTTGAAACAATAAGGGTAAGAGAAATATTCATCCGTCACAAATCTTTTGTCAAAAGTGAATCTCAAGTGGTTATTTTCGGGTTCTGATACAACCCCTGGACGTTTTCGCTTGATTTTACGTTCTGTTGTCACACCTACGCCTTCAGTTGAATCTTCATCCAAAACTAAAGATTTTAGGCATTCAAAATTTACAACTTTCAAGTTTTCGGAGTAAAGAGTTATTCCTTTACATTTAATCACATGTTCAGGACCATGTTCAGTTTCAATTTTTAACCCATATGTCTTAGGACCTGTACTCACATATTCCGATATATAAGCATCAGAACCATAACATGCCACCTCATTGGTCAAATCACCCAGGAAGTCAGAGATTGGAAAATTCATGGGTTTGTCTTTACTATCCACAAATATGACACTGTCTGTATCACAGTACAGAATCGAGGAGCTCAGTTTTTCTAGTAATCCGTATAATTTAATTCTAGCTAGAGCCGTTGTATATGCAGCAATAGGTATGTTTGCATGTGGCAAAGTTCTTAGATTTACCTCTACATATTCCCATGTGACCCACAAGTCATCATCATCAACCGGGTAAATTGAACAAATTTCTATACCCGGTGATTGGAGAAGCTCACAAAATTGATTGAAATTATTAATGACTGGTTGTTTGATCATCCCTTTGGCCGAACTTGCCCCACAATGAGTTTAAACAAAGTTTGGCAATATTACGTCGACCAGAATTTTTTTGAATTTGGTTTTTATCAAGAATGATACATTCCCTTCTCTTGTATGATTCAATAAAACTATCTTTACCCCCATCTGATATATATTCATTACCCCAACCACTGGCCATTTGTTTAATTTTTAAAAAATTATTGACATACTAAGTAAACAATCCGCCAGTTTTTGTGTTAGGGTCGTACACTGTGTACTCATACTTCTACACCTCATACACTTTCAAAATTCACAGTGTACGACCCTAACACAAAAACTGGCGGATTGTTTACTGAGTATGTCAATATTTTTTTAAAAATTAAACAGATGGCCAGTGGTTAGGGTCATGAATATATATCCCCGCTCATCACCTGAATGATC
This sequence comes from Oxycera nigricornis, assembly GCA_963942545.1. Lineage (NCBI taxonomy): Eukaryota > Metazoa > Arthropoda > Insecta > Diptera > Stratiomyidae > Oxycera > Oxycera nigricornis. Next base: position 78,129,280 of record OZ012660.1, read on the forward strand.
GCAACTTGAAATGTTATTACCTTCAGCACATTTTCTACAAAGTGTAAAATACAATTTATTGTCGTTTTTCATGGGTAACACAGGTATCAGAAGGTTGTTAGGTGCAATTACATCACATTTAATGAAACCATGCATTGAAATAATTTCATGTTATCATTTCGAAATATCTCAGGATGTTGTGGTACGGTGCGTATTTGTTAATATACGGATAAAGACTAGTAAAGTCCAAATAACGTATTACCTCTCCTTTTTTGACAGCATGGTATAATTTGAAAACCTCAGTACGACCTTCAAATAGAGCATCCCGCGCACATATTGGACGATTTATGTCATTATAATATCGTCGCAATTTCTCATTTAAAAGCTTGTCTTTATTTAGTACATTTTTAAATTCACATTCCCATGTATATACTAGATTGTATCCATTTCTCTGTATTGCCTCGATACGTCTTTGTGTACTTTCATATCTTTGATTTAAAGTTTCTAAAGTCTGAAGATTATTTTCCCCCGATTCTTGAAATTTAAAACATTCTCTACAAATGTGATAGTAACATCCAAAGAACTCATAGACAGTATTTGACTCTTTATGAAAACCGTCGACATATATCCAACTTTAACTCACCGTTATTGTTTGCTGAGATTAGCAGACCGCTAATTTGGGAGTTTTTCCAGGCTAACCACATACAGGCAATGATGAAATGTGTTTTACTTTTGAAATAACCACTTTTAGGCATTACACCCAAGGTATTTTTGTCAAGATAATTTCTTCGAAAAACTAGCATGCAGGTCGATGCAATTGTGAGACTTTCTGTTAAAGGGTTCACATCGGTCAATTTAATAAATTCATCCATAAATCTTACACAACCAACATCATTTACACAATATCGTAACTACTCATCTCTATTATTGAAAGTATCTTGTGTTTTCGTACTGTACCAATTTAAAAAACCCATTTTTTCCTTAGGCTTCATTGTATCGCAACCGTACATTTCAGGTGGGGGGTATTGAGCGATATAATTTATATTATCTACAGTATTGAAATAATAAGGATAGTAACCTTTAGCACTGTCTTCAATATCGAAAACTTGTGGAAACTTAGAAAGTGGAAACGGCAGGAAATTTAAAGAGTCAACAAATGAAACTTGTTCACATGTCAACTTCATAATTTTGATTCCATTCATTAAAGATTCAATATGTTTTTTCTAGCTATTAACTCCGAAATCAAGAAATGACCATCGAAGCCTTGTAAATTATGTGCATAACAATATACGTTGCTCACATAAGGCCTGCGTATGAAACAATAGTCTAGAAACCTTTGCACAACAGACGATTGATCACTTTTTTCAAATATATGATGTCTGACACCACATGTATCACATGGTTGTTTAATATCTTCATCTTGATAACAATTCTGACAAACATGTTGTGCTACAATTAAATTTTCAACGTGTAAAAAAGTTGAAGAGCTGTCTCCATACAGGCCGTCTTGAGTAGTTTCACAATCAAAAAATATTACGAGAAACTTTTTATCTTTCCAACTTGTGTAGGGCTTTATGCAACAGTTATGTTGGGCCGGTTGTATTTTTGAACACATCTGACAAAAGTATTCGTCACATTGATGTTTGAGTCCTTCTTTGTATGTAAAATTTATATATTTTGTGCAAAATACACATATCTTGAAAGTGTCACATACAGTTTTTCCTCTGAACTTTTTATCTAAATGATTAGCGAAACATAGCGGTCCTCTAAACCCGCGATTACACTCACTACAGTCAACCATCTGTGATACATACACGCAGGGTGGGAATGTGATACAGTACGGACATTTCATTTCACATTTATGAAACGAATGATTTGAAACTTTATCACAATAGTTACAAATATAACTTTTTGAAAACAATCCGGTGACCGACTTTATGACGTAAAAATGTTTTGTACTCTCGAAATAGAAGATGTTAAATTTTTTTTGCTGTTATATCCTGTAGCGAAATTTTAAAAAGAATGGAATTCGCATCTCCAAAATTATCGAAAACAACAATTTGATAACCACATAAGTATTTTTGAAATTTATAAAGATCTAGGATATTGCAACCATTTTCTCCAATTACCACTTTAGAATTTTTACACAATCGATAAGCCTTAAAATCTAACGATTGTAAAATGACTACATTATTTAAACGATTTATATTACCCTCAGCCATGTCCATTGCATGACAAATACTCCTAGGTAAGCATGAAAGATCCTTAGCGTTAGCGGCTTGTCCCACATCCACTAAAACTTTTTTTCTTTTTAAAAGGTCAGCATCATCTGTGTCCTTTTTATTTACGTGCCCCCCGCCTGAAGGAATGTTTACGATATCAGCATGGAACTGTATGATATCATCCGAAAGAAATTTAGTGTTGGACTGGTTAACATTCGCTATAAGGCCAATTATATATTTACCATTAATTTCCTGAATGGGCTTTAAAGTTGACCATATGGGTTTCACGTGTGGTGATTGCGGGAGTGTTATTGCAAAACTCATTTTGCACTCCGGATTTGCGTTACCGCCAATGTTTTCAAAAACCTTATCGAAAATTCTCTCCAGTGCACTTAAAAGGCTATCAGTTATATTGGTAAACCTTTAACATGAAAGTGTAAGGTGACACCTGTGACATTAAATTTTTTAAATAACTTCTCTTTCCGAGAAATAATTTTAAACAACCTCGATAAATCACTTGAACCTTCCCCTTGTTGATTACTTTTACCAACACATTCTTGTCTAACATCTTAAGACTTGGACGTGTCTTCATTTTTAGCCGAAAGATTTACTATATCACTTAACAAAACATTTGAAAACGACGCGTGATGTAGATTTTAAAACGCTATTAACTGTAATAAAAATCTGTACTTTTCCTCTACTCTCGAATGAATATTTCCCTTCCTAAATGTATCAGCTGTGCATCTTAACCACGTCATGCAAGTTTCAAAACTTGTTGTTGTTAACATTATTTTAAACTCCTTAATTATTTTTTCCATCTTTTATTATTATATAATTTCCCTTAATTCTATTTAATTTTATATATTATTTTAAACTTCTTAAAATGTTTATTAATTTTAATTTTTCCTCTCCAAACATGAGCGGTATCACACGGTGCAGCTCGGCTGTTTGCTGGCGCAACTTAACAAGGCGCCCAGTGCGCTTCTTCTTTTTGGGGGGTTATACAGGTACAGGCTCACGTGATGAGCGTGCACGTTGCAGTCGCCTTTGTACTTAGTGGTTTAGGTTCTGGAAGGGGTGATGTTCGGCGATTTACACCTTTCAGCTCTTGACCCTTAGCTTCTGTTGTTACTTTCGCAAATAATGTCGTTTTTATGAGTTCCAGACTCGAATTCGCTGGTTCTTCAACAAAGGCTTTAAGCTGTTGCTGGATATCCTAAATATCAGGCTTACCTTCTTCCTTTTCAAAATTCGCAGAATATCTTTTGCGATATTTGTCCAAAGTTATACGCTTAGGTATACTTTTGTTTGGGCTACTCATCCTAAGCTAACCTAAGTCAGCTAAAAAATAGGCCTTGTAGGGCGACAATCTTTAAAAAAAAGTATGACTGTAAGATTGGAGAAAAGAACAAAGGATTAGAAAGAAACATTACCAGTATGTAAGTCATATTATTACTCACCATATTTTTCGTGTCTCAACTTCTTCCAAAAGACTTCAAAAACTTCGGTCTGATTATTGACTGCAGCACTTCACTTTTATACTGTCTTTGCACACATAAGGTGTCATGGATAAGTAATTCCAAACCTCAATAGCAGATGTTTTTCCATTAATTACTACAACATAAAACAGGTGATACTTGAAATCATGCAATCACTGATTAATATTTTTGCCATCTGCCTCTCAAGCCACATTGTAGCACAACATTCAATAAAACTGTCAATTAAATACGCACTGCTTAAAACACATTTTTCCGCCGATACTAATTACATTCACCCTCAGTTGGTTCAATATACAGGTCTTTTCATGTCCAGCGATTCTTGCCTCAAACGTACCAAGCAAGCGTAAGCAACCATAAAGCATCTTCTAATTGACATCCTCACAGTTTAATTATGTATTACACCATTTCCTACCATTCCATTTCGCCTGAATTCAACTCAAGACGCGTAACATTCGACAACAACTCCACAACCGGCCGTTTAGGATCCTCCAGACGCGACGTCATCTATAGTGTCGAAAAATACCTTCCATTTCAGTTTAAGATGCAGGTGATATTGAAATCTTTCCAATACTATTTCTTTTTTCGCAAGTCTGTTGATTCGTAAGCGAGTTAATTAATATGCACCCATCGATGATACGCTCGACTCAGTATGAATGGCTATTACCATTAAAATTTCACACTTCTTGTCACCCTTCGTTCGCACAAATAAGTACAGCAATACGGCGTATTGAAATCAATGGGTTCGTATTACATTAAGCTAAATTTTATACAGAGCCACAGAAAATGTACGTGCAAGGCTTTAACCTGTACCCATCATTCGTTATCTTAAACAGGTGCTTCATACATTCGCTTGAAGGAAAACTTGAATTAACATGCACAGTATCGCCAACGAACGAAATTCAAGTTGAATTCGCACATAAAGGTGCATTTATGTTTTTCTGTCTGGTTTTCTGCGCGCCTGTTTCACCATTTTACAATGCTAGTACGATCGAAATTCAAGTTGAGTTTGAACATACATCTATAGCTGCAGATATTACATATAGATATTACAAGGAGCTCATCGTAAGCAAGTTAATTGTATGCACTCCTCTGCTGGTACGATCGAAATTCAAGTTGGGTTTGAACATACATACATACATTAATATAGTTTCTTTTGCAAGTCTCTCTGTTGATTCGTAAGCGAGTTAATTAATATTCACGACATCGCCAACGAACGAAATTCAAGTTGAATTCGCACATGAAGGTACATGTATGTTCTTTCTGTCTGGTTTTCATGCGCTCCTGTTTCACCATTTTACAAAAATTGACTTTAGCAGCCTTTCTAACGTACTCTAAGCCTCCTAACAACCAACCAGTTTTGCACACAACATCTCCCAACACATGACACATCTCACAAACCACAGCTACAGCCAAAACATCTGACCCTATTTTCTACTACCTATGACTACCTGACGCACCCAACCACAACACCCCGATCCTCTATAACCTTCCATCAACGTTCAAAATCATCGCCAACCACCTGATCTGCTATTAGTTTCTACCAGCGCCGCCAACCAACACCACACACCTGATCCTCCACACCCTACCACGGCCTGACGCAAAAAAACATCCGCAACACACCGATCCTCTATAGGCTTCTACCAACGCTAAAAAATCACCGCCAACCACCTGATCCTCTACACCCTACCACGGCCTGACACAACCAAACAACCGCAACAACCCGATCCTCTATAGCCTTCCACCAATCACAACCACACATCTGATCCTCCACACCCTACCACTACCTCCCCCAACCAACCAACCACAACACCCTTCTACCAACACTGCAAATTACAGCCCTAACCCAGACCCTCCATAGCCTTCTACCAACGCCGCCAATCACCGCCACACACCTGATACCAACACACAATCACAACCCTCATTCCACACCACACCCAACACCAAACCACTCTGATTCACCACTTCCCAAACAATCACCGCTACACACCTGATACAAAACCACAATCTCAGCACCCGTTCCTCCGTACACCCAAGACCAAGGCACTCTGATTCACCCTATCCCAGCCATACAAACGTGGTACCCCAAGCCACTCACTATTGTGATTGGAAAAGATTGAAAATGGCGTTCCCACCCATACAAAAACTGATTCTGTGGTACGTTACTTACTACTCCTATGTACAACAGAAAAATCAACATGGCACAAATTGTCATCCCGGCAAGAACTGAAGCCATTATTCCATTATAAATTAACAGATCCGAAGACAGTGTCATTTTTAACAAGGAAATACAAAACGGAGTATTCTTAGGGAACTGCTTTATCCCAGCAAGAGGTGTATGCCACGTTAAAGTGTTCAACACTAATGAACACAATATAACACTCAAAAACTTCGAGTTACAACTAGAACCTTTGAAAAACTAAAACATTTTGAAAACTAAACAAACATTCGGCAACAAACGTTTGAACCGATTACTGGACGTCATAAATACAAACAGCTTAGATGAACAAGCAAACAAGGCTTGCTAGAAATTATAAAACAATATAAAGATGTTTTTCAACTCGAAGGTGAACAACTCACTAAAAACAATTTCTACAAACAAAGACGCCATACTACTGACGATACACCAGTATACATAAAAAAAATTCGGTTACCTCACACTCATAACGAGGAAATACAAAAGCAAGTCCAAGAATTGGAGGATAACGACATTGTAGAGCCTTCAATAAGCCCATACAACTCGCCATTGCTAGTTGTACCAAAGAAAAGTTCTGACGATACAAAGAAATGGAGACTTGTCGTTGACTTCAAAAGATTAAACGATAAGTTAGTCAATGACAAATTCCCATTGACGAGGTTGGAAGATGTGCTCGACAAACTAGGTAGAGCAAAATATTTTTCCACCTTAGATATGACGAGTTTTTTCCACCAAATTGAACTAGAGAAAGATTCCAGACCTTTGACAGATTTTTCCACTAGCAACGGACACTATCAGTTTAAAAGGCTACCTTTTAGACTTAAAATATCCTCAAACAGTTTTCAAAGAATGCTTACCATTGCACTAACTGGTTTAAGTCATTCAGCTTTTCTTTATGTCGACGACATTATGGTCTTTGGATGCAGCATCAAACACCATAATGATAAGCTATCGAAAGTTCTACAAAGACTACGCAGATACAACCTCAAACTGAATGCGAATAAATGCGAATTCCTAAAATCGGAAGTAGTCTATTTAGGACACCTAATTACAGCAGACGGTATACGAACAGACACTGCTAAGCAAGAAGTGGTAAAGAATTATCCCATCCCTAAACATGCAGATAATGTCAGGAGATTCGTAGCATTTTGTAATTACTACCGTTGCTTCATCTCAAATTTAGCAGAAACGGCAAAGAGTTTGAACTCTTTAGTGAAGAAACAAACACCGTTCGTTTGGGAAGAAGAACAACAAAAAGCATACGATGATCTAAACAAAAATTAATCTCACCACCCATACTCCAATATCCCGATTTTCAAAAACCCTTTGTATTGACCACTGACGCATCAAATTTTGTACTAGGTGCGATTCTATCACAAGGAGAGATTGGTTCTCATTTACCAATCTCGTACGCGAGTAGATCGTTGAACAAACACGAACTGAACAAGCCAATCATAGAAAAAAAATTTGGCGATACACTGGGGAATAAAATTCTTCAGCCCATATTTGTATGGACAAAAGTTTGCAGTAGTATCAGACCATAGTCCTTTAGTATCGTTGTTCACACACAAAAACCCATCGTCGAAGTTGACAAGAATCAGATTAGATTTATCGGACTATGATTTTCATATTGTGTATAAAAAGGGTAATATCAACACAAATGCCGATGCATTATCAAGAATACAAATTGACTCAGAAATCTTAAAATCTATGATACCTCCAACGAACGCTGAAAGTATCAGTAAAAAACTTATAACGATAACAAGAAGCATGGCGACAAAACAACAAAGTAATAAAACAAGCACGAAAATCGATAACGAAAGCGACAAAAGAAAACGGGAGATTGATCACCTCTATGCGTTCGATTGTACTTCACTATCCGATATAACAGGGGCATTAAAACTAAAATTTAATATGTTGCGCAACGATAAAGAAAGTATAATAATCTCAAAGGAGAAAGATTACTTAATGGTCCACTTTAGCGATAAAGCTCACGAGAAATACGTTTCCAGCAGCGAAAAGCAAAGTGTGAAATCTCGCAATAACTGTAGCGATAATTCAAACACGAAACTAGTATCTGTAGTGAAGAAGTTACTGCATTATTCGCAGAATCGTAATATAAACGAGCTAGCTCTATCTATGGAAGATATAATATTTAAGTACGTACGCAAAGAATTTAAGAAAATATTCAATACGTTGCAACGAAAAATGGATATCCAGCTAAAAATAATGGTATATAAAACCCCCAAAAGAATTAATGACATCGCTAAACAAAATGGACTTATAAAAGAATTCGACGAATCGCCACACAGAGGACATACAGGAATCCGTAAAACACTTTTAAAATTGAAACAAAGATACTGTTGGAGGGACATGAATAGAATGATAAAACATTACATTAGCCAATGTGACAAATGCAAATATAACAAAATAACAAGGCACACGAAGGAAAGAATGATAAAAACCGATACACCCTCTACTAGTTTTGAGATAGTAAGCGTGGGCATCGTAGGCCCATTAAGACTTTCAAACAATTTTCGATATATATATTTTCGATATATACTTATACAATGCAAATTAACGAAATATATCACGGCTATACGCATAGAAAGTAAGGAAGCTTAGACAGTAGCCAAGGCCTTAGTAAATAATTTTATACTACAATACGGTCAGTTTAAAATTTTAAAAACCGATTTAGGGACAGAATTTATCAATAATCTCCTAAAGAACATTTGCGAACTGTTACAAATTAAACAAATTTTTTCAACTCCTTATCACTACGAGCCGTTAGGTGTAGTAGAAAGAAACCACCGTGTCCTCAATAAATACCTGTTAGCATTCGTTGATGACAATAACTGGGACGAATGGATATTATACATTCTCGTATAATACAACCCCACACATTGACACTAACTACACACCATACGAACTAGTTTTCGGAAGACTTTCTTATTTACCAAACGACACTTTAGAAAACACAGATAAAATCTATGATATTGAAAATTGCAGCATATACAAAAACTCTTCATTTAAACATTGGTGATCTAGTACTGATGACAGTAGAAAACAGAAAGAAAAACCAAAAACCGTATAAAGGCCCATATAAAGTAATAAACACAAACAATGTGAATACACTATCAGAGATAGAAGACAAATGTAAATGGATACATAGTAATAGGCTTAAATTATATGAAGAATTCACTAAATCGTTGTAAAATTATTGTACACTCTATACTTAATTTATAAATACGAAATTATATCTCGTCATCAGAGTCACGTAACAATAAGCATATTTGTGAAACCAAAACCAAAACCAATCGATCGTCAAATTACCTCGAATTTGACTTTATCAAATTCTCTCTTACATGCATTTCCTACTTTTCGATAAACTCATAGAGTACCCCTGTTTTCGACACATGTGCGATCGATAATTAGCTTTGAATTCAGAAGAGACCCACCTCAATGACTCATGCATACTGGAAGATATGGTCAAGTGTTTTAAATACTGATCAAATTAATGTTGTTCTGGGTACGGGCTAATGCCCCTTTGCTGACCATAAGCATTCGAGTGCCATAAATGTAGGTCATGATTGCAACTAAATGGCATATGTATATTAATTGGGGAAATACATTACCGTGAGAACCAAAACACGGCGCGCGTGATTGGTTCTGGCTATTAATTTAATATAATAATATAGCATAAATAATATCTAAAATGGATCCTCGAATCATAGTTTATACAAAAGAGAGTGCGCAATCGAGGCCTTTAATCATCAAATTCTGTTGCAAGAAACGCCACCATGTACTTGTAAAATTAAAGATTCCTATGCATTGCCAGATGTACAAAGAATAGTGTAACTTCGAGAACCTTATCTTTCAATTCTACACACGAGCCTATTTTTAGTCGTATCGGCTTTTTTTCAAATCATTTTGAACAAATCGAATGACGTTAATGTCAGAAGTTTCATTATGTAATTCATGGAAACGAAGTTTCTTAGTATTTTTCAATGCGTAAAATGAAAAGCATATATATGAGCTCTGTCAATGACTCAACCAGTAAATAGCTGCCACCATATGATAGATGACTGAAAACATATGATAGATGAAAAAAACATATGATTTGGTCATACTAAAAAGTTCTATACAATAATTTTACCGGGAGATCATAAATAGGAGTGTCATCAGAAGTTCAATTTTCTTTTGAAACTGCTGATCGCTCTGTCATTGTCTAGCTTATGTTTAATAGCGGAACATAAAAGTTAGCTTCGATCAAAGCTAAGAATATGAATTTCCCCTGAGTGGACGTTTATTTATGCAAGACACCATAAATGTGCTTGAACCACACATGTCTGGAAACATATTTCGTATTTGTTAGCAAAACAGTACTCGTATAAGGGGAAGTTCCAAAAGTCTTCTTAAATTGCGCGCCTGGTTTTACATTAGTGAAATATAGCCGCCTTACTTTTCCTTCGTATGACTTCGTATGTTCTCGGACAACTCTCTCGTCTTTACGACTTTATTTGATGCTTTGGGCTGGTAGCTGTGGTATTCTGTCACCTGAGTACACAAGAGTGACATTTTGGCTTTCAGGCTAGTGCCACTGCTCCCTCCGTCCCGGTAAAACTCTGGCAGGCCTCGCGGTATGTTCAAAACTCGTCGCCACCAGTCTGACCGTGCAGGTTCAGTTGAGTCCAGACTCCTGATTAGTCCCTGACCCGGCTCTCAGCACATATCCTCATAAGGGAGTGTGCAAACCCTCGTACGGCCTCCATGATTTGGCAAAGACAATCATAGGGACTCGGGGAAACTGTCCAACGAGTAGAGATAGCGGCTGCGAGGGGGGACCCAATTGCAATGACTACGAAAGATACTAAAGCGGATCCACACGGCCCGGAAGGGAAGTGGAAGAAGGTGACGCGTTCTTCTGGTGGGAAGAAGACCGCGATGTTCAGTCAACCCCCACTTCTTCGAAAGGCGCATGCACCAAGGCAGCTATTCCAGGGGCAAGTACCCCCTCAGTCAAGTCTATTGGCATTAGCGGCAACACTAAGGCAACGGCGAACAAGCCGGCTCGAACTGTTGCTGGTGCGCCCTCCAACACCGCCTCTTCTTCAGGTGTTAAAAAGCAGCATAAACCCTCTGTTATGGCTTACAGACAGAAGATCTGCCTTCAAAGTCCTGGCAAGGCTTAAAGATTAACCTTCCGAAGGTCTTTCCCAGAAGGACAAAATCTTCCTTGAATGGGCAACCTCCACAGTAGAGGCTAACAAAGCCTCAGCATCTCATAACAGATGCAGATCTAATGAGTCTGCCCCAAATCAGCAGACTGCTCAACTGTCGGTCACCAAAAGGCCAAGATTGGTCACGTCCAACTCTGTTAAAGGCAGGAGTTTCGGTGAAGCGGCCAAGGACAGCTATACAAACCACTGGTTTTTAAATGAGTTTACATGAATATGATGGATGAAAATTGGTTAAATCTCTATCTTAATACATACACCCTTGATTAGTAGTAATAAAAATCCAGAAAAATGAATTATAAATTGAAAAGGCAGGTTGGAAAAAACTAAACATGGAATAAAAAACCTAATCAGCGAGAGTTTCCCTAAGGGTCCTCCCTCCTTCTGGCTTTAAAGAACAGGGTTCTCCGCGGCTGAGGTAAGTAATTGGTGGGCCTAGTGCGCACAACACATGCTGACACGCAAGCGCTTGGCCATGGTAGGGCGGGCCCAGGTAGCGAAATCTGCGCCTGGCGAGCTCCACTGAAGCCCGTCTCTCTAATCGAGAGTAGCACGGTCACCAGAGAGATTGTTTTCGTACGCTTTAGTCTTTCGTTTTTTCTTGTACTTTTTTGAGTAGTTTCGGAATTTCACCCGTAGATCGAAGTAGCGTAAAGGATTTTTTCCTCTCATGTAGGCCTTGAACGCGGTATCATTTCAGCATGCGCCAGTTACGTTTTTGGCTAACGTTATGTTCAAAAAAATCGGTCAATTTCCTAGACGCGGAATCGCCAAAATAAAACACTGATTTTAAAAAAAAAGTGGACTTTATTTCCTAAACATCCAAGTTTTTTATTCTTTACAATTCTTAATTTGAACTGAAGCTCTTATCATAGGGCTTGGCGTATTTATACATTTGGTATTCTGCATCGGCATTCATAATTCGATCTTCTGTTTGCAATAGATCGTGGACTTTTATAATTGATTTTGGGCTGACCATGCAATTAAATGTGAGAATGTTTATTTAGAGTTGGGCTGAGTATTTGGATAGAAGTGGGTTGTTATAATTCATTCTGTCGGGATGTTTATATTATTTGGTGGGTTACCGCAGGTGTTTATGTTATTGAAATTGGCTGTACGTGACTGATTGGATATTCGTGGTTTCGGGGTATAAGGAGTATGTATGATAGGGGGTATGTCGGGTATAGTATGGGATGCATGTGTAACTTCTCCCTCCTTAAGATCTTTGTTGTCCTCAACAAATTTGAATATTGGTAAGTTGTTGTTTTCTTTTATGTCATTATTTATATTTAAAATTGGAAGATTTATTTTTGCAGTGACGGTAGAAATCTAATGTAGTTGCAAGTATTATAATAATTAAAAACGTTACTGATGCAGCTGTAATGTTGTTTCTGGTATTTACGTATTTTATTTCCTCTATTTTATCTAAGTTTTTTCGTTATCCAATTTTAGGTTTTTTTTTTAAATCAATTTCTCTAATATATCCAGTAGTGTTTGTGATAGGATTTAATATTAATATTTGTTGAAATTCTTCTATATCATTGTATAACACCTTGCCGAGTAATTATAATTAACAATTGCTGAATCTTAATATATAATGTCCATTTAACTTATATGTTTTTTCATTACAGCTTCGTTTTATTGATTCATTCATATTGATAGCTATAACTAATCCTCTTCCTATTTTTTTCACATGAGAAATAATTCTTGCATTAATAATACAATCCCTTTTGTTACATTTTATTTCATTTTGAAGAGATTTTTACATGTTTTTCGCTTTTGTAGTAAGTTCCTTGGAACAATATAGCTTCTTTAGCATTTATATTTAATGTTTGATGGTTTTATTTGGAACTTGTTGAACATAATAAGATAATAGTGGTTGTGTTAAAACTGGGATATTTACAGCGAATATGATAATACTATTTTTGATAAAAACGTTAATATTTATGTCTCTTAGTTCGTCTTTTATTAAATCAAGATTATGTACCAATTGCATGTTAAATAAAATTTCGTTTATTTGCTTTGTTGTGTTTGTGTCTGTTGCTAATTGATTGAAGAGTTTGTTGGTATTATTTATATTTTGGACAATTTTGTCTAAGTTGCTCTGAGCTTTATTTATCTTTACTTGTTGGTTCATTTATTTAATTATTTCGTGGTTATTGGAGTCGATTATACTTAGGTGACTCATGATTTCTTCATAGTCGTTGTTATCCATGACTCCAAAGAGTAATTTATAAAGGGTTTCTATTGGGTTAATATTTTTTCATATTTTAATTTGTTATGGCCAATCTTCAATGGAATTGTAGGATTTTTGGAATAATTAGTATTGGTTTTATATGAGAAGATGAAGCCTTCATTAATATGGAGTAGTTTGAATTCGCTTCGTATGGTTTCAATGGTGTAGGTTTTATGATTAAGAGCTTCTTCGTATTGATTTAAATTAATTTTATGGTAAATATGTTTAAAGTATTTTATGAGTCTAACAGGATCCTTTTTGATGAGAATAATTCCTGATTCGGACTCTGCTTGTTCGATTGTAATCTTTGTTTTACAGCTTGGTATGGTAGTTGACATTAAAAGAATAATTACGATCAATTTAGGAATGTTGATCTGAAATTGTGTTATTTATGAAATTAATTTTCCTTCTATTATTTCTAAAATCATTTTTTATCTGATTTGAGGAATTTGGCTTTGAATGAAATCTATAGGTTTATTGTCTGAGAAGTATTTTGAAATTGTGCATACAAATACGCCGCAATCATTATTATTTTCTTGTAATGGGGTGTTTATTTCGTTTGATAAGGATAAGGTTGCTGTATTGAATGGTTTGTTAAGTTTATCTAAAGATTCTTTCTCTAGGTAGGCCTTTAATGGCTTTAATAATTCGTTGTTTGTATTGCCAAGTGAATCAAAGTATTTTATAGTATGATTTTTTAATGATATTGCTGCTAGTGTCCAGTAATTGTTGTTTAAATGAACGGGGATCAAGATTAAGTCGAAAGAAAATAGATCTATTTTTCGGGCCCAGCGTTTCAATGAATTGTATCCTAATGTTTGGAGTGTAGGGATGAAGAATGTGTTAAATGAATAAACTTTGGGGGATTTTTCTGAATTTTTTCTAGGTTCAGATATAAGATTTAAGTAAAAGTTAATTATTTGATCGTTCAACCATGAAGGGTTATTTAGTGTGTTTATGTCTTTTCTAGTGATATTCAATCCGAATTTTGTTATAAGTACTTCGTTTTGGGATCCTTGATTAAGAGCGTTATTGATTTTTTCTACTTCTTTATCTTTGAATTTGTTATCTTGTGTGGTAGGTTCAATTATCTCTGGTGTTTCCTCGTAATATTTTTTTATTCTTTTTATGCGAGTAGGGTGGATTTTGTTCCGTGATTTATTTTTTCGAACTATTATTATTTCGTTATTATCATTTTTAGTTATGTTTTCTTTTCGATACTTGGGCTTTTCTTTGTGTCTTTCATTATTGTAGTTTTTTATATAAACATGTTTGAATCGAATTTCTGGTTCTTTTTCTCTGTTTTTGTTATGATATGATAACCATTTACGTTTCCTTTCTTCGAGTGTTTGAAATATTTTGTCTTTAGTGCATAATCAGTATTGTATGTCCTTTGGACGTTGGTGAGTGCTCGAATGAATTGAATTGTTGTAGTGCTCTTTGGCTTTTAATATGCTTTCTGTAGTATTTAATTCGGGATTCGTAATTGATAAGATTCTTATGTGTTCTAGAAGGGTATTGTGGCATCTGTTCATATCTGAATTATCTGTATGTGCTTCAGGTGATGAGAAGTGATTTTCGATGTTTTACTTTCGTAAGTAATCTTTCACATTAACTACGTTAAATTCGTTGTCGGATATAATTTTATCTGGTTTTCCTAAGATTGCATTTCGTTCTCGAATAAGATTTATGGATGTAATAGCATTTTTGCCTGTTGTTTCTTTTGTGTATAAATGTTTAGAAAATTTATCGATTGCTGTGAAATATTGTCGTTTTCCAATAAAGAATATATCGATATGTATTATTTGGTTTATATCTGATGGAGTTTCTGTCGATTTAAATTAAGGTTTCACGGGATTCCGATCGTATTTAGCTAAATTACATGTTTCACAATTGTTTAGATATTTTGTTTTTAATTTTGTTAAATTTTTGTAGTAGTATTTTAGTTTCAATTCTTCGTAGTTTTCTATTATTCCTCTTTGGTTTTTTTTTCGTGTTTTTTTTTATTTGTTCGAAGCTTTGTTCTTCGTTGAGCAAATCGGTGGCATGATGACTACATTTAATAAATTTTATATTTTGGTTATTAGAGAATAGATGGATAATAGCTAGTTGGACTTTATTCCATTCGTGGTCAGTTAATTCACAATGGATTCCGATTCTTCCTTTTTCGGGTATGTAACGTCGTAAGATGTCATTTTCATCAATAAATATTTTCCTGTTTTTGTTTACGGTTTTTATTTCCTTTTGTTTCTTTTTGACGATGATGATTTGTGTTTTGTATATGTTTACAATTCCTTCTCTAATGGGTATAAAGTCATGTTGATCTTCAACCCCTGAATGAATTGTTGCCATATTACTAGTTATTTCGTTATTCAGATTTATCTCATTGTTATCAGGATTAATTCTACTAATAAAATCTGCCACTTTGTTATCTTTACCTTTGACATACTCCATTCTATAGTTATGCTCGTTAAGTTTTATTTTCCATCCTTGAAGTTTGCTATTAGGTTCTTTTAAATTACTTAACCATACGAGTGGTCTGTGGTCGGTTTTAATATCGAATTGAACTCCGTATAAATATGGTCTGAAATACTGTTACAGTTTTAGTTTTAAAATAGCTTTATTGTTCAAAAATTATATCTACATGTCAATCCTTAAAGCTAGAGAATTATCATCTATCTTACAAACTAACTGGCCACTAGGGCACTCAAAGTTTTTTCATCTTTTTTTAATTTAATTTCATATTTGTCGCTTATGTTTTTACTTATCAGTATAAGTATTGAATAACAAATTGAAAAACTGGAAAAAAATTTGAAATTCGCACCTTAACCTAACTTAATCTAAGTGAGGTTGTATCTGCCAGCAGATACATCCCCGCGTACATCTATCCTACCTTACAGACTAAAGGTGAGCCCATGTCTGCCAGCAGACATAGACCCACGTTGTAAATATACTTAATTCTAGTTATAATCTGTCCATAGGGTTAACATAAGAATCTTAAATATAATAAATATATTTACATTCAATTTAAGGCCTGAACCATGTCGGACTCTAATGTTATTCGTTCAACCACCAGTGTCGATAACGGTCGCGATCATTTCGATCAACGCCAAACCTCGCGAATGAGTAGCGCCACAGCTCGCTCGACCTGCTCGTATCCATTTCCGCGACGTACTTTATCTTCTTGGCGGTTGCCCACCTATATGCATGGTATATAATCGGGCAACCAAGAGAATCTAGTATGTATCCATTTCTGTCCAGATACGCGAATGCTTCGGGGGGAATAAAGCCCGTGGTGAGACATTGCTCGAAGTAAACATCGTTTGGATAGTATGGCTGCCAAACCCAGGGGTTCTCACGCCGTAAGGCGTGGACCTGATGACTTGGTTCCGAATCAATCTAACGACTACTTTGTCGACTCTCGGTACCTCAGCGATGTCATAAATCTCCTGGTTGGAGACGTGGTGCAAGTAACCTGTCTCAGCTTTCCTGTACACTCCAATGCAAGCGCGAAGCATCCGTCTCTCGAAGACTCTTAGCTTCTCCATAATGCTTGGACTCTGGTTAAACCAAATCGGACATCCATATGTCAGAATTGGTCTGACCAGAGTCTTATAGCACGTCAGCTTTACATCAGCATCGATGTGTTTGAGGCAGAAGAGCCGTCGCAGAGACATGAACATCCTTCGCGCTCGCGCCAGCGTGATATTCACGTGCTGGTTGAAGTACAGGTGCTGATCCAAGTACACACCCAGATATCGAACGCACGTTTTGTGAGGAATGCACTCAGAGCTTTCTTCGCCTTCGTTCGCCACGATGTGGAAACCCTTCCAATTGCGCTTCAGGTTTCGCTTGGCATGCTGCAGGGTACGTCGAAACAAAATTGTTTCACACCTTTGCGCGTTTATCTTCATCCGCCAGTTGTTCGTGTAGAACTGGATGTCGTTAAAAATCCTTTGAAGATTCTTCTCAACCACTGACGCCTTCTTGTCTGCCGTGTAGGCTATGAGATCGTCAGCGAAAGCTACCAAGGATCTCTTGGGTGACTTATTGAAGTCAAACAAGCGCAGGAGGGGGCTGATGAAGATCGAGAACAATGTCGGCGCAGTGACTGTTCACTGCTGCAGACCATTCAAGACCTTGAAGTCGCGCGTTGTTATAAGGTTTCCGTCTGTGATGACAAATGATTTGCCATACAACATACTGCACATCGTGGTAACGAGTGGGCACGGAAACTTGGCCTGAAGGAACCTAAAAATCAGTCCATCAAGCCATACGGAACCGAAAGCTTTCTCCATGTCGATGAGACATGCTCCAACACATTCTCCGCCGTTGATCCTCCAACACACGTCCGACGTGACCTTGGCTATTGCATGGATGGTCAAGTGGCCAGCTTGAAAACCGAACTGGCTATTCGCCTTCAGGTCGTTCCTCCTGAGATGCACATTCAGTGCTCGATTGAGCACCGCCTCAAACACCTAGCTGACATTCGGCAGCAAGCTGATTGGGTGGTAGCTCTTCGCGCTGGAAGCGGCCTTGCCTTTCTTCAAAATCGAAAAGACTTTGGCTCGCTTCCACTTCTAAGGAAAGTAAGACCTGTTCAACATATTGTTGAACAAGATGCAATAGCTTCGGATTGCGACGTCGGACATGTGTCGAAGAACAACATTGGGAATGCCGTCGAGGCCGGATGATCTCTTGGTGTTTACCGATCTGAATATGATGAGCTAGTCTTCATAAGAGATGAAGTATCCATCCAAGACATCATCCGGTATCGAATCGGCCTTAAGTGTGTCATCGAAATGGAGAAGTGACGTGCCGTTAAGGCTTGCCTTGAAGTCAGAAACCTTGGCTTCGACGACTTTAGAGAGTCGTTTGTTCCCCCGTTCCGGGTATGGCCGATGGATCGATTCAAAATAGGATCCGATCAGCTCCAGCTTCTGAGCGTCTTCACTCACAACGCGGTTGCCTTGCGCGTCCACAACCGCTGCTTGCGCGTTGATTCCTACTCCAACCAGGAGATCCAATTCATCTGCTGATACGTTGAGAGTCCGTTGAGAGTCGGCACGTTAGCGCGAGATTTTTTCCGGAACAGGCTGTTGACCTGTGCGTACATCTGATCCGGGTCCTTGTGCGAGATGCTCCGCAGTTTATCGGACCATTGGCTGTTCACTTCGTTCCTGTAGTTCTGTCGGACTAAGTTCCGGACATTCCTCAGGAGCGATTTCAACAAGCCTAAAGTCGGATGGTTGTAGTCCTGGAATCGCCGATAAATCGTGTTGATGCGCGTTAGAAGAAGGCTTTTCAACTTTTTCAGTCGTTTGATGACTGGGGTATCGTATCCCTTCATGTTGTTTCGAGACTTGATCTTCGGCACCACGTGTTTCATAGTGTCCAACATCAGATTGTCTAGCTTTGAGAGATAGCTCTCTATCTCGTCAATAGTCAGATTTCTGTCGCTGGGCACCATGCAGCGCGGGTTATCACCCGAAAGAGGACATTCCTTCAGATAATCCCGATCAAACTTCGTTTGGAATTTCTTCCAATCGGTTCTCTTGAGGTTTAACCTGTGACCTCCAGCTTGCGCTGGAAGAAGGAAAACCTCATCTCTCTCATGCTGTACTTCCATAACGATAGCGTTTTGATCGCTATCATATGGGAGTGTTTGCAGCCTCCGTTCAGGATTCAATCTCTTGAAGCATAGTCGCGCATCAGCTATGCACAGATCCAGATAGGAGTTTGCCCTGGGAAGGGTTGCACTCTCCGGCCCGTAGAGTCGACACCTGTACTCCATCTGGCACTGTGTTAACCACGATTCCAGGAATACACCTCTCGGGTTGTTGGTGGCGTTCAACCACAATTTGTGCCTGGCGTTCAGGTCGCCGGCAAGTACATAGAAATTGTGCAGCCTATCCAATTCGAGTATCTGGAACAGGGAATGGAATTCGTCGCGGAATTTGAACTTATTGTTTCCAGCTGCATAGACAGAGATAACAAACAAGCTATCACCGCCCAGTAGGGGAAATTTGATGACTGAGACTTCCAGGCATTCAAACACCTTGAATTCGGCTCTCTCCACCACCGTGAAACGATAGGGCCTTCTAACCAGAATCCCGGTACCGCCTCCCCCATCACATTTGACCCTATCGTTTTTTACGAGTTCAAAGTCTTTGAATGTCATAGAATGTCTCGAATTCAGGCGGGTTTCTGTGAGTAGCTTAAGATCGGGCTGTAGCCTGTAGTGTCCGACCGAAGCTTCGGCTTCGGCATCGGCTTCGGCCACCTTCGGCCAAAAACAGCACCTTCGGCCACACATTCTGCTTCGGCCAAAAATAGCCGAAGGTGTGACCGAAGCCGAAGCTTTGTATCCAGCAATATAAAACAAGTCAACTGCGAATGAATGCAGCGCAGGGCACGATAAGTGGTCTTGAATTCTTTGGAAAACAGCGGTGAGCGACACATTCTCATGAAGTTTTATTAGAACGTTATTGGGTTTTTTGGAAAAAAGTGGAAAATAGACTTTTAGTTTTACAATTAAACGTAAGTATACATATGTCTCGAGAAAATTACAATTACTGTGAGAGCTCCAGTATAATAGTTAAATAGCTATTGAATTTACGATTATGAAAATGTAGAGGAAGTGCAGCGTATTTGGAATGCCATTTTATTTTTTGGGAGTCTAAATAAGCTATGTTTATTATTTTTGGTAAGGTACGATTTATTTATAAGGTACGATTTATTTATAATTGTGTTTAAATTTTTGTCAATACTAAAAAGCTTAAAACAAAATAATAGTACAGAATTTTTATTGGTTTGAATGTTTTTTAGTTAGAAATTTAAGATTTGTAAGTATGATTGAACATTCGGCATCGGCTTCGGCTTCGGCCGAAGATTGTGACAAGCGCCGGATAATCGGCTTCGGCTTCTGCTTCGGCCAAAAATTGGCCTTCGGTCGGACACTAGTTGCCTGACAACAAAATCGAGCAGATTCGACCGGCGGTGAATCTTCGCGATGGAATTGACGTTGATTGAAATGAGCTTCAACTCATCAATCGCTAGAAATGACGTGCCGCGATAAGTGTCCGACATGGTTCAGACCTGTATGGCTAAAAAGTTAATTAATTTTATGTGAGTGATCTCTTACTACATTATTAATAATATCTAATTTGTTGAGAATTTCCAAGAGTATACCATTCTGGCTGTGGGGCTGAGGTCATGGCTAGGCTTGCTGTCGCTGCACTTCTGGTCATTGCAGCGAATGAGACTCCTGGTCTCAGGTTGGCCATTGCTGGCTTTGGTTGGGATGGTTTAGGCTTCGAAGTAGTGACAGATGTTGACCTCTTCTTCGTTTCTTCCAGTCGTTTATAGGCTGGACACCCACGGAAGGATGCCGGGTGACCATACTGCTCACAGTTAATGCGGAAGACTTTGTCCTTGGCATCATTCGCTTGTAAAGGACATTGTTGTGGCTCATGAAGATTGCCGCATTTGGCACAGCGATACTCCATTCTGCAATTAGCTGAGGAGTGCCCAAAGCGCTGACACCGAAAGCTCTGCATGATCTCGGTCCATTGCAAACGTTCCCACCGAACGGCTTGGAAATTAACATACCGGATGGTTTGTAGCTCGCTGATTTGCGCGTCGCTTGGGAGCTGCACCAGAAATATTAGTAGCAAACGCTTTTCCAATGTGGATCTCCGAGTAGTAAATCGGCTGATGGACAAAAAGTTAATGTTGTTATTTGCTGTCCTCAGTGCGGTCAGCACATCTGCACGTGTTTCATCCGCGTCCAGGCCCTTCAAAAGGAACTTCTGCTTTTTGTTCTCCTTTGGAGAGTAGGAGGAGAAGAGAGTAGGAGAATGGGGCTAGCACAGTCTCCAGCGCAGACTTAGCAGTCTCGAAGTCCTCCAAGTTTGTGACCTTCACGATCACCTTTTGGTTTTACACTCGCTTCAGCTGGACATCCTTGATGCCAGATGTTTTGTTAAGCAGCTTAGCCAGGTCAGTGCCGCTTATGGGTGGTATTTTGCTGGCTTTCTTCATCATCTGTGGCGGATTTGTTTTCGCCACAGATGGCTCCGCTATTGTGATACCAGTGATTTTCGTGGCTGGCTGCCGTTCCTATTTCTTCTTGTTTTTTCGTTTCAGCACCTGGATGAAGTCATCGGTATCTGCTCCTGAGCTAATCATCTCGGTGTCACCATTTTGAACGACACAAAGATTGCTTTCAAAATAATTTTCCGCAGCTGCTGGTGATGCTGATGCTTTTTCATTTCCAATTTTAATTTTTTTGGCTTTCGGTGTTGGGCTTGTCGTTGACGTTGTCGCTGCTACGGCTGGAGGTCTGAAATACTGTGTTGCCCAGAATATTGACAGTAATTTTTTTTCTATGGTGGAATAATTAATTTCATGATCGTAAAGGGTTCTACTTGCATATGAAAGTGGATGTCCGTTCTGGGATAGGACTGCGCCTATTGCTTTATCTGAAGCATCGGTTGTAAGTTTAAATCTTTTTTTAAAGTCAGGGTATCTAAGAATAGGATAATTAGTTTTTTGGTCTTTAAATTTTTCGAATGCTGCAATGTATTTAGGGTTATTTGTGTCAATTTTGTTTTGTTTTTTTAGAGCGTCTGTTAATGGAGATGCTATCTTAGCATAGTTATTCATGAACTTACGGTAATATCCGGTTATTCCGAGAAAAGATTTAATTTTTTTTTTGTGTCTAGAATGTGAAGATTTTTTATCACGTTGATTTTTTCTGGGTTTGGTTTAATGCCATCAACTGATAAGATATGACCTAAATAGTTAGTTTCTTTTGCAAGAAATTTGCATTTATCGATTTGTATTTTTATTTTATATTTTTTTAAAGATTCGATTAATTTTATATTAGTCTCCATTTCCTGGAGGGTTCCTCGTGTTACAACTGTAATTCCTGTAACCTTCGCTACTACACCGCAGCCGTTCTTGGCCACGGGTTTGACAGTCCCACCCGGCTTAAACCCACGAAGTAAGGTGTGGAAATATATTTTTAAAAGGCCGCCACCCGTTCCTGCGCCGGGACTGCTCTGTTCGCAAATTCGGAAACGGAAACAGGATTCACGATGACTCAAAACCAATCCGGCCGAATAGAATATTTAAGACAGACGCACCCAAGAGCTGAAAACGCGATTTTCGCTTCGCCACTTCACACAATTAACACACTTCCTTTATTTATTCTTAAGGCACTATCTATTTTTTTAAATTTCAAACCTACCTATCTATCCTTATCTATCCCTTTCTATATATACTTAATTCTACTTACAATTCTTGTTCGGCCTTAACTTATTCTGAAGCCTGCTTTCCACGACTACTTTCGCTATGCGTCGTTTCCGCTTCTCCTCTAGCCTCGTAGACGTCTTCCTTCTTAATTCGCTTCAAGCAACCACTTCAACTTCTTGCCTTCCTTGCGATATGCACAAGAACAGCTTCCAACCAAAAAAAATCCAAGGCCAAGACCCGCACCCAAAAAAGTCCCGCCAGCTGTTCTCCCGGCGACATTTATGCGATCCCTCGATCCCGTTTGCTGCATCGACGGTCAACGGCCCACGAGTTCGCTAACCTCATCGAAGCTTTCCAAGCTTTGTGGTCGGTTTTGTCGACGCACGTCAGCTGGCGATTTCAGCTTCGTGCGATTGGCCAGAGCGTTGCACCTCGGGGCGGGGGGATGCTGTGGCTGCTGATTGTGGGATGTGGTTGAAGTGCTGATGAAATAATCGTGGCGGTCGTTAATCATGGTGAATTGCAAGTACAAATGGTTGTGGGTATCACTGGCGCATAATAGACTGCATTGGCGTATCGTAGACCGGGCGAAGCCTGGATTTGGATCTGTTGCGGCGATTGTGTGAGCGTTGTTTGTTGTTGTGATCGCTGGTAACTTATCTGCAGGGTCTGTGACGTTGACTGTAATGCATTTTGCTGTTGAAAATACTTAAATTACGCAGCCTCGCACGCACGATCAGGAACACTCTCCATAAAAACCTTACTACCTACTTAACTATCTAATCCAATATCCTTAACATACAAACATCTCCTCTATATTTATATAATTCAAACCTTTAGCCTAAATTGACCTACTCCCTACATTATTATTCATTAATAACAATATAATTCATTACTAACTTGGTTGGGTAAAGTGGCGATCGTAACATTATCAATTTTCAAAAGACAGCATTCACCCGGACGATGGTTTGAGGTCTTCAAGAACAGGGCAGTCCCATATTTTGCCCGTATGGGTTTGTGGGTCGAACACGTTGCGTGGCGAACGCAGCAATCGGACAACTGCTAAGCAGCAGGAACATCAACTCCACACTAGGAAACACCAGCTTAAGAAGGAAGACTTGCAGAGGCTTGCTTCCAACCCTTCTATGGAACTTCGTGGTGGACAAACTCCTGTCAAAAAGAGAAGCGATTCGCTGCAAAGTCGTACCCTATGCCGATGATGTTGCAATAGCAATATCGGGTAAATTCGTTAACACCCTATCTGAAAGACTTAACTTTGCCCTGGGTATTCTTACCAAGTGGGGCAAAGAGTGCGGTCTAAAGATTAATCCGCAGAAAACGGAATTTGTGCTCTTCACGAGAAGATACGAAACTCCACTTAACTCGATGAGATAAGCCTCATACCGGCTCATCCAGTTAAGTATTTGGGTCAAATTGTGGACTCCAAGCTTACGTGAAAAGCGAACATTGAAGAAAGAACGCAAAAAGCGACGTGCATAATCTACTGCTGCAAAAACGTTTTTGAGAAAAGGTGGAAAATGAAACCCAAAACTGTATCATGGCTCTATACAGCGATAGTGGAACCAATCCTTCTGTTTGGCGTGGTTATTTGGTGGCCAGCGATGGCAAAAACATCAAACGCGAACCTGGTTATTAGGGTCAGGAGGACTCCAGCTATTGCAATCATCGGAGCTATACGCACTACCTCGACAAAGGCATTGTTTATGCTATTAAATTGGCTTTCGATGGAGCTGTTAACAAGTGCCAAGTGCTCTGCTATTCGATTGAAAGCTCTAAATCTCTGGCATGAAGGAAACATTGGTCACTCGACAATACTATTGAGGGATGGACCAACGTCAGAAAGGGAGATCTTGCTTCTCCGATTCCCTGTTTTCACCATGGTTTTAGGTCAGTCTTTCCGAGTAGGGATGACTGAACCATAGAAAGAAGTGAGATACAGGAATCAATCGACATCAACACTGATGTTGAAAAATTGGATAGAAAAGTTGGCTGTGGCGTGTTCCCAGAACAGCTAAGCCTGACACTATCCTTCCGAATGCCAGACAACTGCAGTGTCTTTCAGGCAGAGGTCATTACGATTTTCAAGGCTGTAGACTGACTGAGAAACCACAAATTTCCATAAGAAATTTAAACATTTTCTCTGACAGTCAAGCTCCTATCCAACCACTATCTAGCGTGCATACCTCACCCAAAACTGCAATGGAATGCCGCTCACAACTGAACATGATATCGCTTCATTGTGAAGTGATTCTTTGCTGGGTACCGGGACATATTGATATACCGGGAAATTGCGAAGCAGATGCCCTAGCACGAGCTGGCACTGAGCTCCAAGAGTATACACTTACACCCCAAGTCGGCCACCCTCTAGGCTCCATAAAGCTAGGATTCAAGCAATAATACATCAAGGCTGCAAAAAGGGCCTGGCTACTTCACGAAACCTGTAAGAAAACCAGGCAAACTTGGCAAGTACTGTGCTCCAAACGCACCAAATGGCTTCTTAACACGAGCCGCGAAACCTTGAGCTCCATCGTATCCATACTGACGAGGCACTGTCTGATTGGCAGACACGCAGAAATATTGGGTGTTCCTTTCAACGATTTCTGCCAAAGTTGCAGTTTGGAACATGAACAAGAGACAATCCAATACTTTCTATGGGAATGTCCAGCACTATCCAGGAAACGCATTCCAACTCTAGGCTCACTAATCCTGGACAGCCTCACGGAAGTAGTTGATTTAAATAGTAGCTGTATAGCCAAAATCATACGAGAATCTAAATGGTTCTCGTTATCCTGTAGCTTCTAGTGCCGGCTCAATCTCACAATGGGCCTATAGTGGCCTAAGTGAGCCATCATTGTATAAAGGAGGCTGCCACTACAACCAACCAACCAGCTACTTCTTTTGTTTCTAATTACAGCGTCTTTGACGCTAGCGTATTGAAGACCAATGAGGAAGGAACTAATGAAGAGGAAAATAAACACATTTCCAAATATGAGTTTTTCGAAGCGTCTATTGTCGTAGTGCATAGTTACAATTTGAGAGCGGACATCGTCAAAAGTTGGGGGCATGACTCTAAAAGTCGCTAGATTTGAAAACAAATTAAGATTCGGAGAGATTTAATTGAATAGGTCTCATAAAAGCTGAAAATATTTAACAGCAACGCAACTTTTTATCAGACATATGAGTATTTATTCACACATACTCACACACAAATTTATACACACACACACAAACATATATATATATATATATACACATATATATATATAATATACATATATACATATATATACAGGGTGTCCAGAAATTGCCGCACAGGCTCCTCACCACGTAATTTTTTGGACAATTTTAAGCAGAAAATATTATGATTTTTTTCGATTTCTTAACCCTTTAGCTGCCACAGGCATTTTAAAATTTTGAAAAAATGCCGTTCTTAAATTAGTAAAAACGCAATATCTTCACAGTTATGAAAGATCAACACTCAAACAAACAATAAAACGCAGATAATAGTTTTTCGCAACTATTTAAAGCTATTTTGTGAATATGAAGTGAGCATATTGGGAGCGACAGTTCTCGAAAGTCGAAGAAATGTTTTTTTCTATACGAAAATTTTGCATTTTCCCTTATTTTTCTATAATTTTCATGTTCATAATGCAAAATCTTTTTTCAAAAATTAAATCTCTATTGTGTTATTGTTAAAAAGTTAGAACATCATTTTACTCTAATTTATCAAACTTTCATTGCAAAAGGACTATAAATGCAAACAGTTTTTACCAAAAATTTGTGTCTAAAATAAAATTTGCGTTCTGAATTGAAGTATTCGGCTGTCCCCACACGAAAGTGCTTTCAATCACAATCTTTTGAATGAACAATAAAACAAATATGTATTTGAAATGTTTTTATTAAAATTATTTACAGCATATGTTCAAAGTGGCTTCCTTCCATTGTCAAACAAAATCTGCTTCTCTTTTTTAAGCTCCGTATCGAACTTGACAACATCTCGCTTGTTATTTCAGCGGCGGCATTGGTAATTTTCGAAGAAAGTTGTTCCAAGGTGTCAGGAGCCTTTTTGTAAACAATTTCTATTAAATATCCCCACAGAAAATAATCTAACGGGTTTAAATCCGGAGATTTTGCAGGCCACCGCACGGGACCATAACGCCCTAGCCAGCGATCCTGGAATTCTCGGTGCAGCAAAGTTGTAACCTCTCCGAAATTATGTGGAGGTGCTCCGTCATGTTGAAACCACATCCTCCTTCTCCTTGAAAGTGGTAGGTTCTCCAATAATGTTAATAATACATTCTCCAAAAAATGTTTGTAGCCTTGGCCAGTTAAGCGGTCCGGGAGAATATATGGCCCTATAAGTTGATCTCCAATAATACTTGCCCAAACGTTAAGTCTCCATCGAACTTGGTGATGTCCTTCACGTACCATATACGGATTGGCTTCGCTCCACCAATGGGAGTTGTGGCAGTTGAATATTCCTTCCTAGGTAAAGAGCCATTCGTCCGTAAACAATATTTTTTTTACAAAGTTCGGGCTTCGTAGAATTTTTCTCTGTAGCCATTCACAAAAATTCACTCGCTTTGCGTAATCCTCTGTGTGTAATTTTTGCACCTTCGAAAATTGGTAAGGGTGCAAATTTACACTACGCAAAATGATTTGCACTGTTGACTTTCTAAGCCACAATTCTCTTGCTATTCCCCTTGTGCTGCAAGTTGGGTCTTGCACAACGAAATTGAATACGGCTTCTTCGACGGCAGGTGTTCCTGAAGACCTAGGTCGGCCCACGTCCAATCGCGCACCTTGAGCAAGTCTCCCTGTTTCGCGTCCTCGAATTACAAGCCTCCGGAAGACGTTGGCATCTGGATGTCGTCTGTTAGGGAATCGTCTTCTATACTCGAAGGATGCACGCTGACTATTTGTTTCACATGCTCCAAGTACAAGAATTATGTCGAAGTATTCATTGGCTGAGTACTCCATTTCTGATCTTTAGTAGACAATCAATAAAAACTGTTAAATAACTCTACAAAAGGGTATTTGTCTCGTAAAATACTGCTTTCTACTTGTTATCATCGTATGACAACCAAGCGTTGCCCCATTTTAATTTATGGATGTGAATTTTCTAGCCCATATGTGTTGACTGATTATATCCGAATGTAAATGCTTTCAAATCAATTAAAAACTAATTTTCAAAGGTTTTATGACTGCTCCGAATGATAATACAAAGCGGTATAAATGTTGTGTCGAAATGCTGCATAACTTAGTCGAATCTTCAATTGAAAAGAATCAAAAAGTGCTTATTTCTAAACATATACAATCATGCCTAACTTTACCAACGAGGAATATGCTGACATGCATTACATTTACGGATTTTGCGATGGCAATGCCGCATGTGCACAGGAGGAATATCAAACGAGGTATCCGACCCGACGATTACCAGATACCAGAACCTTCATGAGACTGCATAGAAACTTACGAGAGTTTGGAAGTTTCCAACTGCAGCGTTTGGACAACCGACCAGGAACTTTCAGGGACGCCGATCAGGAGGAGCACATACTATCCATAGTACGCAACGAACCAGACTTATCAACTCGGATAGGCTGAATTCTTCGGATATCTAAATTTTTTGGATAACGAGTTGCCAGCTTTACTGGAAGATACACCAATAATCGATTTGAACAGGATGTTTTACCAACACGATGGTGCTCCAGGCCATACTGGCCAACAAATCACCCATTGGCTTGCCTCAAACTATCCAGGAAGGTGGATAGGTCGAAATGGTCCAATTAGGTGGCCACCCCGGTCTCCAGATCTAATTATCCTTGATTTTTATGTGTCGGGTGCAATAGAGCAAGAAGTGTACAGGACACCTGTGTCATCAGTTCAAGAATTAGATTTAAGAATTGAGACAGCTAGTGAAAAAATAAGAGAGGAACTCATGTATTTCGATGTAGTCACCGAAATTAAGAAAAGAGCTCTTCTTTGCATTTCTGTGGAAGACACTTTGAACAGTTGATGTGATCACAAGCAATACAGTAATACTGCTGTTTAATGATAAGTTCAAAATAATATGTTACTTTGGATCTTTAGTTATTATTTTCCATATTAAAGTAAGTCGGCAAAATTTCACAAAATTTTAGTTTTCTATTTTTCGAAGGAAACAAAGGAAAATTAGCAACCTTTTTCTTCGGAAGTATTCAAGCAGAAAGTAAGGCTTTCTGTCAAGATAATCATTTTCATAGGTTAGGACATCACTTTAGCGTTTAACACGGTCGCGAAAGTCAAAATTAGCAATTTTTTTCCGGTTGTTTTAAGTGTCTCATTTTTTCGTGTAAAACTGGCAGCATTGGGGGCAATTGTTAATACATTCCTGAAATCATACATTGACAGGCTATCAAACGCATCCCTTTTCAAAAGTCTACACATAACAATAAAATAGTTATGATGGTTTATACGTGACAGGTCGTGGGTGAGGAGCGTGGTTACCCCCCCCCCCTATATCTCGAAACCCCTTCCGATTTACCACCCCCCTCCCATACGATTTTTTGCTCAAAAGACTTCAAGGATTTCGTGGTTCCATTTAATGCCATTAACTCCGAAGCACCCCAGTCGCGATAATTTCAACCTGCGATAATATCAACCTTTGATAATTTCAACTAAATAAATTATACATTATACAAGTATACTCTGTAATATCAACCAAATAATTCACTGGCCATACTGACTTTTCGATAATATAAATTTCGCAAGAAATGCATTTAGTTTTCCTTTGTTTGTGCACACAGTTGGTTCCGTTTGACTTTATGTGCGTTTCGTGCGTGTTTTTAAACGTAATAGCGCCTGGAAAGTTTCAAAAGTTTTTATCGATAAAAGATAAAGTTGTCATACTTAATCAACTTGGAAAGTGCGTAAGTGGGAAAACACTAGCGCTTCAATATAGAGTCGACAAATCTACTATCAGTCAAATAAAACGAAATGAGCAAAAATTAGGCAATTCGCAGCCATGGGCGTAGTGAGGTACGGGCAGGGTAGGGCAGCTGCCCCCCCCCTAGACGATGGAGCTCTCAGGAACGCTAATGAACCTACCTAGTATACCTACTTTAACCCTTTGCGACCGTATGCCTGCTTTCAGCCACCAAAACTTTTTTACCGGCAAAAAGAAATTTACCGTTATAAATGTACCGTAAAAATGAAAGTAGCGATGAGGAATTTTATTTTGACTCATTGAACACTGACTTTGATATAGAAAGTCAAATGGTTGTTTTGAAAATATTTATAACAGTGACATAGTTCCAGTGAAGCGACGAGTTATACAATTAGAAACTTCCAGCGATAGTGAAGAAGAAAATGATGAAAATGAGAATAGTGGTATAAATGAATTTACGATTTGGAAAGATGTTACTCACACAGAGCAGCCTCAATCAAAAATCATTTTTTCGACAGGATCTAGGATTGTTGGACCTAATGTACCTGTTCATTGTACGAAACCTATCTATTTTTTCAGACTCTTTTTCACAGATACACTAGTTGAAACAATTGTACTAGAAACAAATAAATACGCCAAAAATTAAATAGAGCAGCAGAGCTTATAGAAACGATAAGCTTGCAATAACTGGGTCGATGCTACGAAAGAAGTGTTAACAACTTTTTTAGGTGTATTCTTTAACAAAGGTACTATACCGGTTCGTAAAATAAGAGATTTTATACAGAATTAAAAAAAATTATTTTTCCTGTATAATCTTGCAAATTATGTATAACTGTTCGTTCAACGAAAATAAATTCCGGTCAGCATGACACCCATGTGAGTTAACGAACAATCCCACGCTCATCCACACCAGATGCCTACGATGCAAAAATGTTTTTTTTTGCGGAAATCAATATATCTATGAAAAGAATTTGAAATGTTTCGTCTGAATTTCATTGGCTTCCTCCCTGCTGTCCTCCGGTTTCAGCCTTGGTCGAATCGACCCGCTAACGGAAACTATTAATTTGAATTTATTTCATCTTTTACTACGATTTACTTAATTTTAATCAGGAAGCCGAACTATGGTATAAAAAGTGGCAGGACAAGCTTGACAAGGGTATGACCACAGAAGATCTCGGAAAATTGGAGGCGAACACTTTCTTTCCCGCAACGAAAAACGCAATGCTTATTTCCTTGGCACAACCTTGCACTACAAGTAACATAGAGAGGTCCTTTTCCACACTGCGTCGTGTTAAAACGTGGTTGAGGTCAAAGATGACTGAAACCCGTTTGAATGGTCTATGTATGCTCAGTGTACACCGAACCATGGTACAAGTAAATAAGAATGCAATTGAATCTGAGGTGTTGAATCGGTTTTGTGAAGAACCTCGTCGACTACTTTTTTTGTAAAATAAACTTAGCCACTAATGTTTATTTATTTTTTCTTATTTTTAACGTAGCCATTGCTCGTGCAGCATATACCTTAGATATATTCTTGTTTTTTCTGCGCCTGCCCCCCCTCAACAAAATCCTGGCTACGCCCTTGTTCGCAGCTAATGCTGAAAGTGGTCCCGGTAAGAGGAAAACACTAAAAACAACAGAATTACCAAAAATGAAACGTGCATTATACCGTTGGTTTATATAGCAGAGAAAACGCCATGCTCCTATCTCTGCTTTTGTTTTATCAGGAAAGACCAGACAATTGAATCCCAAATTTAAAGAGTTCCTCAATTTTACCGCTAGTTCAGGTTGGATTGATGATTTCAAGAAACGTCATGGAACACGCCTTTTAAAAAATTTGTGTTGAAAAATTATCTAATAAGCTTGAGCCAGTAAGGGAATTTGTTGACCGTTTTAATAAAAAAAATTGCCGAAATGAATTTAACTTTTGAACAATGCTACAACGCCGACGAATCGGGATTGTTTTGGAAACAACTCCTTGAAAAAACGCTCGTTTACTTTAAGGAAACAAGCGCTCCCAGTCGCAAAACCAGTAAAGAGCGTATAACATTTATGGTATGCACTAATGCTTTTGGTAGCCACAACCTCAAACTTTCAGTTATCGGAAAAGTACAGAATCCACGTGCTTTCAAAAACATGAATTATAATCCCGTAGAGTATCGCTACTCGAAAAATGCGTGGATGATCACTGTAATTTTTAAATCCTGGTTCCATGGCAGCTTTGTACCTCAAGTAAGCGCAAATATGATTTTACATATGTATTCATATTAAATCATATTTGAACTTTTTATTTTGGCAGGTGCGGAAATTTATATAACTTATATATATATATATAAGTTACGGAAACTATTCGTCGGGCGAGAAATGAAACAATCTTTTTTCCGGCAGATCTTTATTGGCTCGCGTCAGACAACCAACTGACTAAATTTCGAATTTACAATTTCAAATTCACAAATCAAGAACTTAAATTAACGTGACCGCACAGACGCTACCTTTGCAAGAATCTAATTTCGCTACCAGACTCAAGTTGCAATTCCCGCGATCGTGGAAAGCCGCGTGACATCCCGCTAGACTTGTATCGGTGGGAAAATGATGTTTGGTTGGATGAAATGTGACCATTAGGAATTCGGTGGGATGAAACATGATAATTAGGGTTTAGGGAATGTGCATTTGGAAAAGATGACTTTGGACGGTTGGGCGGTGAGAACGGATGATTATGTAGGTTGGACATATGATCGTGCTAACTCCCCCATCCTTAAGAATCTGTGTCCCACAGATCAAAAGGGTAACGTCACAGGATTTGGGTAAGTATAAGGTACGAGTGCCTCTACTTCGGGTTTTGTGCCTCTCCGGCGAATGATAAGATGTATGAAAGCAAGAGTAGCGATTACGATCAGAATGATGATTGCAACGTCTGAAGTTACCGAAACTAAATTGTTAATAGAAAATTTTTCTAGTTTTTTCACATTGTCCAGATGGAGCTTGTGTAAGTATTCGAGGTCTATTTTCATATCCTTTTAGGTGAGATTGGCCTGGAGAATACGGGGTAAATAATGAAATGTGTTCACTTCCCTGCTGGTATATTCTATATCATCAATTTGAATAGTGTCATTTGCGAAATTGATAAGGTAAGTTCCGTTAAGGATTTTGGTTGCATTTCCATGCTGAAGTTTGCCACTATAACCTGTTACGTATGAGATATTTTCGCTGATGAGTTTGATTTTAGGTTTTTCACAGAATTGGTAACTGCATTTTGCACCAATTCCGTCTAGAAGTTGTGAGAGACAATTATTTGAGGTGAGCCTCTCTAATTGATCCCTTCGGCAAATGACTACTTCTTGGATTTTATCGCATTCCTGTTTTATGCCGTATCGTTCTAGTTGTATTACCAATAGGCTAGAGTAGTCCAAATAAATCATTTTATTGTCTTTTATTGTGGAACGGATTAGGATATGGTTAAAGTCAGGTTTCTCGGTTTTCGGCAGACTGAGGATCTACAAAAGGGTTGAATTTTTCATGAGCATTAACGGTTCGGCGTACTCGATGGCCTGAACTTCATTTTTATAAGGAAGCGTTTCAATCTGAGAAAGGATGTCGTTTATCTCAGTGTGATTCAGCAGGTTTGTATTGACTATGCCTTTCTTAGCTAGCTGGCTTGCTAAGACGATTTCTTGAATTTCGTTTTTAACTATTGTCAATTGGTTGAATAGCATTTGTTCGTATTTATCATTAACGCGCGAGTTTATATCTAGAGTTATCTTATTATAGTTATCGACAAGTTCGGAGGATACCTTGGTTAAAAATTGGTTGATTTTATATTGATCGTTATTGTTACTGATAATGTCATTTTAACTTTTTAGAATATGGTCCCAATCTGTGGCATCCGGATTCCCTGCAATCCACTTCCAGGCTGAACCTATCCAATTGATCGATCGCTTTTGCTTAACATGACTCCTGTCTCGAAGTTGGTCCAGGAGTTCTTCGATTCGGCGTAGTTGATGATACAGCTGTGGTATTAGGATGCTAGAGCGATTAGCACGATGCTCGGATTGGAACTTTAAGCTGTTGTATATTTCATCAAAAGTCTGCAGGTTTATCGAGTGTTTGATTTTAGAATCTTCTTTCAGAATTTTACCAAATTCTTGCCGCATAGTGACGATTGAGCTGGTATAATGGTATACGTTCACCGAAGCTTGCGCGCTCGAAAGGATTAATCTGTAATAGGAGGGGTACTTTTCAAGTGTGATTTATGTTTTTTTTCCTGAAGTTTAAATGATAGTAAGTCAGATAGTCTTTAGCAACTATTTCTTTTTGAAATTTAGGTTTATGCTTTGCTTTGATTTGTTTATTGATTTTGAAAACTACATCTCTTGCGTTATATTTTTTTGGTTTCACCCTTTGCCAATTATGGTTAGCAATTTGAATCTTTTGTTTTCTTAATATTTCTTGTTTCAAATTTTTGTTAAGTATGGTTCGAAAATCTGAGAGTTTTTGATAGTTTATTCTTTCGGATCTACCAAAAAGTATATCCGCTGGTTTTACTTTGGTCACGGAGTGGATGGTATTGTTGTATCTGTCTACCGAGATGTTTACTATTTCCTTGAAGGAAAGCTCAGGGTATTCCTGTTGAATACATCTTACAATTTCCAAGATTGTAGAATGAACCCGCTCGACTGTACCATTCACTTCGTTCTATTGTGGCGGTGCTAAATAAACAGTTATTCCTAACATTTCGATATAGTTGAGAATGATAGGACTTATAAAGCTCCCTTCGTTATCTGTAACTAAAATTTTCGGGACTGTGAAGTAATGTAATATTTTCACAATTTTATCGTGAAGTTGTAAAACTGATTTGTTTTTCACGTGAAATTTTTTTGTAAATTTCGAGAATTTGTCGATAACGGTGATGAATTTTTCTCCTTTTACTTGCATAATGTCCATGTGTAATATTTCCGTGGGATAATCCGAAATCGGTGTTCCCTGTAATTCAGGTTTTTGAGGATGTCGATCATACTTGTTAACGTTGCAGATTTCACACCTGTTTGATCAGTTTCGACATTTGCGGAAAATAGTACTTTTCCAAAATTTGGTCCTTGTTTTCTCTGCTGTTTCTATGTGCTCTCCTATGTTCTTCCTGAATTATTTTAAATTTGTTTTCTTCACTTGAAATGTCTTCGACTGTCCTCTGAGTAATCCGTGCCTTGAATTTACAAAAGTTTTCCTTGAAAACCGCTTGCAGCAACTAAATTTATTTTTCTGGAATTTTGATACCGTTGACTATATTAGGATTAAGATTTTCTTTCAATATTTTACTTAACGTGCTTCTATTTATATTTTTAACTCGAATATAGTATCTGCGATAGTTTTGGTGAGGCTCTTCGTAGGCGTTCACTTCTTTTCCTTCCGAAATAATGAGTTGGTTCCTAAAAACATTAAGTGGCGCTTCCGTATGTGGTATGAGATCGCTAGCATCTTCGTCCGCGCTGTGTGCAGTATCTTTACTGGATGAAGTTAAAACGTTTGCCTCTAAAGGAAGTCTGGATAGTGCATCGGCTACATAGTTTGTTCTACCAGGTTTATAGATAAGTTCATAGTTGAACTCTTCAATTTTTGATTTCCATCGCTTCAATTTAGCATTATGGTTCCTGTTACTAAGGGCAAATGTTAACGGCTGGTGATCGGTTAAGATTTTCACTTTTTTAGCGCCATAAAGATATGTTCGTAGCTTATCAAGAGCCCAAACTATTGCTAGCATCTCCTTTTCACAGGAAACATAGTGTTCTTCGGTTTTATTCAATGACCTTAAAATAAACGTAATCGGTCTGTCCTTCCCAATGTCTCCCTGGGACAAAACCGCTTCGATTGCATGATTTGACGCATCGGTTGTAAGAACGAATGGCTTTTCGAAATCTGGAAAAGTTAATATTTCGCAAGAAGTAAGTAACTCTTTTAAATTGTTGAAGGCAGTCAATTCCTGTTTCCCGAACTTCACTTGCTTCTTTTTTGATTGACTCGCCTTAATCTGTGCGTTTTCCCCTCTTGCCATGTTTGTTAATTGCTTCGCTATTTTTGCGAAATCCTAGATGAACCTCCTATAGTATGAGGCTAATCCGAGGAACGCTTTAAGGTCTTTTAGATTTTCAGGAGGTTTAATTTTATTTATAGCGGAAATTTTTTGAGGATCTGGTAATATTCCTTCTTGGCAAATTATACATCCTAAAAACTCGACCTTAGTTTTCATAAATTTAGATTTTTCAAGATTTACTTTCAGGTTAACTTCCTGAAGTTGCGCAAATATAGTTTCGATGTTTTCCATATGTTCTACTTCGGACTCTCCGAGGATAATAATGTCGTCGATATGGACGTAACAAATTTTTCCAATATGAGGTTTAAGGACGTGGTCGATCATTCTTTGAAAAATAGCGGGAGCGTTCTTTAAGCCAAAAGGTAGCCTTGTGAACTCGTATTTCCCGTTAGCAGTTGAGAACGCAGCTTTTTGGATATCGGATTCTTTCATTTTAATTTGATGAAAGCCGGATGTGAGATCTAATTTTGTGAAAAATTTCGATTTCCCAAAGCTCGCGAGTGTATTTGTAATGTCGGGAATGGGGTACGTGTCTGGAATTGTAACCGCATTCAGACGCTTGAAATCGATGACCAATCTGTATTGCCTTTCTCCAACAGAATTTGGCTTTTTCGGCACAATCCAAAGAGGAGAATTAACAGGACTTTTCGATGGACGAATAATCCCATCTTCCAACATTTGCGATATTTGTTTCTCAACGTCTGCTCGCATATTTACTGGATACAGATAGGACTTTGTGTGAATAGCCTCAGACGTCCAGGTTCTAATTTCGGCTTTGATATTTGTTTCTACTATTTCTTTGTCACAAATAGGACCAAATGGCTCAGAATATTGATTAAATAACTTTTGTAATTTTTCACTTGTTTTTCGATTCAAATGATCGCATTCAATACTTAATTTGTTGACCTGCTTCGATTCTTTAGCTTTTTGGTGGATCTTAATATCGGGTTTGATGAAAAGAATATTGTTTTTTCTATCGATGATAGCTTCTAATTCTTTTAAAGTGTCATCGCCTATTATGCCGTCAAAAGAGGTTAGGCCTGGGAGGACATAGAAATCTAAGGAAATATCGTTTCCGACTTTTTCGAAAAAATTTCCGGTGACCTTTTTCGTAATTAATATCTTTCCTGCTGCTGATTGTATAGAAAAAGGAATTTTGACTGGCTTTGCATTAGAGCCAAGTTCCATTGAAACAAAATTTTTGTTGGCACCGGTGTCTACAAGAAATTTTTTGATTTGTCCGTCCCTAAGGACATATTCTAAGTAGGGGGCGCGTAAAATTTACATGATCTTCCAGATCAGCAGAGTTGTGTGGGTCTTGATCGCAGAAATCATCCGGTTGTTCCTCGATTCCCAAATTATACAATCGTTGAGATTTCCGTGGATAACTCCCTGAATTATTTGAGCGTTTTATCGGTTGAGGACTCATTGGTCTGTTCATATAATTGATCCTGCGCGTTGGAATCGATTGGTCAATGTCCATTGGGACTGGTGGTTTGGGTTATGTGGGCCTGGGTGGTGGATTACGAAAGGAGGCTTGGTGTTGGTTATGATTTGCAACATTGTAAGCTTGATTCCTTTTGGTAACATTTAACTGCCTAATTGGTTGGCCATTTCTAGGCTTCGAGCTATTAAATCGTAAAGTGAAGAATTGATTCACAGGTGCTTAGATAGTATTGGGTAAATTTTGATGATAGATTGAAAAATTCCGAAAGTTTAGGTTTTGAAATTCGAGACATGATGCGTATGCTTCAGGTAAAGTTTGAGGTTTTTGGACTATTAGCATCCTAGAAAGGTCACCATTCATCCATCGAATAAACTCATCTAAAGCTCTGTTACGATAATTTTCTGTTAACGCATTCATGGTCTCGATAGAATAATCTTCAGTTTTAATTTTATTAATTAACAGAGACACTGGTGATTAACTGCTGCATAAAACTCATCAACATTCCGGTTTCTTTGAACCATTGTATGTAATTGATGTTCTAGCGTGCGAACATCCCGCTTATCAGCGTAATGAAGTGAGAGGCATTTTTTTGTGCTTTCCCAATCGTTATCAAATATGTTGTAAGAGATAAGGGCAGCGTCTGCTGGACCTCTTACTTTTTGCCTTATATGGCGCAATATGGCCCTGAATATAGGCTTTGTACGGACTATCTGATAGTCCTGTAAAATAGTTTCAACGCTGTGAACCCAAGATATATACTCCACAGGATAAACGTCAAAGGTCTGAAGATCTCTGATGCAATCCGGAAGTTTCTTGATATCATCAAGATCCTTTTCTGTTCGAGGAACTGATAGTTCCGATTGCGATAGCGTTGGTTGTGGATTTTGACGTTGGCTTTCAATTTGTGCCAGTCTGTTTTCAATCCGTTTTATTTGCACGATTTGAGCATTAACCGCCCCGGTTAATTGTCTGACGGACGTTTCAATAGCTTCCATTATTTGTGAGGGGTTTTAGGGGTAGGTAAGGGCTCAAATCTAACAAGAAATATTTTTCCACACTTTACTAAGAGTTTCCTTTCACGAAACTTTATTTGTACGAAAAATGACAAATTGAGTCTGGTTTACAATATACTGTACAGTTTCCTAGTTTTCATATCGTCACGTTTTATTCTTAGATCTAAATGATTTCTGATTCGCAATTAAGTTTAAACTATAACTTGCACTAATTTTTAAAAACAAAATCTACAGCATTTGTTGGAATAATTCTCAATATGTAAAATTTAAATAGCAATACGAATCTTAGCTTTTGTGAAAAGAAATGTATTACAAAAACTTATACTGAATTCAATAGCTCACAGTAATACGATCGTGTCCATTGGGCCTAATTGGATCGTCCGTGGGGTCATTTTTGGCAGCACTTGTTGACTTGTTTGGATTAAGCACGCCTACTGGGGTACGGTTTCGAGTCACAAGCCTTCCTTCCTGGTCACAAATCCTTAGCTGTGAGTTTCGCGTTATGCTGTTGGCGTAAATATTTATTCCACTGGTAATCCTTTCGCACTTGTTTTGCACTCTTTTAGCGTCGCACAATTTAATTTATTTTAATTTTTTCACAGGTTCACGGTACGAATATTTTCGACTTTTTTTTGGGTTTATTCACAATTTCAGTATAACCGAATAGCACAAATTCGCTTATTTTTTTTAACTTATGCTCGGGTGCCAGTTACGGAAACTATTCGTCGGGCGAGAAATGAAACAATCTTTTTTCCGGCAGATCTTTATTGGCTCGCGTCAGACAACCAACTGACTAAATTTCGAATTTACAATTTCAAATTCACAAGTCAAGAACTTAAATTAACGTGACCGAAAAGGTGCACAGACGTTACCTTTGCAAGAATCTAGTTTCGCTACCAGACTCAAGTTGCAATTCCCGCGATCGTGGAAAGCCGCGTGACATCCCGCTAGACTTGTATCGGTGGGAAAATGATGTTTGGTTGGATGAAATGTGACCATTAGGAATTCGGTGGGATGAAACATGATAATTAGGGTTTAGGGAATGCGCATTTGGAAAAGATGACTTTGGATGGTTGGGTGGTGGGAACGGATGATTATGTAGGTTAGAAATATGAACGTGCTAACTTATATATATATACAGGGTGTCCAGAAATTGCCGCACAGGCTCCTCACCACGTGATTTTTTGGACAATTTTAAGCAGAAACTATTACGAAATTTTTTTTCGATTTCTTAACCCTTTAGCTGCCACAGGCGTTTTAAAATTTTGAAAAAAATGACGTTCTTTAATTAGTAAAAACACAATATCTTCACAGTTAAGAAAGAAACAACACTCAAACAAACAATAAAACGCAGAAAATAGTTTTTTGCAACTATTCAAAGCTATTTTGTGAATATGAAGTGAGCATATTGGGAGCGACAGTTCTTGAAAGTCGAAGAAATGTTTTTTTCTGTACGAAAATTTTGCATTTTTCCTTATTTTTCTTTAATTTTCACGTTCATAATGCAAAATCTTTTTTCACAAATTAAATCACTGTTGTGTTATTGTCAAAAAGTTAGAACATCATTTTATCCTTATTTGCCAATTTCTAATAGTTACACGCCTGCAAACTCTAAAACAAAAATTCAAAAAGGTGCCTAATATGCCTACTAACAAAAACCGAACAGGTAGAACCTTCACAGACAACTCTGGTAAACGGTGTTTGGGATCAATTAGTGCTTGAGCTGATTATAAGCAGTCATAAAACCTTTGAAAATTAGTTTTTAATTGATTTGAAAGCATTTACATTCGGATATAATCAGTCAACACTTATGGGCTAGAAAATTCACATCCATAAATTAGAATGGGGCAACGCTTGGTCGTCATACGATGATAACAAGTAGAAAGCAGTATTTTACGAGACAAATACCTTTTTGTAGAATTATTGAATAGTTTTTATTGATTGTCTACTAAAGATCAGAAATGGAGTACTCAGCCAATGAATATTTCGACATGATTCTTGTGCTTGGAGCATGTGAAACAAATAGTCGGCGTGCATCCTTCGAGTATAGAAGACGATTCCCTAACAGACGACATTCAGATGCCAACGTCTTCTTGAAATTCGAGGACGAGAAACAGGGAGACTTGCTCAAGGTGCGCGATCGGACGTGGGCCGACCTAGGTCTTCAAGATCACCTGCCGTCGAAGAAGCCGTATTCAATTTCGTTGTACAAGACCCAACTTGCAGCACAAGGGGAATAGCAAGAGAATTGGGGCTTAGGAAGTCAACAGTGCAAATCATTTTGCGTAGTTTAAATTTGCACCCTTACCACTTTTCGAAGGTGCAAAAATTACACACAGAGGATTACGCAAAGCGAGTGGATTTTTGTGAATGGCTACAGAGAAAAATTCTACGAAGCCCGAACTTTGAAAAAAAATATTGTTTACGGACGAATGTCTCTTTACCCAGGAAGGAATATTCAACTGCCACAACTCCCATTGGTGGAGCGAAGCCAATCCGTATATGGTACGTGAAGGACATCACCAAGTTCGATGGAGACTTAACGTTGGGGCAGGTATTATTGGAGATCAGCTTATAGGGCCATATATTCTCCCGGACCGCTTAACTGGCCAAGGCTACAAACATTTTTTGAAGAATGTATTGCCAACATTATTGGACAGCCTACCACTTTCAAGGAGAAGGAGGATGTGGTTTCAACATGATGGATCACCTCCACATAATTTCGGAGAGGTTACAACTTTGCTGCACCAAGAATTCCAGGATCGCTGGCTAGGGCGTTATGTTCCGTGCGGTGGCCTGCAAGATCTCCGGATTTAAACCCGTTGGATTATTTTCTGTGGGGATATTTTAAAGAAATTGTTTACAAGGAGGCTCCTGACACCTTGGAACAACTTTCTTCGAAAATTACCAATGCCGCCGCTGAAATAACAAGCAAGATGTTGTCAAGTTCGATACGGAGCTTAAAAAAGAGAAGCAGATTTTGTTTGACAATGGAAGGAAGCCACTTTGAACATATGCTGTAAATAATTTTAATAAAAACATTTCAAATACATATTTGTTTTATTGTTCATTCAAAAGATTGTGATTGAAAGCACTTTCGTGTGGGGACAGCCGAATACTTCAATTCAGAACGCAAATTTTTGGTAAAAACTGTTTGCATTTATAGTCCTTTTGCAATGAAAGTTTGATGAATTAGAGTAAAATGATGTTCTAACTTTTTAACAATAACACAACAGAGATTTAATTTTTGAAAAAAGATTTTGCATTATGCACGTGAAAATTATAGGAAAATAAGGAAAAATGCAAAATTTTCGTACAGAAAAAACATTTCTTCGACTTTCGAGAACTGTCGCTCCCAATATGCTCACTTCATATTCATAAAATAGCTTTGAATAGTTGCAAAAAACTATTTTCTGCGTTTTATTGTTTGTTTGAGTGTTGCATCTTTCTTAACTGTGAAGATATTGTGTTTTTACTAATTAAAGAACGGCATTTTTTTCAAAATTTTAAAACGCCTGTGGCGGCTAAAGGGTTAAGAAATCGAAAAAAAAATTCAAAATATTTTCTGCTTAAAATTGTCCAAAAAATCACGTGGTGAGGAGCCTGTGGGGCAATTTCTGGACACCCTGTATATATATATATATATATATATATATATATATAGATATATATATATATAACCATAACCTGGATTGCCTCCTCGCGGTGTGTCCTGGATTACGCTAAATGATCCAGAACAAGGTTACAAACGGATTGTCTTGGAACTACGATTCTGGTTATATGATTATGATTGTTGTATTTGAGCTGGTGGAAGTGGTGTTCTAGACCTAATACCGCCAGAGTGAAATCCGAGCGCGAACGGCACCAGGCTAACGCTTCTCCGCCCCTGTCCCGTTAAAACCTTGGCAGGCCTCAGAGTACGTTCAAAGTTCGTTGGTGGTGTAGGTTTGGTTGAAATATATTCCCAATTAGCACTGATCGGACTCTGAACATTTTTCTCATGAGGACAGGTGTCAACCCTTGCGTGGCCTCCCTGATTCAAAGATAGCCACGGGATCATAAGATGACTACACATCCGGATGGAGATAGTGGCTCTG
The DNA here is from genome assembly GCA_963942545.1 of Oxycera nigricornis. Classification (NCBI taxonomy): domain Eukaryota; kingdom Metazoa; phylum Arthropoda; class Insecta; order Diptera; family Stratiomyidae; genus Oxycera; species Oxycera nigricornis. Next base: position 78,171,493 of record OZ012660.1, read on the forward strand.
AGAGGGGACCCAATTACCATGAGTTTTCAAAATTTTCCAAATTTAGCTAACGCCGCAAATGAAGGTTTAGATGATGATCCTTTCCGGAGGAATTCAGGGCTTCTTCGGTCACCACCGTTGAAACCAATAGAGAGGGAACAGGAGCCTCTCGGGGGAAAATTTACACCAGTTGCGTCACCACATCTGAAGAGTGGCGGTGAAAGGAGTGCTGTGGTATCTCTGAGCACACCGAAGGACTCGGCAAGGGATACGCCAATGGGTGTGGTGATAGACCTTTCTGAGAAGCCGGTGGGCCAAGGACGACCACAGGTTGAAGGCCCAGCTTTCATGCTGCTCGCCGAAAAAATTGCTGAGCTTTCGGACTACCTTAAGGAAAAAAGGAACGTCCATCATTCAATAAAAGAAATGGTCAGATCGATCAGACTGACCTTCAATCATGTCAGAGAAGAGACTCGAGGACAGAAACCAAGGGCCAGATCAACAAAGATATCTCAGTTCACACAAGTGACTCCCAAACGGAAAGCCGATTTGGTGGCTAAAATTAAAGCTAGGAAGCAGGAGACCACGGTCGAATGCAAAGATCTGGACGAAATAACAACCAAGGAGGAGATATGCCATGCTTTGACAAGTGAGTTAGGGCTGAATGTGATCCCCACATTGGCAGTTAAACATCTGAGAAAGCCTTACGGGGGCACACAAACGGCTGTTATTAGCCTCCCGATCGAATCAGCAAAGAAACTGATCGAGAGAGGTAAGATACGCATAGGGTGGGAGAGATGTCGCATAAGGGAGCACGTATCGCTAAAAAGGTGTTTCAAGTGCTTGGAGTATGGGCACATGTCATGGTCCTGTAAAGGCGAAGACCGCTCCAAGCGTTGCAGAAGATGTGGCGAAGAAGGACACATTGCCATGGAATGTAGCAAGGACCCCAGCTGCATGTTCTGCAAGGATAGAGAGAGCAAAGACTGCAAACATACCGCGGGAAGTAGCAGATGCCTGTTGTTTAGGAAGACACTCAATACAATGACAAAATGAGACTGATTCAGATCAATCTCAATCATTGTAAGGCTGCACAAGACCTCCTTGCGCAGACGATATTTGAGTACAGGGTGGACGTAGCGATAGTTAGCGAAACGTACCGAAGCCTTCACACCGGCATCTGCGTCACGGACTCCACCAAGAAAGCGGCAATATGGGCATGTGGCAACAAAGCTTTACAAGGCACCATGGATGATAAAAAAGCTGGGTTTACGAGGGCCAAAATAAATGGTGTTTATGTCTACAGCTGCTATGCTGCTCCTAGCGCAACACTAGCGGAATTTCAGTGCATGATGGACGATCTTGTCTTAGATGCAAGAAAGTTTAACCCTAAAGTTATCGCTGGTGACTTAAATGCATGGGCAGTGGAATGGAGTAGTAAATTGACAAATGCTAGGGGGCAAGTTCTTTTAGAATCTTTGGCGCAAATGGATCTGGTGCTTGCCAACGTTGGTGGAGTCAACACATTCCGCAAAAGGGGTACCGGCTCAATAATTGATTTGACCTTCGTGAGTCCCACGCTGGAAAAGAACATGGACTGGTACGTTAACGAAAAATACACCCACAGCGACCACCAGGCAATATTCTTAAGGCTGGATTGCGGAGCTAACAAGGGTCAAACTTTTCGACGAAAGCTGCGAATGGGATGGTCTACGAAGGCTTTTGATCAGGATGCGTTTGTTGTAACAATTAACGCAAACTGTATCGTAAGGGGAACAGCTACCGAAAAAGCCTCGCAAGTGGGAGCACATTTGACACGGGCATATGACACGGCGATGCCGAGAAGAAGACGCTTTCCAGGTAGGAAGCCAAATTATTGGTGGAGTACTGATATCGCAGAGCTAAGAGATGAGCGCCTCAAGACCATGAGACGATGCCAACGAGCGCGGGGAAGGCTTGATCACGAAGAATGGGAGCAGTCGTTTAGGGCGCTACGAAGCAGACTTAAACACACCATAAAAAAGAACAAAAGGGAATATTTCAAGAAGCTTTGCGAATAATCGGATGTGAACCCTTGGGGTGGTACATATAAAGCCGTGATGACAAAGCTGGAAGGCTATAAGTTACCACAAATCACATGCCCAAAAATGCTTGGGAACATCGTGCAGGAGAGAGCACGGAAATGCTATCAGATCTCCCAGTGTACCCGGCATCCGTTCCACCGGTAACTGCAGAGGAACTGATCAAAGCGTGAAGTAGGTTGGAGGACAATAAGGCACCAGGCCCGGACGGTATCCCTAACAAAGCGCTGAAAGTAGCGGTGAATATAAAGCCGGATGTATTCGCCACCAGGAGAACCTTCGTTGTATCGCCCCATCTGCCTTTTGAGGTAAGTTGCTGGAGCGTATCATATACAACAGGTTGGCTCCCATTATTGAAGACCGAGGTGGTATATCCAACTCTCTTTTCGTAGAGCACGCTCTACATTTGACGCTATCAACTCGGTGATAGGATTGGCAAAGAATGCCATGGCGTCCAAGAAATGTTGCGCTATAATAACTCTGGACGTCAAAAACGCATTTAACCCGGCAAACTGGGAGAACATCAACGCGTCCTTGATTAAAATAGGAGTCCCGAATTATTTGTCAAAATTGGTAAGGCGATATCTATCGTAAATAACGCTTTTCTACGAAACGGACGAAGGGATTAGAGAATACACCGTGACCATGGGAGTCCCGCAAGGCTCTGTGATTGGTCACCTTCTGTGGAATGTGATATACAACGAAGTGCTTGAACTTCCCATTCCACGTGAGGCAACGGTTATTGGGTTCGTGGATGATATAGCTGTGGTAGTAGCTGCGAAACATCTAGGAGATGTAGAAGTGTACGCAAGTGAAACTATCAGTGCTATAAAGTCGTGGCTGCAAACGTTCGGACTCAAATTATCGGAACAAAAAACTGAGACAGTTCTAATAAGCAACAGACGCAAAAACAATATCCTTAGTGTCCGGGTGGGGAGGCATATCATCAACTCTCAACCCTTCATTAGGTACCTGTGGGTTTTGATTGATTCGAAGCTTAGCTTCAAGGCCCACATGGATTATGCAAGCTTCAAGGCTAGGCAGGCTGCCGCAGCTTTGACAAGCATGATGCCAAATGTTGGAGGCCCAAAAAGTAGCTGTAGAAGGTTAATCTCTCGAGTAGTGAGCTCTATTCTGGTTTATGCAGCACCTGTATAGGAGGAAATTCTTAAAATTGAAGTGAGCAGGAGAAAGATAGGAGGAGTCTATCGTCTCAGTGCATTGAGAGTGTGCAGCGCTTTTAGAACTGTTTCCGACGAGGCCGCGTACGTGGTCGCAGGAATGATCCCCGTCGACATACTTGTAGATGAAATGAGCCGCTTGTACCGGAGAAGGCATTCGGAATCGTGCGCGATGCGGCAGGGAATAAAAAACGCGGAAAGGGAAGAATCGATCCGACAATGGCAAAGATGTTGGGAGCGATCTGAAAAGGGATCATGGACGCGCAGATTGATCCCACATATTGACATCTGGGTGAAGCGCAAGCAAAGTGAACTACCACCTGACTCAGTTCCTCACAGGGCATGGGGGTTATCGACGGTATTTGAATCGTTTCAAGTTGGACGATTCACCATATTGCCCTAACTGCTCTAATGCTGCCGAAGACCCGGAGCATGTTGTGTTCCATTGCCCCAGATTTTATGTGGCGAGGCAATGCTTGGAGGGTGTGCTGGGAACTAACATCAACCCGCACAACTTTGTGGAAGAGATGCTGAAGTCGGAGCGGAATTGGGCGGTGGTAAACTCGACAATTGCGTACGTGCAGGGTGAGCTGAGACGCTCTCGAGACAACTTGGGAAGTCAGTAGGCTCCACCTAAGATCAGGATTGCCGCTGTGGCGGAGCCGCCTCCACGACGTAATACCTAACGGTAGTCCCGCGGAGGAGAGGAAGGGGTAGAGGGGGTGGTTTTAGTGCGGCTAAAGTCCCACATTACTCTCCCTTGAGAAATCGTAACCGGCCTTCTTTAGGGGGAGTGCCTATGAGGGTTTCCACCTCATAAAATATATATATTTATATATATAAATATATGTCTGTGTGTAAATAATATTCCACCTCCCTCATCCTTTTTGCAACTGGGCTTGGGACCGGCTAAGGTGGATTTGGTGGTGGTGGTGTTTGTCAAAATGTTTTCAATAATTAAGTTGTTTCTCATAATTGGAGTTGTTAAGGATAAATACATCAAATTCATTAGCACGTTTAATAATCATTTACGAATAAAAAAAATTGTGAATAAGACCTACTCAATTATTTCTTCTGAACCACTACTAAGTGGCACAATGTCTAAGAGGTGCAAAACAACATTTATTAACAAAACAGTAAACATCATTTTTCTGCCAGTTTTTTCGTGAAATATATGACATATAATTGTAACGAGAACTATTGAAAAGACACTTTTGCCAACAAATGTTTACTTACCCGTGCAAGGAAATGCTGACAGGGCGTGTATACGGCCGATTTTGACGATTTCATTTTAGTGTTTTTCGCTTTTTTCACTAATAATCCAAACAACAACGCGTCTTTTCACTCAAAATAGCACTATACAAGTTTGTAGCCACTTTTAAAACTCATCACAACTGTTAATCACTATAAATTCTGAATCGCGCATGAACTTTCAAATAATTGCGGCTTTCGGCGTAAAAGAATTTGACATTCATACACAAAACATATGTTTTCACAAAAAATAGAGGCGTACAATAGTCATCTCTCTCGTACCTTGGGTGACACAGCCTTGCCACCATTCCTTATTTTTCAACGTTGGGAGGTGGAAATCTTCAAATGATACCGATCAGCTTCTGGCTCTCGGCATGCCAGATTTCTACCGACTAAAACCACCTCCGTCTTCTTTAATCACTCTCTCTTCAGCAATTTTTAGAAATTCTCCGTATTTAAATTTCAGTACATAGTACTTCCCAGACGATAAAAATCGGTATAAGGGATAGAACCAAACTTGTAAATTTTTAGTATCCTTTAAGTTAGATTAATAGTTCAGACTATATATTTATAAATTATTTCATGTTGACTACATGTATATTAATTCCCTATTCAATAGACGGGTTCTCATGGACACTTGAAGCTTTTAGCAATATATTACAAGTCGCTTTGTAAACTGAACCCGCTCAATGCGTGTTGATCAGAAAATTTTATTGGATCGACTTCAAACAGGCTCATGAAAGTCCGACTTCAAAGATCCAAAGATCGAAATGTGTGTAGTGGTAGCGACCATCGCGTTGACACATTCATTTTCGCAAAAACACCAATATGTGGAATTTCACACCTATAGATGTACGCACAAAAGCACACACAATTCGATCGGGTATAGCTTAAATCAGTTCAACATATACGGCACGTTTACTTCAAACTTGTTACGGTTTCAAGCGTACATATCTCAAAGCGAGCCATGGAAACACGCTTAATGTTGATGGCAAAAATTTGTTGATTTTCCCTTAATTCTATCTTCTTCGCTGTGCAGATCACAGAAAACATTGTGGTGTAACCATTGAAGTAAGAGAAGAGGAAGCAGTGATCAACAAAATTATCGTACCCAATTGCTAAAATGTAGTTGTGCCCACCAATACAACCAAAAAAATGAAATGCGTAGAAAGGTGGGTGCAACTTCTCGGAGGGAAAAATTTGAATATCTTTTTGCATCACCTCGGATATAAATAATTATGTTTTTTTAAAGTTAGTGTTAGTTGAAGGAATGTAAGCTTTCATTAAGCATGAATCTTTAAAAATATTGCTTCACTTAATGTGTTTGAAAATTTGAAATTTTTGGATACAGTTTGAAATTCTCCGTATTGCATCGAACAGCTGAGCAGCAAAAAGCAGTTCATTTGGCTTGTAAATGAACCCGGCGCTTAATGTAGACGATTAAATGCGAAAAGAACATTTAGAGAGAAGTAATGGTAAGCCCACTTCTCCTTTCATTGCGTACATAATTCTGGAAGCAACTTATAGTTTGTTTGAATTTTTCAAATTGCGAAAATAGAAATGCATTCACAGATTCAAACACACAAGAAACCGGGCTTGGGACCGGCTTTGGCGGAGTTACAGCCTTGCTGCTGGAAATATTATTTTGCTTAGCACTTCAACACCATGTACTTCAATATTGGCAGGCTCAAGCTTTAACGCTGGAACGGCATCTTCAAAAAGTAATGTCTTCTTGGATGTAGTAACCAGATCATGTGCATAGAACTGCTCGGAGCAGATGACATTATGTGCCTTTACAGACATGCCAATCCGTCCGATGGCGTACAACCACAGCAATTTTTTTACTTCGTTTTTCGGAAAACTGAAAATTTTTGCATGTGAAAATTCAAACTAATTGATTACTTTCTCACAATGAAAATTTAGTGCCCCTACAATTCCGCAGCGTTTTCCTCTATCTTCGCACAAAAATGGCGTTAAAAATTTTACCACTTTCGCGCGCTAATAGTTTACCAATTTGACATTTAAGCAGGCACCAGCTGACCAAAAAGAAAAAGAGTGTGACTAGAAATTTAAACCTTTTTGGTTTCACTCACATATACACACCGATACGGGTATTTCGTCTCCTCTTCTCTTACTACAATGGGTGTAACTATGGACAATGAGGAAGGAACTAATGGAGAGGAAAATAAACAAATTTCCTGATATGAGTTTTTCGAAGCGTCTACTGTCGGAATGCGTAATGGCAATTTGAAAGCCGTACTTCGTCAAGAGTTGGGGGCATGACTCTAGAAGGCGCTGAATTTGAAAACCAAATATGAATTCGGAGATATTTAGTTGAATAGGTCTCAAAAAAGCTGAAAAAATGTGTAACAGTAACGCAACCCTTTATCATATTCATATAGACATTTATTTGCACACACACACTTATATATATATATATTTCACCTAACTCATCCTTTCTGCAACCGGGCTTGGGACAAGCTTAGGCGGATTTAAGGTGCTGGTGCTGCTTGTCAAAATGCTTTTTATAATTAAGTCGTTTCTCACCATTGCAGTTGTTTAGGATAAATACATCAAATTCATTAGCACGTTTAATGATCATGTATGAATATAGAAAGCTGTATGAATTGAACCCACTCAAATTTATCTTCTGAACCGCTACTGAGTAGCACAATGTCTATGAGGTGAAAAATGACATTCATAGACAAAACAATAAACATCATTTTTCTGCGCGATTTTCTGTGAAATAATTACATATATTCGTCACGAGAACTATTAAGAGGACACTTTTCTCAAGAAATGTTTACTTACCGGTGAAATTAAATGCCGATAGGGCGTTCATACGACCGATTTCGACAATACCTTACGATGCACTTAATTTTAGTGTTTTTTCGCTTTTTTCACTGATAACTGAAACTCACAACACGTTTTTTGATAAAGGATACCACTATACAAGTTTTTAGTCACATTTCAAACTCGTCACATCTGCAAATCACCATAAATTATCATTCGCGCACGAACTTTCAAACAATTTCGGCCGTTGACGTGAAAAAATTTGACATTAATAAACAAAACATGTGTTTTCACAAGAAAAGAAGAGTAAAATAGTCATCTCAGGCGACACAGCCTTGTCACCGTTCCTTTTAGTTCCCTGTTCTATGACTATGGAGTGCAACCCCTACAAAAAATTTAGTAGAACTTTCTTTTATGAAGTAGTGATACTTCTATGGGGTAGTGCTGGTCATCGGCGGGCAACATTGACAATTGGAGGGAGCAAAGTTTTGGCGCGAAATATGAAAATATTTAAATTCTCAAAATATTATTGTTGGAACTATAATTGCCACAATAGTCTGATTTCCGAGTCAGGTAGTTCGGTTACGCGGGGTTAGTTGAATCCGATTGAAACCAAAACATCGCACCCTCCAACAATGTAATAAAGAAACGACGATGTGAGGCTCCATCAAGTTAGATTAACCGAAGTTGGCGAACCACCTGACTCTGAAATAAGCCTTATATTTAAATTTGACATGAATTATTCGAATATCTCAAAGAAAGCCACCCTCTTCCTTTCACAACCGGGTTAGGGACCGACTTTGGGGGAATTACGGCCACTCCATTATGTTAACAACAGCCGGTCTTTTAAATTAAAGTAAAATTAATGATATTCTACACTTAATTAATTTTTTAATTATTCGTATGCGTATTTCAAACACATTTATAAGATTTACATTAGTATTTAAACATTTTAAATTAGAATAGCGAAGGCGAGAGGTAGTTTCATTGTGCATTTACATTCCCTTAAAATAAACGAGTTTGTTGAAGCGCTGTTGAATTGAAACTTTTTCAGATTGCTTTTTGGCTATGAAATGAAATCGGGTTTGAAGGTATGTTTATGCGATATATTTTACTAGAAGACTGTAGTGCTGTGTATCTAACATATGCGAAAGCTGTTCCTCGAACAGATCATCTCCAATGCAGTCTGATTGGACACTAATAGATATCGCTTTAAATGTGGGTCCTTTCAAAACATTCTCGTCTTTGCGATGGTCATATATGTGAATGTGTTATCCACTTTTTTACAAATCTTCACAACACTTTTAGGTGGTGATTTTAATAGTCCTCGACTTTTGTAATTAATCAGCGAGCAGGTATTAATTTCGCCGTGAATCGCCTATATACATTTATCGCATTGGAGCAACTTGTTGATTTTAAAAACCACAAATCCTGCAATGTACTCCATTACGTAGCCAGTGTATACAGACAGTCTCGCTGGATCAGCAGCATAGCTGTGCTCTGCAATAAATTGTTGGTCAAATATTGAAGTATCGGCAGTTTGGGGTTCTATCATAGCAAGACGGCTAATGCTATTATTAATAGCCAGTAAAGGACAACAATCGCTTGCATTAAGAACAACAATGTGCTCCAGGGGAATGCAATTTCCAAGTCCACCATCGCGAATTTGACTTCTAAAAAGAAGTTTTTTGTAGCGCGCACGGAACTGCCGGACTGTCGGATTTCTGTTATATCCAAGACCTGTCCGTATTGATGAAATAATAGTTCTGCGTGATCTTGATTAATTTTATAGAGCGGTAGATACTTTAAGATTTTTGTGTCGATGAAACGATCGTACAAAACTCTTAAATTGCATAGGCCGGCAATCAAACCTAAAAACCCTTCACTTCTCCTTCTAGCTGTTAACTGTACTCCAAAAGACAGTGGCAGTCATTTTATGTACTCGTTTGCACTTTCAGAGAAATCAAGAATGCATTCCACATTACTTTCGCAAAGAGCGCGTTTAATATCTTGATATTCCGAAATGTTCCTGCTGTTTAGTGTGTCGAAAATGTCATTAAATATTCGCACAAACTTGGACGTACCTTCGCTGCCTTCAAATTGTTGAAGCCGTAAAACATCGCGGCAAAAATCTAGGGCGTCTGCTACGGACCGACTCAATGTCTGAACTGCTAGTTTTACTTTCATTTTCTGACTATCGAAGAAAATGTGAGCTTTTCGCAACTTATTGCCTAAATGGAGACCTTCATCTTCCTCCAGCTTTAAAAGAGCTACAAAATATTCCCATTTAATGAAATTTCCATCGCCATCTTTAAAAGCAACCAAATCTGCTAGTGCATTCCACACAAGTTTGAGCATGTGACATGAATCTGGATGGAGGATATGCTTTCCAGAAACTTCTTGGAATTCTATATAGCCTCTAGAATCAGCATTGCGTACATCGGAGCCTAGAAGTTTGGATATACACAAATTCGCCGAAGCTCCATCGAACGTAGTCCCAACAATTTCTACCCCAGTTTCGTGCAAGTTTTCAACACAAAGGGACAAAAAATTTGCTTTTTGCTCAGCCGTAATATTGTGTTTTGGAAAATACGGTAAAGGTATCTTCCATGGTCTGTTAATACATACGGGCAGAAAAACCAGTATGTGAGTGGCTACGGTGTCACTGTTACCACCATCACCCACATCCACAAACTCATGTGAATTTTTTCCATCCCATTCGGTTTGCTGCCTAATGTAAATTTTATCGAAAACAATATGTACGACAATCTTTTCTCCATTTGAGGCGGTTTCTACAACTTTTTTGATAGCAGCAAAGGATTCTTTAGTAAACCCTGGAGCGCACTTCACCTTTTCGTACCACATTCGAATAGTTCTGGTATGTGGCAAGCAACTGTCAAACGTTGTGCGAACGTATTCGTAGGCTCTGGGTGATAAAAAATTTAAATTCAAGCCGAACGCTTTAATTTCGTTGCAGTATCTGTTTGAGACTTTCTTCGAATGCGATTTAAACAGTTGGAGTTCGAAAATTTGTCTGTTGGGCCCGCTAACCTTTTCCAAAACTTCTTTTAAATTTTCGATGATTAAATTATTATCTTTGAGAGACAAGAACAAATTCTTCATATTGCCGACTTTTTGTTTCTGGCGCTTATTTTGCCGCTTTAAATTGTGCATGATGCTATTTTTTCTCTTTAGCTTTGCTTCCAGCGACTTTATTTTAATTTGCAGGATTTGGATGAATTTTTGATTATGCTCTTTTGTGGTAACCTACAGTAAGCACAACTGCAATAAACTTAAGATATAAAACTTCAAATTTTCCCTGCGACAGAATAACACGTACTCAATATCTAACATAGGATAGAAGGGAGACTCATAAGGGTTAATTAAACAATGTACTACCACAAAAGCACCAATCATCAAAACTTTCATAATTTTTTTCTATAAATTACTTAAACCGAGAATCGCCAAACAATATTGGCTATACTTTTCTGAATCAGTTGTGTTAAATAACTAAAACATAATCGTGCTTCCAAATCGGAAAGTACTTTCAATAAAAAAAAACTTTTATTGAAAATAAAATGGATCCAATAGATTTTCATACTATTGACTGAAAGCTTACCGCTCCTGATTTATGTGAATTAAATTCGTCAGCTGTAACAAGAAACTCATGGTTTTGTTGCTGGTCACAGAGGATACTACACGACGAAATCTACATAAAAAGAACGCATAGATTATATAATTCTCACAGTTAGTCATTTTACCATCTTCAACGATGAGTTCAGCATTTCCTCAGCTTCGTTAACAAAAACATGAGAAGTTGCTTCGTTGACGGTGTCTTTTTCAGGGTTCTGAGTAAATAAAGTGTTACTTATAATACATTCTGAGTTCTATTCTAATTTACAAATTTCACTATGGGAACTGCTAAAGGATGAAGAAACGTCTTTTTCCCCAATCTGATTTTATATTTGTCATCAAAATGACGGCAGCACACACAAAAATGCCTTGCAATGGCTACATCCAATCAGCCAATCGCTTGCAACCACAACATTTGTATGTGTTCATCTAATGGGAAACTATAAGTAAATATAAATTCAATTCATTATTAGTTGCTGCAAAGTATTATTATAGTGTGCAATTATAATATCGAATATCCTATAATTGCCCCAAAGTATTTTTTCCAAACACGCCACTGACCTCCTTCATCAACTAAAATCATACGAAATGTCAAATATTTGCTCTTTTAAAAATCTTGAATTTTTCATTAGTTACGCCTTGTACGCTACTCACATGCTAAGAAAGTAATTGAAATTTAACTTGCGTATGAAATGAGACTCCCACATCACGAGCACGCGACTTACTTCTGCAACTCGGAACGACACAATTCAGTATAAAATTTTGCAGTTTAAAAGTACATTCACCTAGTTTTTCTTTGTTTTTAAACTTTGCAGCAGTGTCACGAATTTCACTAAACAATAAACACTTTATTTCACAGTATATTAACGAGCAGACACGCTTAATTTTCTTTCGAGACACAATTTACTCGTGATGTTTACACACGCGGTTGTCACTTTGAAGCTTTGCATGAATATTTTTGACAGTTCCCTAACCAAATTTTTCTACCATCGCACGTAAAGGGTTTTACACGCTTGGTTCCGTTCCTCTTCTCATTCTTCATTGACAGAAAGGGAATAATGGGGCGTATTGCGTCCGTCGAGATTTTACTAATAATTCATTTAGTAGGTGCGTATAAAATGAATTCAAGACTAAAGCAGTGTAAATGTCCATTTTAGCTACAAGGTGTGCATCGTCTTGCACTATACCAGAGATCCTTCGTGGTTCATGGTTTTCATGGGAACAAGGACACCCAACACAAACTGTACTTGACGGGAATTCCATGTCAGACAGAGGATTGTGTGTTGCCATTTATCACAGTTTTGATAATTATTCGTTTGTCTTCCAAGACCTAACAGGTTGTTATCATTGTGTGAAGACTTATCCTCGAACCATAAATGTTTTCGAAAAAGTGGAAAGTATGTTTAACTTTGCATGTTAATTAGATCTTGTAATCTACTTGATTTAGGTCCTTGTGTGTCTCTAAGAGATGGACAACAGCCGACAATAGAAAATGTCTGCAAAGGAATGAACAACGAGCAGCAGTTGATAACTTTGTTTAAAGAAAATTATTTTCCTATGAATTGTCGATCTGCATTGGAAGGTGTTTGGCATTTTGCATATCAGGTTAGTTTATAGGCGTAGGCTATTCGTACCACAGAAGTAACTATGGTGAATGTGTTGGTAGAAAATGATCTAACCGTGAGTTGAAAGCGAATATATAAACAAAATTGTTGTGGAGGTTTGGCTCGGTAGGTGTCAATATGTATGTCGATTGCAAGAATACATTATTTCGAATAATACTAAGGAAAAAAGTCTTTTAGAGATGAATAATATACGGTTTATCGATAAACTAATGATAAAAAACGTCGCGAGTAAGCTTTCCTCTACGATGATGTTATTAGCGGGTTATACAATAATTTTCTAGTTCAAATTCTCTGGGCAAGCAAGGTAGAATTCAAAAATTCAACATGAAAACGTTGCTTAGTGCTGCCAGTGGTACAATTTCCATACGAAAATGATCATTAATGAATGAAGTAATAGGAACCGAAGGAAAATGAAGAATGAAATAAGTAGTGTGGAAAGCAATGACGAAGGATATATTTTATTTGGCAATAATATATTTCTCTTTGCTGAAATTTTTTCTATGCGTGTTTTGAAATTATCCGAAAAATCTAATGAAGTTAAGAAAAAAACGGAAATTTATTTGAATTTTTAAAATTACCGAAATTTCATTGGATACATTGAACTCAAACCTTAAGTTTCCGGGCCTCAAATTGGCTTCGGTTTAACCGCTTCGAAATAGTTGCACTGTTTTAAACTAAGACATCCAAATGAACCTTTTTTAAAATATTTCTTAAAACTTACAACCTTTAAAAATTAATATATTTTGTTTACTGCATAGACCAGGGCGGATCTGTTTTCAGTTAGTCGTTGAGGGAAGGGGGGCACACTGATTTTTGCAGGAAAAGTTGTGGAATAACTCATAACAATAATTGACTTATGCTCCCTCTCAAAACCGTCGGGAACATTAGAAAAATCGAAATGTTTAAATTTTAAAAAAAAAATCGTTTTTTTCATACTTTTCTCACTCCTTACTTTAAAATGGTTCATTTTAGATCAAAGTAGTGTAGCAATAAAAGTAGCGTAATAAAATTCTCTATAAGATAGGATTTGTTAAAAATCTTAAAACATTTAACCCTTCCCGCAAAATTGCAATAAATATGAAAAACGGAGAAAAAGCCTCTTTTTTTTATTTAATTTTTTTACCACTTGAAATGCACTTAGGACCTTCATATTTCGCTTTTTACTATTGAGTTTATTACGAACACTTCTTCTTTTTAATCCTTTGTAAATGAAACACTGAAACTTTTTCTATTCAGGAAGGAATATCTTTTTATTTCCGAAACCGAAAGTAGACTCACTCAAATTACATTTTCAACTAACTTCTTTTCACATCTTAGATACATATAAGCTATGATGTACATAAGACCCTTTTCTGCAGGCCGTGGTCATAAAACATCTGTTCCGCATCTGTGCGAGCAAATTGTAAAATTACATTACTGTTCAAGCATAGCGAAGAACATTTCGAAGATTAGGCTTTGACTCAGGTAAACGTATGAAAACTCAACACGCCCCTTCAAAGACTAACCTCTGAGAAAATTAAACAGTATGCAAACTTTATGATGTGTAATACTTTAACAATAATTTAAACGATCATCTAAAGAACATTCCTTCCATATTTATTCTGGGGAATCTATATACAAATGGTCCAACATTTGCTGCAAAGGATTAGGAAAAACCCAGTAAAACCTAATCAGACCAGGTCAGTAGACTCTAAGATTTACGTGGTTTCCTGACAAGTGTGTCTTAACACCACGAGCTTCTCAAGCTACGAGTTACGATATGTTCGCACCAAGACCCCCCATAAACGTACTTGCCAAGTACCCATACCGTAGTATGAGCCACGTGACTTTCTGAATACAGGTACCAATTTTAATTCAAAGCTGACAGGGCTCCTGCTTACCCTTGGTCAAGATTGGACCTATCATCATCCATGTCGCTTTTTGGGCAACGGCACCCCTGTCGTAAACGCAACAGCACGCCGATACACCACATACAGAAGGGTCCTACACCAATGTGTTAAGATCCAAACTGTATTGTAATGAAAGTACCCGCTAATGGGTGTACAACCACAGCCCCTAAGTTTCAGCCTCCACAGGCTCCTCACCAACACCGGCAGGGACAAGTCCCTGGGGCCCCGGTTCCCTTAGTACCAGTATACCCCTGGTAAGGTTTCGAGGAAGCTCAACACAACCTCTTCAATTGAGCCCAATCAAGCCCAATCAGACCAGGTCACTTAATAGTAAAATTTTATTCTAGTCCCATTCCAATCCTCATTTCGATGAATTTTGTTGCTGGTACAGGCTTCGTCAAAATATCCGCCAACTGCTTTCCTGTTGAAATATAATTTACTTTTATTACATTTTTGTCTACTTGTTCCCTTGAGAAGTTATATTTCACATCAATATGTTTTGATCTTTTGTGACTGCTAGGATTATTTGCTATGCTGATACAACCATTATTGTCCTCATAAATTGCAATTGGTTCTTGAATTTTAAGGTGAATACTTTCAGCCAAAGATTTCAACCATAGAGCTTCTTTGACTGCTTCGAATAAAGCCATATACTCAGCTTCTGTCGATTAAACTGCAACAGAATTTTGCCTCTTTGTATTCCAGGATATTGTACAGTTTTCAAATAATTTAAACAAATATCCTGTTGTACTTTTTCTATCAGTATTAGCACTGCCACCCCAATCAGAGTCTACAAAACCAATTAATATGCTCCGATAATTACTCCGTATGTATGTTAATTTAATATAAGTTGAACCTTTTAAATATCTCAAGATTCTTTTCAAAGATTTCCAAAGTTCTTCATTATTTTTATTCATATATCTGCTTAGTATATTTACGGCGACACTTAAATCTGGTCTTGTGCACACCATAACATACATTAAGCACCCAATTAAATTTCTGCACGGTGCGTTGCATATTTTGTCCGAGTTAAGAGCTTCGTGGTCTAATTTACTTTCTAGTGGAGTAGTTACCGCTTTGCAATCGAGCATATTAAATTTACTCAAAATTGTTTTTATGTATGCACTTTGATCGAGCATTATTCTTTCATTGTTTCTAGTGATTTTCATGCCCAAAAACAACTTTATTTCTTCTAAATCTACCATTGAAAAAGTTTTCATCAAATAAGTTTTAAAACTATTTAACGTATCAGCATTATCAGTCACAATTACGAGATCATCAACATATAGAACTACATAGATATTTTTCGAAACATCTTTTCTATCTAATATATAAATGCATCTATCAACTGGTGAGCTTTGAAATCCTTTTTCCTTTAAAGTTGTTTCAAATGCTTCAAACCAACTTCTTGCTGCCTGTTTTAAACCGTATAAGGATTTATTCAATTTACAAACTAGATTGCTTTTACATGATATCCCTTCTGGAATCTGCATGTATATATCTTCTTTCAATTTACCATTTAAAAATGCTGTCTTTACATCCATATGATGAATTAATAAATTAAATTGATTTGCAAAGGCAATTATTAATCGAAAACTAGAAATTCTAGCTACCGGAGCAAAAGTTTCATCATAATCTACCATGTATTGTTGACTAAAGCCTCTTGCGACAAGACGCGCTTTGTATCTAATAGGATTTCCAAATTCATCATTTTTAATTGTAAAAACCCATTTACAACCAATAATATTTCTATTTTCTGGTCTTGGCACCAACGTCCAAGTTTTGTTTATATAAAGTGAATTCAGTTCTTCCCTAATTGCTTCTTCCCATTTATTTTTATCATCTCTTTTCTGAATTTCATTAAACGAAGTTGGAATTTGGCAAATTGTTGATTGGGCACATAAAACATAATCATAATCTTGATTATTTTCATAGTAATTAATTGGAGTTTTACTTTTAATTCTGTCGCTTTTTCTGATTTCAGAATGTAGTCGTTTTTGGGTCGGAGATGAAATAGGATTATCGTTTTCTTTATTCCGGTTATTAAATTTTGACCTTTTGATATTTGATTTTTCACTATCAAATTTTTGACCGTCAATTACTGATTTTGACTTTTCATCAAAGGCATCAGTTTTATCAGCTTCGAAGTCTATTACATCTGATTCAGTTTCAGATTTTTCATCTACTGATTTTGACATTTTGTCAGAAATATCAGTTTTATCACCTTCAAAATCTATTGTATCTGATTGACTTTTGCTTTCAGATTTTTCATCAAATACTGATTTTGACATTTCGTCAGAAACATCAGTTTTATTTCCAGAGTTATGAGCAACAACTCTCTTCGATTTTAATACAGGCCTTGACTTTATGAAGTCAATTTCATCAAAAATGACATCTCTAACAATTGCATATTTCTCTTTTTCAACATTCCACACTTTATAACCATTAGACTCATATCCCAATAATATCCCTTTCCAAGACTTACTTATTATCAAATTTGGTTCTTCTGGTTTTATTGTGAACAAAAACAGTAGAACCAAAAACCTTTAAATATTTGATTTTTGGTTTTTTATTATGCCATAATTCATACGGCGTCTTGGTTTGTTTTAACGCTTTGGTTGGAGTGATGTTAATTAAATAAGTTGCAGTAAGAACTGCATCACTCCAAAAATATTTATCTAAGCTAGCGCCTATTATTATGGATCGAGCCTTTTCGGTTATAGTTCTGACCATACGTTCAGAGACACCATTTAACTGTGGAGTTCGTGGGATTGTTAAATGATAAGTGATGCCTTTTTCTGCACAATAATCTTTCATCTCAGTGAATAGATATTCTCCACCATTATCACTATATAAATTTACGACTTTTAAGTTAAAATGTGCTTCGCTTTTGGCGACGAAATCTTTAAAAACAAAAACAAAATCCGATTTATGTGTTATAACATATGATACACAATAATGTGTGTACTTATCTACAAAAAGTACAAAATAATTTTTATTGTTAACTGCTGGAGGAGATATTGGACCGCAAACATCGGTATGAATAATAAACAATGGCCTTTTTATGTAATTTTTATCTTTTGTTTTATTGAATGGAAGTCGTGCTTGCTTGCCTTTTATACAAGCCTCACATATACTATCATTCGGATTGATGGGGGATATTTGATCTAAATCACAAACCATTTGTTTATTCCTCATTTCCAAAAACTTTTGTTTACTAATATGGCCTAACCGTTGATGCCATAATTCATAACTATTTTTCATAACATTGAAAATTCGCGCAATATTATTCGTAGAGCCAATTCCAACTTCGAATTCTACTTTTAAAAGATTATTTAAATTCATACCTTTTATTATGGTCTTACCACCTTTCTGTATAACAACACCATCTTCATCGAAAATTATCGTCAAACCGGCTGCTTGCATTTTTGTTACTGATAATAGATTGTGTGGAACATCTGGACTATACAGTACATCCTCCAATATTCCTGGTATTCCTGTGTTACTGATGACATTTAAATTCCCTCTTTTGGTTGCTGTTATAAAGGCTCCAGTCTTCGCAACCGACAGTTTTATTGGAATTTGGAGTTTCTCAAAATCCTTGGTTAGATTATCTCTGTTAATAAGATGGTCTGACGCCCCAGAATCCAGTATGAACTGAATTCTATTCTTTGAACTATCTTGCACATAGTCACCAGTCATAAACGCAAATCCTGAAGATGACGCATCATTCATTTGGATTGTTTGGGCCATTCCTTTAGTCTTTTTATTTTGTTTATTTTTATTATAATAAAAGCAGTCATTTTTAATATGTCCTTTTCGTCCGCAATGATGGCATTTTATAATTTTAGTACTTTTATTAAATTTAAAATTATTATTATATTTGGGTTTATAACTTTTATGCACACTTCGAGGATCTTTGTATTTTAAATTGTCCTTTTTTCTCATAATGTTATTGGTATTCGCAACATGGAGCACTTTTGAACTTAGGTCCCGACACTCATTCCCGAGTTTTACTTCGTGATCTAGCAATCGCGTTTTAACAAAAGCTAGGCTTAAAGTATCATCTGATAAGGTTTCGATTGCTGTTACGACACCATCATAATAATTGGGTAATGACAACAACAAATGCGCGATTTTGTCGGTTTCATCAAGTTTTGCACCTGCTGCCAACATGTCACGAATTATATCGTCAAAACTTGTGAAATGTTTGACTAAAGGTGTATCAGCCTGCAATTTCAACGCGAGTAGTTTCTTTCTCAACGCCAATTGAGTCGCAACACTTTTACGTTCGTAAATCCTATCTAAATCAGCAAATATTTCTTTTGCGGTATTATCGTCTTTCGCGAAATTTAAAAAGGAATCACTTAAATATTCAATCACTGTATTTTTCGCAGTACGTTCTGCAGTCTTCCACTCTTCTGTAATTTGTTGAGGAAATTCACAGTCTATCACTTTAACTTCATTTAGTTCTGATAGCAAAGCACGGATTCTAAACTTCCATACACTATATTTTTCGCCATCAAAGGCTTTAATGTTTCTTCTCGTAATGCGCTCCATTATTTTCACAACAGTTTAATCCACAGCATTTTAAAGTAATCTTGCGTAAACTGGACCCATAACTTATTGAGTTTATTACGAACACTTCTTCTTTTTAATCCTTTGTAAATGCAACACTGAAACTTTTTCTATTCAGGAAGGAATATCTTTTTATTTCCGAAACCGAAAGTAGACTCACTCAAATTACATTTTCAACTAACTTCTTTTCACATCTTAGATACATATAAGCTATGATGTACATAAGACCCTTTTCTGCAGGCCATGGTCATAAAACATCTGTTCCGCATCTGTGCGAGCAAATTTTAAAATTACATTACTGTTCAAGCATAGCTAAGAACATTTCGAAGATTAGGCTTTGACTCAGGTAAACGTATGAAAACTCAACATTTACAATATTTTAAAATAGCAAACAAATTTTCATTAAAATCGATTCATTAAATTGCCCAAAATGATTGTGCAATCTAAATTTATTTTCAAAAAAATTAAAAATTTTGAAAGCTTGCGAGTCAGAAACTTAAGCTTATAAAAGTTTGAAATTTTTTTCACATATAAAAGAGCACTTCACCTATCAAATGCACTTTACAAAATTAAAAACGGATTATTAGGGCGGCGTCAGCAATTTTTGGTAAATTTGGTAATAAACTCTAAAACAATGGTGGGCGGCAGTGGATTCTGTTGATGGAAGTGGATGCTTCGACTGAATCCGCAGCCGCCTAGCACTGTTTTAGAGTTCATACCAAGTTTAGCAAAAAAATCCTGAGGCGCCCTAATAATCCGATTTTGATTTTGTATGCATGTGATTGGTGAAGAGTTGTTTTATATGTGGGAAAAATTTCAAACTTCTATAAGCATAAGTTTCTGACGTTCAAGCTTTCAAAATTTTTGATTTTTTTAAAATAAATTTAGATTGTACAATTATTATGGGCAATCTACCGAATCGATTTTGATGAAAATTTATTTGTCAATTCATGATATTGTAAAAAAGTTTCTAGACGAAATATGAGTCCTTAGTGCATTTTACGTGGTAAAAAAATTAAATAAAAAAAGGGCTTCTTTCTCCCTGTTTTTTTAAAATATTTATTGCAATTTTGCGGCAAGGGTTAAATGTTTTAAGATTTTTAAGCAATCCTATATTATAGAAAATTTTATTGCCACACAGTTTTGACCTAAAATGAACCGTTTTAAAATTAGGAGTGAGAAAAGTACGAAAAAAACAATTTTTTTTTTAAAAAAAATCAACATTTCGATTTTTGTAACGTTCCCGACTTTTTTGAGAGGGAGCATAAGTAAATTACAGTTATACGAGCTATTCCACAACTTTTCCCGCAAAAATCAGTGTGCCCCCTCTCAACGGTCAAATGTAGTCGTTTTTTTACAGATCCGCCCTGCTCTAGCAGGCAAACGGAAATTACCTCAGATTTTCCTTCAATAAAATTTAATCTTGTATAAAGGTGTTCTTATCAATTTGTGCAAATTAGCAAACCATTCATGTTATCATATTGTTGTGAAAGGAAAAATGCACCCCTTTCATTTCGCTTTTTCCGCTTTTCCCCGCAGACAATTCAAATTGCAAATGTGTTTTAAAAATAACAAGAGTGAGCCAAAAAAAGCAAAGCAAGCTCGCGTCACTCCTATACATATATACGGGTACACGATGTAATCGGCTGTCAAAATAATTTTCAGACAAAAAAAATCAGTCAGAGAAAGCGTTCTGGTTTTCATTTCTTGACTGGTGCTGTAAAGAACGTATGAAACCGCTCAGCGAAATTTCACCATGTTGAATTGGACAAATGTAGTGTAGTGAGGCGGCCGTTGTGTGTCAGCAATTCGTGTACGTACATACGCCGTGATCAAATTAGTATGCGAATGATATGTGTACCGATGCAGTTTAAACCACTTATACCCGTGTAAAATTCCCCATAGTCGCGTTGTATAATAGCTGTTTTGCTGGTTCGTTCTAGTGGCTGTGCTAGTTATTATTTATGTTATGCTAATGTAGTGGGTAAAATTGTGCGAAATTTGAACGAGTACTTCTATGCTAATTAATATTGCTTAACGTGTTTTTCGACAATTATCAAGACAAACCAATGTTCCTTGCTTTCTATGGAAAGTTGTTTACCCGGTCCGGACCCGGGATCCGCTGTTCAAAAAAAAAGTAAATTTCTGGTTACAAATTTATGCGTTCTTGGAAACATAATCGTTCCTGTATTAATTCACGCAGTGAGGATGTAACTAAATAAGAACGGGTAGATCAATAAAACAAGCGAAAGAATTTTATCTAATTCATCTATCTAAAAAAGTAACACGATTACTAAATGGCGTAATTATGAAAGATGAAATTGGCGGGATAATTTTAACACGAAAACAATAAGCAACATTGTAACTATCATTTTTATTTCTGTTTCTGCTGCAGTAGTTATAAGCTGTGATAACAATATATATTAATGTAATTTAGATTTGGGGAACAATATCCGGAAATAAATAACGATGCGTTTATCTAGAAAGTACGGTTATAGAACAAACTACCAACCACTACGCAATTACAAGCCACTTAGTATTCTACTGCATTTTTCATAAAGTTACAACTGAATTTCCATAGAAATAATGGCTGGGAATGCACGTGTGAACTATAAGCTAATGTGCTTTTTGTTTTCATTTTTATCTTCTGAAGTCGCTACACAAAAAAAAATTTAGTCAGAAAAGTGCGATGTCCAAAATTTTGAAAGATTTAAGTCATTCACCCAGTAGCGAATTAAACTTAATACATGTTGATTTTCATACCTGGAAACTAATTATCATAATATAATATAATAAACAACAAAATTATATCATCTTCCTCATGAAAAATGAATGTTGTATGAAAATAAAGTTTATCTAAAAGTGGCTAAAGTAATTTTGAATACCTACAAATATCCTGGATATAGATGTACATTTTGTATGGTGGAATGCTTAGATACTTATAAGATAAATACATGTGCTGCTCAAATTAGATCAGACCTGACTCAGACAAACGGTAATTGTTGGTCAGTGATATATTGAAATATTATAATTTTTTTGACTTTTGTCTTTTATATGAAAATCATGCTGTTAAAGTGTTGTGCCGTTGCGGCAGTATGCCGCTATGATAGCATTTATAAGTAAGTCAAATATAATATAATTTTTTTACATAAGTTATCCCCAGTAGATGTTCAACTTCCGTTCTTATTAGAGCAATATAAATTTTAAAAAAAAGTTGCAAGATTCATTAAAACATGAAAAACATTGGGTTTCTGAATCTCATGTTATGTCCACTGAATAAATGATGCATGCATGCTTTCTCAAGGATCACTTGTCAGGAAAGCACATGTGAGCAACACAAGATGTAGTGAAAACTGTGTTATGCCTTACAAGATCGATCTGTTATCTACATAACAAGAACAACGTTTTAGCAAGAAGTACTCGTATTTTTCTAGTATAACGTTCCTCGTGAACAAAACTCAATGTCACTTTTCTAGATAAAAATATATTCCAGGAACAACTTTCCCGCTTTTTAGAATTTCGAATATAAAAATATATCGTAAATGCAAAGAGTGCTACATATGGCTCTCAACTATTTTTCCCATAACTGCATGATGTGCTATATATTGTTGAAATTTTTCATTGGGTACTGCGTTGTGTTTCATATATGGCACGATGCGTTGGCTATGAATGACATCAAACATAATAACGAAAACTCACGCTATGACATACAGTACGTTACGAATGAGAATGATTAATGAGTCCACACTTCCAAAAAGTTGACGGGTTTTCCGGGTCTAACGAAAAGACTAACATTCTGAGCGGATGAGTGGCAATTAGTTTAAGAGGGGAAGTACCTTTAGACACTTCAAAAAATCGATTTTTTAAAATTGTTTTAATCGATAGATATATCGCCTAAGAATATGTCAAAGTTTCAAAAGCTAATTCTCAAAATTATGGAAGATATGCATCCCGGAAGTGCCTGGCGCCGAGTTCTTTTTCTCTTGACCACAAACTTTAAACGGCCTTTTCTCGAAACCATGTTTTTAACATTGCGTAAGTGATAATAAAAAAACCAGTGAATCGATTTTCATCATCTAGCATTCATTTTAAAGAGCATAAAAAACTTCTATATAGACTGAAGATTAAAAAACAAATTATTTTGGGACTATTTTTGACTGGAAGTACAACGAAATTTTTCGTCAAAATCGTAATTTGCTTTTTTTGAGCGTGTTTTGAAGGATTAATTATCGAATTTTGCAAATATTTTAGTCTATCTACTAAAAAACACCCTCTCGAGTAAAAAAATGTTTGGTTTGTTGATTTCAGATGAAAATTGCAGCCAGCATCGCTTACGCAATTTACGACGTCAGCGACGACATGGCTTTCAAGATCCTTGAAAAATTTGTTAATTTTCAACTTTCACTTTTGTAGAATATAATTTTTTTCCACCTCAAACATCGCCTAAAATAAATATTATACTGATTTAATAAGAACTGTCTTCATTTCCCCACAAATCAGTTGCAAAAAAGACCTTTTTTCGGCCTCTAAAGGTACTTCCCCCCTTAAGTAATTTATGAATTAAAATTTTGGATACAAAATAAATTAGTGATCAACGAAACATCAGCGAGAGTGGACGTTCTCATTATTATTTAATTTCTGCACACTAGGTAAGAAAATTCTTTGAATTCTACTTGGAATGCCATTCTATTCGGCTAGGTTTCAGGCCAGCTGGAGGAAGGTTGCCATTGTGAGTCTTGAAATAATTAAATTACTTTGCTATGATCATTTTGTTCATTAACACCAATTATTCCTTTCATCAACATCTTGGTGCGACAAATTACACTACTTTGACAAACTTATCGTCCGGTTCAGACGATGATGATTGGGGTCACGACTGCCACAATATTTTGAAAACTGGCACAACCGGAAGTCTCGACTCTGCATACATCGCCATGTCCGTTGAAATCATCGTAGCTCTTATCGCTTCTACTTTACAATTCTATAACATGTTTTACGCACTCGAACCAATTTCAATAATAGACCGGGTTCTTATTGGCTTGCGATCACTACTCCCAGATGAACTGTGCAATCAATCAGTATTTAAACCATCGTTTTTTGCTGTGTAACCTCAATTTTCTACGGTTTGTCAACTATTGTTTGACTGCACTGTACATTGGTCGCTGCAGATTTCTCAGCCAAACGACGCGATTTCCATGATAAGAGCTACTATGATATCAACGGATATTGCGATGTAAGGTTGAGACTTGTAGTTGTGACTGTTCTTCATTATCCGCAAATACCGTTCTGGCCCTGTTCGCCAATTTTTCAATTTGGACGTTTGCACTTAGCCAAAGGTCAGACTACAACTCATTCACAAGTAATTTAAATGTAATAATTTTAAATATAAAAATATATGATACGCGAAGAAAACTTTAATAAATAATCCCATACGAATCTGTATTATTCAGACACGCCACTGAGTCAAGTAATAAACAAAAATATGGCGCCAATCCAACAGTAACATGCATTCAAATGCGACGAGAAATCTGAAAGCAAAACTGTAAACAAATTGAAAACAAAGCAAAAGCAATGTAGTTTGTTTAGGGTTAGCATAAAATTTATTGATGTGCTGACTGTTCGCGCCTACCCCATTATACCCGTTCCTATTTTAGTCTCCTGTTCTATGGTTTCCATTTTGGAGAGGAATTTTGCTGGCAGATGTTAATAGTGTCAGTTGATAAGTTAAACTGTAGCAGTGCAAAGTTGAGCATATTTTTTAACTTCATTATTTTATGGACAAACAAACGATGTAGCCATACGCACGGCAGAGAACGTAGCTATTCTTGTGAATCCAGGCTTTTTTTTTCAACGTTGGGAGGTGAAAATCTTCCAAAGATACCTGTCAGCTCCTGCCTCTCGGCATGCCGGATTTCTTCCGACTAAAACCATCTCCGTCTATTTCAATCACTCTCTCCATCAATTTTTAGTAATTTTTCGTATTTAATTTTCAGTACTTCATAGTACTTCCCAGACGATAAAAATCGGTATAAGGGATAGTACCAAAATTGTATCCTTTTAGTTAAATTAATCGTTCAGACTATATGTTCATAAATTATTTCATGTTGACTACATGTTTGGCTTTGACTTTAGTGGAGCTGATTGTATTTGTAATTTACTTCGTATGTTGTTCCTGAAGGAGGTATTTTTTTAGTGTCGTTTTAAAGGAAGTTGGGTTCGCTATGTTTTTAATTTTGTCCGGTACTGTATTGTAGAAATTAGCTGCCTTGTTCAAGGGATCTTCTTTTAGCCAAGAGGGTACCGTGGTGAATGAGTCAGAACTGTTCAACGAGAGTTGCTGACAGACAAAAATGAATTTGAGTTGAAATTGCCTTTCAATAATATTCGAGGACTAACAACGTGAAATTGATGATGGCCACACCAGATTGGGAACATAGCGTAGTATTTGATAAAATTAAGCAAAAATGACGAAATCAGGAACCAAAGAACCAAAATGGGTAACAGGAGAGAAAATGTGGAAAGAAATGCAGAAGACTGTGAATGCTTGTCATCAAATCGTGCGGGATGCATGAGTGAAAATAACAAAGTTGGGAAGAATAGAGGATGTGTATGGACTACATGACACAAATTATAAGACCTATTTTGATTTTTATGAAGTTATCTCTCCCTATGAGTATTATTTATGTCTCTTGCCGCTTGATATGAGATTATATTTTTGGTGGACCTCTTGAATGGTGTTATGTTATAGTTGTGAAAACAAGTACTGATTTTTAGAAATCCAGTAGCAAAAAAAATTCATGTGAAAAATTCACTGATAACTTTCTTAAAGTAACAGAAACGTATACCAACATTGAATGAAGGTTTTAACTAGGGATGCATCCGATACCGATATATCGGCGATACTTCGGGTTTGCCGATATATCGGTATCGGCGATATTTTAATGGCCGATGCAACGATACTTTTCAAATTTCGCGCTTCATAAATGATGTAATGCAAACGGCCATGTCTCATGTCTATCTAAATGAACGAACAGTTTGCTGTTTTGGAAAAATAAATGTATTTGTAGGTGAACATTGCTGATTCACCATAAAAAATTACATTCACGATTATTCGCAGAAACAATACTCACGCCGGTAATCGAACACACGACGACGACAATAATTCAAAAAGAAAAACAATACCTCGAGCGGGGATCGAACACACGATCCCTTGATCCCGGGCTCTTAGCACTGCTACCTACACTGTACAGCTTCTGCCAGATGTAAAAACTCACTAATGGATAACCGACGCTAAAAACTTTAACAGCGTTTTTCTCAAAAAGGGGGGAGTGTTGCGGTCTAATATTTTAAGGATCGAATATCCTTGACGTCTTCTACTTATCTGCCAAATTTCATCCAAATCTGTGACTACAAAGTCGGAGCCTCTCCTAGTAAGATGTCTATAAGTGGTGGGCTTTAGAGCGTTTGTGAAATTTTTATTAGAGAGACCGAGGAAGATGAGCGTCTTCTCAAAGAAGAATATTTTATTTTTTTAAACAAAATTTTTATCAATGTTATAAACTACTCAGTAACTCTAATGAGTACGCCTATTCGCTCCTACCGCTGCTGACCAAGTGACCGCCGTCCTGGTTATTTTCCGTGCCTTCAATCTGAAAAGATATACACAACTTTTTCACATTTCAATATACCAAGTATATATCCGAGTATCCTTTTCGGGACCTTTTATTTCGGCTATGCAAACATATATTATTGCGTAGCTAAACATAACGAGATGAGCCCGTTTTCATCTATTTGTTCAGCTTCGCATAATATAGCGGCGACGTTGAACTGGAGTGCATACGTTTGCACGTTTACAAAACACATGTGTGATGTTTGTATCTTTCAATGTTAATCTCAATTAATAAAACTATTAACTAATCTCAACCTGTCTATATTTTTTATATTAATTTAAAAAATTAACCTGAACTGTGTTTTATTTATTTTACCTACATTGAATTCAATAAGCATATCGATATCGCCTTTATTTCTATAAGATCGGTATCGTACCGGCAAAAAGGCGTATCGGGGCTAGGGATGCCCCGATAACTTACTTTCATATAGACTATCAAAATTATCATGTGGAATATTGTATAACCTCGGTAATCTGAACCTTCAGTATTTCGAATTCTCATAATTTCGGATTAGAAAAACTTGAATTACAGAAGTCTTTAAAGTGATTTTTTTTTGGATATGATAAAAAAAGCGTCTATATTGACGTCCAGTAAGGTTCAGTAAAAGAAGTTATAGACTCCAGTTATCAAACGAAATCATGTTTTAAATTTCAAAATGAAGTGCTGCCTTCTTCAAGCTTATCTAAAATGAACTTGAAAACAGTTGAGCGGATAAGCAACTGATGATAGATTATACTCTAGGGCCGTCCACTAGAGCGGACAACAAAAGGGGAGAAAAATTATGTATTGAATTCATTGTTGCAAATTTATCGCACCGATGGAAATTGGTTCATAAAAGCGAAGAACTCCTTGAATACATGAGCATGAAATAGAAAGCCATTCTTTGGTTTTCGAGCAAAGATAAAGCTCCGAGTATTTTCCAACAGTTTTATGGTGAAAACTACTTTCATGCCAGTAATAGTTGGTCCAATGCCAACTATTAGCTGAATCCATTTTTAAGGTACCAAAATAACAATCTCAATTTGAACGAAAATTAACAATACTGATGAATGTGCGATCTGGGAAAATGTCTGAAAAGCGCTCATACACTCGAGAGAATCCACTGCCTTACCAACAAAAACAAGAAAGGATATATTTTCTGGCAATCACAAATGTCGTTTATTTTTTGTTTTGACACATCCAAGGTTATTTCTGTTACGCACAATATTCCGTCAATAAAATTTGTATTGCATTGTAAGTTGGTTGGTTGTAGTGGCAGCCCCCTTTGTCAACAGGCGGCTCACTTAGGCCAAAATAGGCCCATTGTGATACCACATTTAAATAGGGTGCGGCACTAAAACCTGTTGGGTGACGAGAACCATTTAGATTCTCGTATGAAGCCGGCTACGCAGCTAATATTTAAACTGGCTACTTCCGTGAGGCTGTCCAGGAAAGGTGAGCCTAAAGTTTGCATGTGTTTCTTGGATAGTGTTGGGCCTTCACACCGAAAGTGTTGGATCGTTTCCTCCTCCGATCTGCAGCTGCGGCAGGAGCCGTGGAAAGGGGCACCCAGTCTTTCTGCGTGTCTGCCAATGAGACAAAGCCCTGTCAGTACAGATACGATGAAACTCAATGTTTCACGGCTCGTGTTGAGGAGCTGCTTGGTGCGCTTTGAGCTTAGTGTGTGCCAAATTTGCCTGGTTGTCCTGCAGGGTTCTTCCAGCAGCCAGGCTCTATTTGCAGCCTCTATATAATACTGCTTGAAACTTAGCTTGACGTGTTAGTGTATAATCCTGGATCTCAGTGCCAGCTCTAGCTAGGGCATCAGCTTCGCAGTTCCCAGGTATATTACTGTGACCCGGCACCCAGCAAAGAATCAGTGAAGTGACATCGCGTTCAGTAGTGTACGACATTCCATTACAATTTTGGATGAGGTATACACGTTGGATAATGATTGGATAGCAGCTTGACTGTCCGAGAAAATTTCGAGAATTCTTATAGAAATTTCTTGATTTCTCAGCCAGTCCACTGCCTTATAAATCGCAATGACCTCTGCCTGAAAGACGCTGCAGTGGTCTGGTAATCGGAAGGATAGTTTCAGGCCTAGCTGTTCGGAGAAAACGCTACAGCCAACTTTTCCACCCATTTTTGATCCATCTGTGTAGATGTCGACCGATTCCTGTATCCTATTTCCTTTCATGATCCAGTCATCTCTGCTAGGGAGGACAGACTTGAAACTGTGGTGCAAGCAGGGAAACGGAGGAGTGAGGTGTACTTTCTCTGGCGTTGGTCCGTCCCTCCGTAATATTGTGGAGTGGCCGATATTTCCATCATGCCAGAGATTTAGAGCTTTCAATTGAATAGCAGAACACTTGGTCTGCTGTTTCGTTAGGAGCTCCGCCGGGAGCCAATTTAATAGCATAAACAATGCCTTTGTCGGGGTAGTGCGTATAGCCCCGGTGATTGCAATAGCTGCAGTCCTCCTGACCCTGTTAACCAAGTTCGCGTTTGATGTTTTTGCCATCGCTGGCCACCAAATAACCTCGCCATACAGAAGGATTGGTTCCACTTTCACTGTAAAGAGCCATGATACAGTTTTGGGTTTCATTCCCCACCTTTTCCCAATAGCTCTTTTGCAGCAGTGGATTGCGCATGCCGCTTTTCGCGTTCTTCTATGTTCGCTTTCCACGTAAGCTTGGAGTCCAGAATTTGACCCAATTACTTAACTTGATGAGACGGTATGATGCTTATCTCATCGAGTTTAGTGGAATTTCGTATCTTCTCGTGAAGAGCACAAATTCCGTTTTCTGCGGATTAATCTTTAGACCGCACTCTTTGCCCCACTTGGTAAGAATACCCAGGGCAAAGTTAAGTCTTTCAGATAGGGTGTTAACGAATTTACCCGATATTGCTATTGCAACATCATCGGCATAGGGTACGACTTTGCAGCCAGTCGTTTCTATTGTTGACAGGAGTTTGTCCACCACTAAGTTCCATAGAAGGGGTGATAGCAGCCCACCTTGCGGGGTGCCTCTGCACGTCCGCCTTCTTAGGATGCTGTCTCCTAGTGTGGAGTTGATGCTCCTGCTGCTTAGCAGTTGTATGATAAACCTAATTAGGTTATCATCCACATTGTTATTCTCGACTGCCTTCTCAATAGCCTTGTGGCTGACGTTGAATGCACCTTCGATGTCTAGAAAAACCGCCTGCGTATATTCTTTGACGCTTAGCGATTTTTCGATGTAGCTGGTGAGCGAGTGAAGAGCTGTTTCAACCGATCTCCCTTTTGTGTATGCGTGCTGCGCATTAGAGAGTGGTTGCACAGTAGCTCTCAAATGAATCTCTATCAGCCGTTCCAGAGTTTTCAGCAGAAAAGAGGCGAGGCTGATAGGTCTATAGTCCTTAGGTGAGGAGTGGGATGTCTTGCCGACTTTTGTTATGATGAATATTTTAGCTTCTTTCCACCGCTGTGGGATATCTGTAGACATGCTTGACAGATGACTTTTAGCCATGGCAGTGCCGTATTGATTTCCTGCTGGATCTCAACAGGTGAGATATTGTCCATGCCAGGAGATTTCAAAGGTTGAAATGAGCTGATTGCCCAGCGTAGGAGCCTGTAATTTAAAGGCACATTGGTTGACAGACAGCCCGGGAGCGTATGTGAATCTGTTTTGTCAGCCACATACTCACTACCCGGGAAGTGCGTATTCGCAAAAATGGCCAACGTCTCGGAGCTGGATTTCGCCCAGACTTCATTTGCGTCTTTGACAGTCCCTAAAAATGAGGGAAAGCTCGTCATGACTTTTCTCAGGCGATCGACATCCTTGGAGTTTTCTATTTTTGCACAGCAACTTTTTCAAGAGATGCATTTGGCTTTTCTGATGGAGCATTTGAACTCCTTCAGTTTGAGTTTATAGGAAGACTAGTCATTGGATTCTTTGGCCCGATTAAAGGACTTCCTACATTCCTTCCGCAGCTCCACAATGTCACTATTCCACCATGGGGGCTTATAATTCCCCCTAGGCTTCGTTGGACTGCATGCTGACGTTGCTTCATTGAAGGCAAATATACGGGGGCCAAATGCGATGATGGGCATTGGCGTCCGCCCCGACTATTAAATGGATACCTCTTGCAGTGGCTTTCCTTGTGATCCTCTGCAGGCTAGTTGGAGGTGGCAGAACATCATGTGCCATATAGCAGGAGACCGCCCAAAGGGGTTTGGGCTGCCTTTCCACTGCTATGGCAACGGTGTCCTGGCCACTGAAATTGTACAAAGTTAGAAACTTCAAGCCTTCCTTTATTACTATGCAAGCTCTCGGTTTACCTGATGTGTAAAGAGATACTGTTTTGTATCCCTTCATATTGAGCC
Organism: Oxycera nigricornis; assembly: GCA_963942545.1. Classification (NCBI taxonomy): domain Eukaryota; kingdom Metazoa; phylum Arthropoda; class Insecta; order Diptera; family Stratiomyidae; genus Oxycera; species Oxycera nigricornis. The sequence goes on from OZ012660.1 coordinate 78,202,521, forward strand.
CGCAAACCTGGTTACCTACAACCCAAGGTTCCTGGGCCAGTATTAGTTCCTCTCCTTTTTGGGCCAGGTGGAGGAGCAGTGCGGCGGATGCCGCCGTAGAGTGATGGAGGTTTGTAAGTTAAAGTTCAATATCAATTTAATAGGTTCTAGAATAGCATAAATAATATATAGCACGGACACTCTAAGCTGTCAAAATAAACATGAGACAAAACATGCCTAAATTATTTCTCCATCAGAAAGAGCGCTCTGGTTTTCGTTTCGAAACGCGCGTGTGTGGGTTGAAATTCATATTTAAATTTCCCCAGGTGAAATTTTGCATTTTTAGAATGGCGAGCCGGCCATTTTATAAAAAAATTTCGAGTTCGTGTACATGCATAAATCAGCTGACTTTATGCGAGTGTGCGTAGAATAAACGAAAGCAGCGACTACCCGATGAGAATTACGCGAGTGATCGAAGCGAGCGGGCAGATCAACACGAAAAACCAATCTAAGCGGCTACATGATTTTATATAGCAATATATTTTCTTGAAATTTTTTGTGTTTAAATATTAGAGAACATAAATGTCGTGTAGTAGCATGTGTGTTTTTATTGCAGGCAGTTCGGATAATTTATTACATTTTCTGGCGAATTCGAAAACATGGTATACCAGCGAACAGTTTGTATTTAGCTGAACGATTCTCTGCAAGTAAACAGTATTTGAATGCAACTATATGGCCACGGAAAAGGTTCCGAACACCATAGAGGGAACTTCATTTCTTATTTTCGAAAACATTCACTGGGTTGCGAATTTTCGCTTTCCGGCGCGCTTTCTCCCTCACTCAGTGCTGATAATCAGAAAACGAACGTGAAACCCAGACCAACTTAACGTTACCGGGTGGTATCACAATGGGCCTATCTTGGCCGAAGTGAGCCATCTTTTTGATAAAGAGGGCTGCCTACACCCAACCAATGTTACCGGGAAGTCTTTGACTATAATTTCACCCGGCAATTGCTAACTGCACACGTTCACTAGCAAAAAGTTCTCACCTACTCCATGCTGCAGTTCCAAGAAAATGCAATGCCTTCTTCGTTGCTTTATATTCCTAAATAAATAGAACATCGACGAAGAAACTTTATTTCCTTTTAGAAACGTATCAGAAACTTTTTCGCACGTTCTCAGGTTATGGCCATAAAACGCTTTTCCGGTCACTACGCGTTGCTTAGCGGGGCACCGATGATGACAAATTTCGAACGCGTTATTTTCCTGCAAATCGGCATTTCTACTCGAACTATTAGACTGGCAACATTGGCATCTATGGTTTAACTGATCTGATCAATCAAAAATATAGGCTTTTCTAAATGCCATGAGCTCTTTGGCGTATTACACCGACAAATAGGTAAGCATGTATAATTTTGTAATACAATCCATCAGAAACATGTTATGTAACCACAATACATGTTACACTTATTACATTCTGCTCTTAAGAGAAGATTTCAACTGTATTGCTATATTGTTGACTGTTTTTCGCTTATTTCGGTTGTTCAATCACAATCCATACTGTCAAAGATATTATATTTACCTCTCTAGGTCAGTTCCTGTAAAGCTCCTTTGCCTTACTCCCTCAAAATATAGTTTACTTTCGGTAGAAGCAATGCGTTTGTGAATATATAAATTGTATGGAAGTCAATTAGTTATCTTCGATGATTATCCATTTTTATAGTGCAAAAAAAATGTCCCGGCAGTACGTGATAAAATGATACTGTACAATATTCGCAGATATCGCACTAGTTCTATAATTCTAGACTTAGTAATATCGGCTTAGATAGGAATTATGCATCTCTCAACACAATTGTTGACTTATGCACCCACCACCTTTTTTTCGAGCTTGGAATGTTAGTCTCACTTTCCATGTCTCAAGATTATGCATTGTCAACCGATTTCTCTAGTTCTATCGACAGCAGGGATATATTGTACTTACCTTGAAGGGATTGGAAGAAAATATCACCGATGAATATAGATAAGTCATCTGCTATCAAGTTGATTAGTACAGGTTTTGTTAAAAGTGTTCTGTCGTTATATTCAACAATCAGAATTTTATTTTTCTGCGTAATCGCCTCCTTTTTAAATAACTCAAAATAAGGGATGTCTGCATCAATTTCACGCTAAATAAAAACAATTTTTAAGTAATGCGCTTTGATTTATCCCGGGTGGTCACAGATATTTTCGCATCGTTGATTTGTAACTAAAAGCGTAATGTTGATTAAGATGGAACATACTAGTCTACATAGTATTTTTCCAGGAAGTGTTTGAATTTGTTATATAGATTTGGGTGAAACAGCGACAGACGTTGAAGTTAACAATGAAGTCTTTGTCTTTCTGGTCGATTGCCGAGTCTGTCTGTCATTAGCGATTGTTGACGTTCTCGATTGAGCCGCTTTCGCTACGTTGCAAACTCCTCGCTGATGGGCATGTGCTTCGTCGATGGTTGGTGTCACAATCGAGGTGGCCTCCTATCAGTGGATGTGCCGGTCGATTTATCGGTGGTACAGTTTTTGTGTGTAGGAAGTGGCCCCACGTCATCGAAGCTGGGTTGTCAGTTGAACTTCCAAAGAGGCTTGCATTTTCTCGCAGACTTTTGGTGCTAAATATGGCATCAGCAGATAGGCGACTTCTCAGCGATTTTGCTGTTGCCACCGTCTTTGCTGTTCTGGGATTTGATCACTAAGGTCTAGCTGCTCTAGTCTTTCCGTCAACGCATTTTTACGAGAAGTAACTTTATCAAAGAACGGCTCTGTGCGTTGCCCCAGAGGCGAACACAACGTTAATCGTCGGGATCTACGTGGCCTCGTGCACGCGTTCTGCTATCTTTGTGAGGTCAGATAAGTCGACGTCGTTATTCGACAAAATCGAGCGGAGAATCTGGCCGAGTCGCGATAATAAGTTCGGCATCAGCATGTCATCCGGAACTAATAAACTCTAAATGACTCCAATGTGTAAACATAGCGACGGTTAAGCTCTACGATGCATTTTTTTGGTCGGTTGTTGAAGAGGCTGTTGGCGTCTGCGATGGTAACTTCACCTTTCCGATGGACAACCAGAAACGGGCTGTCGTTGAGCGATGTGGTTGATGTTTTCGCTGAGTAGCGAGCTCGTCATTTTGGTTCAGAAATAAATTGCGAATTCGGTCGGAGTCGCTGACATTTGAAGGTGATGGGTGAAGCTGCAAGTGGGAAGCTTCTGGTCAGTGGGGGTGTCAGTTGATGCTCGAAAAAGTGTTCTTACGATGTTGATATCTGAGTTGGCGTTGATGGCTTGAACACATATGTATACTTAAAATTTTGATGGTATTGGTGGTACTTACAACACGGTCTGCATTTCCTTGCAGAATTGCCGTGCTGTAGATTATACCTGCATACTGCGTGCGACTTTTCGGCGATGTCAACGTTGGATCATGGTTTTGCCCAGCGTCGCTGCTAGTACATGGGCGCTGCAGTTCGCTCTTACTTTTGAGGGCAATCGGCTTAGTTTCTGTTATGCCTCATGCTCCTGCATAAAACCAAGACGATCTTTTTTATCCGATAGCACATTTAGACGAAATGTTACCTCTGTTGCGGCTATCACAGTTAAATTTCACACATTTCCGGTATAACACAATATATAAATCACAAATGTGGTATGAGTGAACATGCGAGTGCAATACTACACATCGTAAATTCCAAATATGTCAGCAAAATACCAAATGTTTACTTCAATAACGTAGTCAATGTAAAATTTTGGTCATGTCTTGGTCATGATTAATAATGTCTATGAATGAAGAGTGGAATACAAGTTACTCCACATGATTCATGTGTATTGTAGATATGGTCCGTAGTTTCTATTTATGCCTTTAGTAATGGACTAAATAAAAGTATCCAAAACAATGTTGATGTCATCGTTTTTATGAGTCGATGGAACTAGAATGTAAGACAAATGTTAATAATTGACGTTATATTTTTGGTTTAGTTAATTTGGAGTAGTATTAATATACTATAAGCACAAGATTAAAACAACAGTTGTGACTGGAGAGTCTAATCGCACGTTTTCTTTTCGTTGCTTGAAAATTTAGCAATATTGGCAACACCGAACAAAAAAAATTTCAACGCCGAACATGCTGCGGAAGAACTGATTTTATAGGAAAATTTAAATATCTTTCGCTGAATTGAATTCACTGTAGCAATTTTTCTCTGCGCACGTTTCAGTAATTTATCACACGATAACATCAGAATTATAGAAACGAGTATGCCTTCGTGAAAATTAAAAGACTATACATGGTGAACCTGCCAGTTCATAGTTTGTTGCGGATCATTTTATTACAATTTTTTTTATTTTCTGCCAAAACGGTAATCAATTTAAATTGCATCGTGAAGCTGTCAAATAATCGCCATTGGCAGTACTAAAATCCGAATTACTAATCCACCACTCGCACTGTCTCTCTCGAGACGTGAGAAACGAGTTTTCTTTGTTCTAGTCGTGGTGAGTTGAGATGATCGAGCGAGAAGCGGCTCTCTTTAGGTGCGGTCGCCCATCTGATTGGACAACTTAGCGGATTGCCATATAAGGGCATAAATGTTCCGACTCGAGACGAGAGTGAGAGGTTGGAGGTGTGAGTGCAGAGGTGGAAAAGAGTCGGGGAGTTTTCGTCGAGGAAGTAGAACCTATTGTGTAGAAATCTACGGAAATTTTTTTGCTAGGAATTATTTAAAACAATTGTGACATTAAAACTTTGCAAGGATATCAAAGGTGGACGATGGGTTCATTTATCCAGCGGCCGAGTTTATAACGTCGTCTTTAACGAGCCGAAGACGCCCTTCAAGAACGACATAACTGGTGAAGCACTTGTTAAACAAAAAGACGACTGATCTGCGAGGCAGCACGCAAGTGGTGTTCACGCCATTGGCCCCATAAAAAAATGTGAAGTGCTCCGAAATTCGGATAGTTCGAGCGGCAGCGTCGCAGAACCGCAAATTTGCGTCGTGATTTGGTCAGTTCTCGCTGAACGCATTTACAACGGTGAAATGCTGCAATAGCCGCAACCACACTTATCAAATTGATTGCGAGATCATATAAAAACGGTTTATAACATCACATAACAATTCAGATAACAATCAATATACAACCGCATAAACAACAATTTAATTAAAGTTCCTTTCTCATTCGAAAATCAAATCATAAGTAGATATATACATGTACATATATAAATCTATTTTGAATAAATAGGAAAATGGAATAAAAAGAAGAAGTGAGTGTGAGTGTAGTGAGTTTTGATGGTTTTCTCCCCTCCTCAGCGTGATCGCGATCGAAATGTGGTTCGAGTTCTTCCTCTTTTTGATTAGCCCACGACCCGGTGAGCTAGCCGGTTTTAAAATTTTACTCTACGGTCGCCACTATGCGGCCACAGTTGGTGGGTGCTCCGCACGGGGCCTCTCGGCAATCATCTTCCATGGGGCGTCCGAATTGGCGGGGCACATGGACGGTGATTGCCTGGGAGGGAGGAGTGGAAGTGGGAGCACGCAACAAGTTATAACATCGCAACGTTATTATATGGCGATACTGCAAACCCACCTGGAGCTTCGTCGATAGGAACGTTCAACAAAAACGAGTTACAGGAAAGTGAAATCAAAAAAATTGGAACGAACTTAACAGCGTTTTTGAGAGTTGCTGCATCAACCCAGCCCAAACAAATAGAACAGTGCACAAAGAACGAACCGGACGAGCCCAAGTACCGAAGCCGCATCGCAAACGAGTAGGCAGAGCGACCAAAATAAAGAAGGAAGAAGCAATGCTTATCGAATAATCGCTTTTTCAAGTGGATGACATCGTAGACAATTCAAAGAGCAACTAGCCAATGTGACGTGTAATAAGTTAAAAAAAAACAAATCATATGGATCATTAGATTTATTAGTTGCAAAAAAATGGGAAACTGTATTTCTGATAACGTAAATGTAGGTTTCGTTGAAGAATACAAACAGGCGATAAGTACATCAGTTGAATTTTCTATAGTAATGATTGTAATTTATGGCTAAAATAGATATAACAAAGATTACTTGCAAAAACCGTATCGAGAACCGTTGGCGTATAGTATAAATAGTATATAAAAACATTGTTAAGTATGAATTAGAGGTTTAAAGTACAAAGCGATGTTATTTGACATTAAATAAATTTTGAACATTTTACGAAAAAGTAAAATTTGAGTATTAACTACCGTCAGAGAAACGATTCCGTGATATATTAAACACGGTTGATGAGTCTAAGGCATTACAACTGAATTCGTATCTACCGCGTGTACATTAAAAGCTTATTAGATCGAGTATAACTGTTGCATTTCTGGAGATTAAATACTATGTCTCACAATGGCAGGATTCAATTAGAATCGGATTTAAAAGCAATTCCTACATTTGACGGCAAATATCAAGTGCTAGAGACGTTTTTAATCATAGTAGAATTGTTACACAAAAAATGTCACTTTTCGGGAAAACGGATTTAATAAATTTTACTGTTTACGTCAAACTAAATGCAAATGAACGCACACCCTTAATTAACCGTAACTGAAACAACAAGCTGAGAAACTTTAAAGACACAGTTCTTAACCAAAAATATAAGTTTTCATAAACATCTCGCAAATTCTTACAATTTTGGATAGCACAACGAAGAAACGTTTTATTATTGCTTACAAAGACAAAATCCTTTCTATAATATTTGACTTAAATCAACTGCGAATACAAAATTTAGGGACACAACAATGCAAAACATAGCAAAACAAACAGAGAACATAAATAATACATATGAATTCAATACCTTAAAGAACAATTTTCACATCCAGAGTAACACCATAATTTTCGTAAGCTATCACGCTTGCCTTAGAGCTTGAAAACACTGAATTCAACAAAAAAATTGATGCAAGTTAGATACAATGAAACTAAAGAGAGACACGGTCAACATAAATACTTCGGAAATAATAATAAATTTGCCAATAATAGCCACAGATTTGACGACAATCAGCGAAGATGTGTTCCGAACAGCAATAATAGAAATAATTTTTTTAGCCGATACCGATATAATGGGAGCATTAATCTCGAAAATAACAAATTTAACCATCATAGTAGAAGTAACAACAATAAGAACCCTGTTAAGAGAAGCAATCCATATGCAAATAACAATAACAGAAATAGCAATTAGAAAAAATCGACGGGTTAATTTAAATAAAATCCAGGGCTACGTGCTAAGTGCCAATGTAAATTCTTGCGTATATGGCAGCAATTGCCAGAATTACAGAAATGTAGATAATACGAGCAAAATATCTAAGAAATCGACGAACGGCACAAACTATATAACATACTATAAAAATAAGACATGCATTTCCTGATTGATACAGGATCACACATATCGATTTAAGGTACTAGCACACTTCTCGCGCGCCAAAAATGACACATTTTCAATTTTTTTTGGTATTTGTTTATTATATATGACAATCAAACTGTACCTACATTATAATACAAGTCTTGAAGAGTACAAAAAAATTTTTTTTTATATCGCACAATATTTCCCCCTCTTACAGGGCGTCAAAATGAAGACCTCAAAAAAAGACTGCTCTATGGCGGACAGATAATCTCCAGAACGGCAACGTTAAAACAGAAAATTCAAAGTGGGTTTTATAAAGGAAGGCCTCTTACAAGACAATCGACCAGAAAAATCGGAAATTTTGAAGAAGAAAAAAAATGGCGGACAAAATAAAAAAAAATTCAAAAATTGACCTTTTTTTCAAGGTTTTTTGATGGTAAAAATCGATTTTTGATTTTTTCAGTCTAATTGAGGTCGATTGTCTTGCAGAATGCTTCAACCAGCAAAATGAATCCAAGTTTATTCAAATCCATTGAGTAGATTCGGAGATTAACTGTCCGCCAGTTGGAAAAACATAGTTTCGAGTAAAACGCGTTTGAAGTTTATTTTAATCTTTTTTGTACATAATTTTTAAACAATTGATTTTTATGGCTTACAATTAGTTAGTCAGCAATGCCTGGACCATTTAAAAGTAAACCTTCATCCTCAAATGCCTGCTGTTGTTGTAATTGGTCCTTTTCTCTCTCTAAGCGTCCCTCCTTCGTTGCTGCCTTGCTAGCTTTGTCAGCCATCGAAATTCTCTGCTCGTCTTTTCTCTCTGCATATTGGTAAGCGAAATTTCCTATGGTGCAGCCCATTATTTCTAACATTTTTAGGAGTGTTATACGTCCTTCATTGAAGATTGATAGGGTTATTTGTACAGCCACTTCGACCACTTCTTTGCCTGCAAACGTATGTTTAGGAACGACCGCCCAAAGAGTGCTATAATAACATTCGTTGTTATTTTGTGTATTTCACCCCATACAACGTGCAAGTAATTCGTCGTTTGTTAACTTTTCGAATACAGGCTTGACGAGCTCCTGAACTTCTAAACTTAAAGCTGGTTTATGTGTGAAAGGGAAATATTTTAATCCGCGCGACCGACAGCTGCGTACTACACCTGCGGTGAGCCGAGAGCGCGCGCTCACTAAAGAGACTATATCTCGGGATTGGTTTCGAATTTCTTTATGAAATTTTAGTGAGTTATTCTTGTAGGACTCAGGAATCGAAATCCGTAAAAAGAAATAAATTGATTTTTCAAAAATTGAGAAGTGTGCTAGTACCTTAAAAAATGTGTCCGCCACATAGTTTGGATTTTGAGATTCAAAAAGAAATGAAATGTAACTTACGGGCATTGCTATTGAGATTTCATCACTAGCTACAACTAAAATGCAGTTAGTACTCGTCACAAAATATACCATTAATACTTTTCATGCAGTAGATGAAAATTTTCCCATAACAAGCGGCGGTATTATAGGAAAAGATTTATTAATGAAATACATATGGAGGATAAACATAAAGATAACGATTAACGTAGAGGATGAAGATATAAATATATGGGAACTGGAAAATTTGACTTTTCAAAGACTTCAATAACTGGCAGAACGCAAGCCATGGTGACGATAAACATTGAAATTGATGAAGATAGCATAATACAGAGTAAACAGATTAGTTCAGGTGTATTCTTGGGAAATAAGATACTACAAAGGCATTCAATACTAATGACCATGAAGCAATTATATCGAGGAAAAATATTCATATTATTAGATAGCGTGTATAAGGAAAATATGCATATATTTTTTAATATTATTCCTATTACTATAGACCACATTACACTATGAAGTTCAAATGCGCCACAGTTGATTCATAGGCTTCACGAAATCGAGCAAACTCCACTGTGATTGCACTTTCTGGTCACGCAGACTCTGTTCTCAAGACACTGTTAAAGTTAAAAGAGTTAACACTTGAGGTATCGTCTGGTAACCTGAGATGTCGTGACTTCTTCGTTCCATGAGAACAGAAGTTTCCCACAGAATTAGTTTAATCAGTACAAAAATAATATAAAAACGATTGTAGCCCAATGTAAAGTTTCAGTATTCTTAAATAAAGAGCTAGATACGTATTATAAAGTAATCCGGTCTTTTATTTTTATCTCCCCTAAAAAGGAGAATGTAATTTTTATTCTTTGTTTTTTTGCATTGTTTATCAAAATCTATGTCTGCTAAAATTTGCAATCCCTTTACAATCGAACTGAGCCCTTGCGTTAAGTAGCGATTGGAAGAATATGAGGAAGTTCATAATAAAACGCAATGAGTTTTTTTGCGGCTAATTTTTCCATAAACGATAATTTTTTTTCAAATAGGATTATTTTGGACGTATAAAAAATATTGAAGTGTTGCACCTCCAATCGTTAAAAATACTATTAACTAATTATATATTATTCGACAAAGCTTACAATCGAAAGTAAGTACGGTAAACTTGTAGATGTTCAATTAAAGCGGCATCTTTGATTTGGCCCGACATTCGCTCTAGATTATTCTGGAAGGAAATTTCTTCTTTCATGTCATAGTCTTATAAGGGTGAATTTGGAAACAAAGGAAATCACGAAAATTTTGCATAACTCTGAATATACTTGTGATGAGCATACGTTTAAAAATATTATTTGTCGTGATTACGCTCAAGAAAAAGATTATTTTATATTATTTATGCGAGATATTTTTATGAATATTTTGGAATAAATTTGTTTTAAATTATTGAATATTTATATTTCATTATTTACTATAGATTTCTTCACCGACAAATACTTTCGGTTTTTATTTTTAATATTCTATAAGAGTAATACACTGACACAATTGGCTATCCAATTATTAGCGGTATTAACCGTCAAATTTTTTGATCTCTTTTCATTTGAGTTTTAGTTATAATGCATAAGTAAACGTTGAATTGTCCAAATAACGAGAATGCGGCCACAATCTAAGATCTTTTCACAGAAAAATAATAATTGGATATATGTGATTTGTGTTTTTCGTCACTTACGATAAGCTACGTAATTATTTATATATATCTCATTAATTTTTAACGTTACACGTTGAGTGTTTTTAGGTTCTTCAATATGTGTATCTGAATCCAAATAAATATACACAAAATTAAAAGGAAGTTTTTCTTTTATAAAAAAACAACATGTAGTATTTTGTGAAGATGAAATCAATTGCTAATATCCTCAATATGGTTGGGGGCATTAATAAGATATTTATAACTTCTCCAATATGTTTCTAATTTCAGAACCGATTCCGATTTACGGGTGTATGTGACAAGCCGGATGCTAGAATTCAATCTTGTCAAACAGCGGGATCACAATTTTTAATTTTAAATGAAAAGTTCAATATCACATACCGACGTTGTGAAGGAATGGAGGGAACATTTGATGGCACTGTCGAATATAGTTGCTTAGGTGATTGGTTTGTTGGAAAAAATCATTTCTTTGCCGTAGCAAATACTAAAGAGAGTCGAAAAGACGAAAAATACAGATGCTTCTTAAAAAATCGAGACGACGACTTGTATATAGGTGTTTCGATTACTGCAGAATGTAACACTCTCAAGACTGTAGAGAACTCTCCGGAGAGATTGAAATTGACTCCCGTTAAAGCAGAAGTTGTAGAAGCTGGTTGTCGTTTACCTCAAAATTTTAGTGGTGATTGGATTAACACCGCCAAAATTGATGCGGATGTGTTTATAAATGAGACCCACATCATAGAAACTTATTATCCCGATAAAGCCCGATTCAGAAAAACTATTTATGTATGTCGTGAACAGCGTGATACACGAATCATGATGTCCAGGCTTACCGTTGATGGATGGTAAGATTTATTTATGGATCTCTAAAGACTCCAACTATTTCTTTAATTTTTAAATTACTTTTCACATTACAGTCAGAAAGATTATATGTGTTTTGATATCATTCCCCGCCATCATAACATAATAAGATATAGAAAAGGCTCACCGGTAATAGTAGATGATTTCAGCACTGTTTGTTCATGGGTTCAGTTTCCAAACAAGGAGGCATGGCATTATGATTTATTTCTTTTGAAAAATCCAGTTCCTGTACGCTGCCCAGTTGCTGGAAAATTCAACTTTACTCAACGCGGTGAGCACCAGTTTAAAACAAGGTGAATAAATTGCTAGAAGATAAAATATGTAAAATCATGAATAAATTGTAGAATTCTCGGAGGAGTTACACTAAGTCCTCGTCCTGATATACGATGCAAACAAAATATTTCAGATCTATCAGTATGTGACACTGATCAAAAAGAAATGGCTATCGACGAAAATTACTGTTTATCTGTCGATTATTTGGGAAGGCCAGTTGACATATACAGTAAGTTCAATACTACATTTAACGTTATTTTTCGAATACAGCTCGGTCAATAAAGGCAGACAAATGCTGAAATGCTAGAAATATGTAAACCTCACACAAAAAATCAAAATATCGTTCAACGCTTCGTCAATCGACATCAAATAACAAAAATCGTAATTTATATCTAGGAACTAAAGTGTCAAACATAAAAAAGATCGAAAATATGGTTCGTTTTTTTGACAAGACTCATAAAGCGACAGTAGCACACTTTCAATTGATTGAACTGAAAAAATCTTTAATGTTGTCTTTAGCTACAAGAAAACAGGTTTAGCTAGAGTTTGATTTTCAGACCAAACGCTCAAAAGTAATATCCTTATAATCGCCAGCCGACAGCCCTAACATCTATTACAAATTTGAATCAAATTTTTGGCGGTTTTACGCGCTTTTTCATTCAACACCCGTGACCGCGGCCTTTTTCCCGCATTTTGTGAAAATGTTCGAAATTTTATGATTCTCTTAAAAATTGTCGTTAGTCCTCAAAACATAATTTCTTTTTGAATGTGACATTTTCTGCTGACTGTTATAGCATTTACAATGAGCATTCTTCATTGGCATTGTGATAATACAGGTATAGATCTAAACTGCCGTATACAACTTGAATTCGAATCATTTGCGCGAAAATTACAAATGGCATGCGTCAACGGTTTTTATTCGCTTTAAAAACTACAAAATCCAAAAGTTAAAAATATGTAACATTTACGCCAGATTTGGGAGCCACTTACCCCGTTGCCGTTCATTAGTACAAAAAAACAAATGACAAAGTTAAAATGTGAAAGGAACAATTTTTTTCTGTAATGAATGAAATTTGCACTATCGAATCTGCTCTGTACACAAAATGTAATACGGACAGTTGCATCGGCTTTTTAAAATGACCTAAATCACGTGCAAAAAAAACTCTGAACCAGATAGCTGTGACGAATATTGATATTTTCCTTATACTTCTATAAATACATTTTAAAATTTACATTAATCATTCTAGTGCAAGCCGGATTTTTAAACAATATATAGTAATGATGATACGCTAATGTCATTGTGAAATAGATTTGAATCGTCGCTAAGAGGATTGTCATGTAAGGATATAATGCTGCTGCTGCTGCCGTCTAAAAGGTTCTTCTGTTCGCCTGATGTCAGGTTCCTTCTCCGGTACTTAGAGAGACTTATATTTTTTAGGCTACGTTAGGAGAATATCTCTAGGTTTTAAACTTGAGAAGGTCGAGAATAAATTTATCTCCGGCAATCTAGCTACTATAAATTTGTCGCAGCAGTGTCCACAAGCAGCTTCTATCACGGATCGGAAAGGATGAGCGCTATCAAGACAGCAATTTGGGCTAAGAAAGACTATTTTCCCGAATGCCGGAATGATACTTTTGTACAAAATTGCATCATTCCCTCTTTTATTTACTTAAAAATTAATCCAACTATCAAAGGGTCGGGCATCCATATACAATCAATCAAAAATATGAAATCACCTACATTAATTCGACATATTTACAAACGTCGACCATAAGAAAGAATGGTACAATTACAAGTGCATAGAGTTTACCAATTTACCAATTTGATTTACTGCCGCCACAATTGGGGAAAAAAATTTCTTCATATAGCGTCAATACCGTACAGTCCTTGGCCAAACAATTACAAACACTTGTAAATTTCATCATTACCTGCAATTGTCTTCATCCTTTCTTTTCGGAAACCTCTTTAGGCTATTAATGGTTCTTGTTCGGGTTTTCCTAATTAGTTTACGGTAATAAAACGTTGGTTTGATTCGGTTTCCAGCTTAAAATAGTATAAAAGAGCGGTTGCTTCTATTAGTGGTACCAATTGTTCAAGTGCTTCTGGTTGATTAACTGTGTTATTTTTGTGCCATGATTGAAAAATTTGTATTACTTCGGTTTTGATTCTAAAGTGTTTTGGAATTAAACATTAAGCTGCTGTGTAAGTAGTCAAATTCCTTTATTTTTACACATTATTACAGTATAAAAAAGCAAGTTATTGAAAATCTATCTTTTTATACAGATATAATGGGACGAAATAAAGTTACCCCCAATGGAAAAAAGAGTGCAATTTCTGCACTTCTTCGAACAAGGAACCATTCAATGAGAGAAATTTCTCGTCTCCAGGGAGTTTCACTCTATGTATTGGTGCAAATTTCAAAAAAAATGAAGGAAAACTCTTTAGTGACATCCTCAAAGCGGGAAAACTGCGGATGAAAAAAGAAAACTACGCCTAGATCAGATCGCAAGGTGGTGTCAATTGCTGCTGCGAACCGCAGGGCACCCTTGCAGGAACTCAACAAGATGGTCTATGATGCCGGCGTAGACATTTCAGATCGAACTTTGTGAAGAAGACTGAAGGATGCCAACTTTCAATGTAGGCGACCAGTAAAAAAAACACGTTTAAATGACAGGATGAAGAAGCATTTGCTACTGAATATTCACAATTTATTGTAGAATACTGGCAAAAAGTAAATATTGATATTCCTGCAGAATTCTTAAATTTAAAAGCCTAAATTGTAAAATTTTAATTTTCTATTTATTTTTCAGGTAGTTTTTATAGACGAATCGACATTCCAGTGTCTCACAGAAGCCGGTGGATTTATGAGAAGACGCCCGAGAGAAAAGTTTCATCCCTCATGCATCCAGAAAACCATAAAACATCCATCATCTGTAATGGTATGGGGAGCCATTACGATTAACGGGCCAGGACCACTTTATTTCGTCGAGGGCACCATGAAGCAGGAACAGTATAAAAAAGTTTCGGAGACAGTTGCTCTACCATATTTTGAAGAAATCGGCTTTTGGACTTCTTCGTTTACGTTTATGCAAGATGGCGCCCGATGTCACCGCGAAATCGGTAAAAATTTTATTTCGGATAAAATTATTCCATTACTGCCATGGCCTGGAAATTCACCCGATTTAAACCCCATCGAAAATGTGTGGCATGATCTTGAAAGGTTAATTTATAGGCACAACAATAAAAATCGTCAAATTCTTATAAAAAACATCAAAAAAGAATGGCATGAGGCGCCTGAAATAATAGATTGCATAAAAGCTTGCATAGAGAGTATGCCAAGAAGAATCAGGGCGGTTAGATTAGCAAAGGGTGGCAACACTAAATACTAGTTAATACTATTATTGTTATGCATTTCATCTCCATTATGTCCTCTTCTTTAATGTTCTATACACATTTTTGATAAATATAAGATTTTGTACTGAAAATTACCTTTCAATAATTTTTTTTTTAAATTTTCAAAGTGTTTGTAATATTTTGGCCAGGGACTGTAGGAGCTTCAACTGATCGATGGTGCAGTCCAATTTTTTTTTATTTGGAAGTTTAATTCTAGGACGCTTTGATTACTGACATTTCGTCGCGAATTCGTTGTAGTGCTAATTCAATTGTTTGACAACTATACTTCATGTTGCTTTTTTTACTCCTTTTCCATATTCTGTAAAAATTAGGTAAATGCACAAATAGAAAATAATAAAATAGTACTTGAATTTACTAAATTTATTATGGTCGAAGTAGTAATTTTCATATAGGTTGGATATTATATCGCTTTTCAATATTATTAAATTTTTACTTTTTTAATTGAGAGGCAATCAATAATTTTAAATCGTATTCAAATATAGAATGAGTAAATCCTGGAGTAGAAATGCCTTTATTTGCGTTTTTATTAGTCTTTTATTAATGAAATATATTTGGCCAAGTTATATTTCGTCATATCAAGGTGACAACTTTAAAATTCAAAATATGGCCCTTTATGCGAAACAATCCTGCAATAAAATGTTGCTTTAGTATTTGTAAATGCTATTGGCGCCCTTAAAAAAATAACTAATTATACAGTTTTTAAAAGCAAAAATTTGTAACCACTTTCCGTTATTTCGTCAGTGTGGTGAAATAAAAGACACCGCCATCTAAGGGAACATAATATCGATTTTAGTAAATATTGTTAATATTTAAATAGCAATTTTTAAACACTTTATTTAAATTTAGTTTATAAAAAAGCATGAGCAGAGAGTTCAATTCAATTAATAATCGAAATCTAACTGGACGCTACGAAACACCACCTTTCATTCGTTTCTTGTGATTATTGGCTTAAAATTTTTCTATTAAAAAAATAAAACCTTAAATATAGAAACACAGCGCGAAATAGTTCACATGCGTATTACCTAATTGATATAATTTTGCGAACAGATTAAGTCCTGATTTAACGTGCTTTCCTCATTAAAACACGGGCCTCTTAACCCTTGGGTTACGAAGTTAGCTCGCACCTAAACCCCCATAAACGTACTAGTCAGTAGCCCATAACTAAGTATGAGTATTGCTTTTCCCAGTATAGGTTCCGGATCTCATCCAAAGCTTGCCTGTACTTCTTCATAATCCTTGGTGAGGATTTGGACCCATAAGCATCCTTGCCGCTTTTTGGGTAACGGCACCCCTGTCGTAAACGCAACAGCACGACAATGCACCACAATACAGAAGGGTTGCCAAATAATCCGGTCCCAAACTGTATTAAAAATGAAAGGACCCACTAATGGGTGTGCAACCACAGCCCCCAAATTTTTAATCTCCGTAGGTTTCTGACTGACACCGGCAGGGACAAGTCCCTGGGGCCCCGGTTCCCTTGGTACCAGTATACCCCTGGTGAGGTTTCGAGGAATCACAGACAACCTCTTCAATTGAGCCCCATTGCAAAGCTCCAAATTGATCGCCGTATCTATATGCCACCCTATTTTTCGGCACACCTTTATCTCAGCATTCTGTTGTAAGGATTTTGTTCTAAGGATCGGTCCGAATCCCTCATCCTTTACTCTAGCTTGGAACAGTTCTCAGAAGGAAAGCGTAGTTAATTTTGCGAACAGTCGACGAAACGATATCCACTGACGAAAATATAGCCCATCAATGTTAGCATTGTAAATGTTGAAATTTCGCGTCTATATTGATACATTTTGAGCTCAAAGTCAGCCAAACCTGCTCATGCAAATATCTTCCAGAAGATTGGCTCTATTCGTAGCCTGAAGCTTTTGCTGTTTAAAACCACAGTTGATCTTGTCGCTCGTTTTCTGTCCATACGTGTATATTTCGGCCGCTTCCTGTGTATACAATTTTTTTATGCTAGTCCTCCCTTCTCGGAATGACCGTCTTGAAACTGTGATGAAAATAGGAGATAGGATGAATTCTATTTCTTTAGGTGTTGCCCTATCCCTTCTTAATCGAAGTAGCCAGTACTTCTATCTTGCCAGAAATGACATACTTCGCTAATTTGTTGTAGCGCATATTTATCTGCTTTCTGGTGGGAAGCATTCATTTTTTCTTCTGAGAATTAACATTTAAACCGTATATCTACAGCGAAGTTTAGTGTTTCTGATAAGGTATTGACGAATTTTCCTGATATCGCTTCTGGTATGAAATATGTTTAACAGGAGTTTATTCACCACTAGGTTCCATAGCAGAGGCGATAATACAACGCATTAAATTAAAAGTTAATACGTTCCGTCTCGTTAGTTGAATTATAAATTTCTTTACTACGTTTCGCCTCCTATATGCATTTGTGTATAAAATTTTAATTTTAAGAAAAATCATCAATTTGTTGAAACGAAATGTTTGAGGGTTTTCTTGAAGCTCACCCTCGTATAGCTATTTAACTTTTAGGAGGCAATGGATCAACCCCGACTGAAGTGACTATTAGTACGCCTAGCGCGCTCAAAACATACGCAAACAATCGTAAAGTCATGGTAGGGCGGACATAGGCAGCGACATCTGCACCTGGCGAGCTCTGCTAAGGTACGTTGTCCTTTCAGGAGTAGCACGGCCGCCCGAAAGATTGTTTGCTCGGGCGACATTTTTGTTATCGTTGGTCAATATTGGGACTTAGTTCGCTTTCTGTAGAAAAAAAATAAATTTTGAAGTCCCTAAACAAACCTCTTTCCTCGAGTAAAGATCCTTATTTAGTATGAAATAGCGTGTGTGGGATAGCTTCAAGCTTCGTTCTATGCTAAACTTCACCCCTTTTGTTGATACTCTGTTTATGTATATTCGCTGAACGTTGATTCTCACAGGCATTCAGAAGTCAAAAAAAAATTTGAAGAAAAAAAGTTAAAATTCATCACATTTGTTAATGAAAAAAAATGCTAAAAAACAAAACAAAAACAGCGACAGCGTTGCCTCATAAAATGTGTAAAGAAAGCCTGCCCAAAATTTTACGAAGATCAGTTGAGTGGGTTTTAAGATACAGTGTCCACCGACTATACTACATTCGAGAAAAACGCATTTAAAGATTTTAATCAATTTTGGAATATTCACAAAGAATCATTTGTTACCGGAACCGTAAAGTGAAGCACTGTCATATAATATCCAAGGCGTATTTCTGTTCTATCTGCGGGCTATTCTGCCTTCGCTTGCTTCTGCAGCTTTTTGATCTGCTCTATTGATTCGGAGGCGGTCTGCTGCGCGCGCTTATGCATAAGAGCTCGGTCCTGTTTTTACTTTCGTCTTTTGAAAAATAGTCAATAAACCACAAGAGCCTTCATTAAAAATGCAAGTTGCTACATTAGCAGCAATTTCGACGATATTTGCGGTTCCACTCAGTATTTTTAGGGTGATTTTCCAAACGATTTGGTTAAAACTCTCATTATTATTTTGAGTGAAACCTCCGACGCATCGCTCTAAAAGTTCACCCTTACTCAAGTCCTCGTAAATGGGTTTGATTGCTTTTAACACATCACTTACAAGAGCAGTGTAAGAGTGTTTGAACGATGTTTTTTTTGTTGCTGCAGCTTTCTGCCATTCAAACCATGAGTCTTCCCATACGTGTTCTTCAGTTTCAAGTCTTATTTTTTCGATGACTTGTTTGCCATAATATCGTCATTTTTCCGATTATGGGGTGGACTATTATTGTTGATCTATCCACTCTGTTTGCGATCTTCAAAACTAACATTTTATGAAATTTTGTTAATAATAAATCCAAAACCACAGAGAAAACTAAAAGAAATTTTAGCACGTGTACAACTGCAAAATATAAACGTACTTCTGAACAGAACAATGTATCACGGTACAAATACAAGCATCTACACATATACGTCCGTTTACTAAAGTAAAGAGGATTATTTTTGCGCGCGCGTAGAAAGGTTACCTCTAAAAATCGGATCGGAAGTAGGGATATTCAAAACGCTATACACAAAATGTTCTTGAAGTTGTCTACTTTCATTTAAAAACCAAACCCTCCCATAAGTTTTGGCTTATTTACCCGTAGAGCAATTTCTTTCACCTTGAAATGGTGGGATAGTTCTATTGCTACTGCTCCGGCCAATGATAGCCAATACCAAGCTTTCCTTGACCATACTGCTAAACGTTTAGCTTGTTCTAGGGTTGGGAGTGGCTGTCTTTTGCCGCTTGGAGATTTGCGTCTGGTTTATCGTTTGCTTCACAAAGTTTGGCGCATTCAACTTTGAGCATTTCTGAAGCGCCGGCTGGCATAGTTGCCTTGAAGCTTAATCTGCTCGAAGCAGGCGGGGGATGGTGACATTTCCCCGCTTTAGCATAACAGTATTCTGATCAGAACGTTTTACCTTCTTCCCCTTCGAGTGGATACGCATCAGTTGATGATTTGGAACTCATTGCAAATGCTCCTCTCATAGTCGCTATCGTTGTTCGTGTGTGTAGCTTTCCAGAGACGCCATGGTCATCTATGCAAATGCAGGGTTCGAGCATTCCTTTATGAGGATATGTACTCATAGATAGTTCAGGAATTAGTCAGAAGAATGAACTCTACTGAACCTAAACGGCCTGGCGGGATATTTGCTAAATTTTTTCCTCAATATATCCTACCACCACTCTCCCAAATTCTGTTGATAATCCTTTTAGCTTTCCACCTATTCCAGATCTTATCTCCACTAACCCAACAAATCCAAACTTCGATCAATTCTTTAGATTTCATCGTTGACCCCGGGCCAGACGGACTTCCTAATGTATTCATTAAATTCTTATCCTCCTTATTATTCATTCTACTATTGTATATTTTTAATGCTAGTTTATTCCTCAATTTGTGGAAATCAGCTAACATTTTTCCTGTACTCAAATCTGGATCCTCTTCTAATGCTCCCAATTATCGTCCCATTTCGATTCTTTCTTGTTTTCTCAAACTTCTTAAACGCATTGTCTACAATAAAATAAAGCAAGCTCTTAATTGTAGGCTGTCACCGTTCCAAACCGGTCAACCAACACGAATCTCCTTGAACTTACCCAAACTGTCGCAAAGGCTCTCGACAGTCGTACCCAAGTTGATGTAGTATATACTGACTTCAGTAAGGCATTTGACACTGTCAACCTAAATGTTCTACTTCTGAAGCCAGCTTACTTTGTCCTTTTTGGTCCATTACTCTTCTGGTTTGAATCCTATATCAGTTCGCGCTCATGCCGTGCTAGTCTATGTGGAGCATATTCTTCTCTCTTTCACTCTACCTCCGGCGTTTCTCAATGGTCTATTCTAGGCCCTTTTCTTACTCTATATAAATGACCTTCCCTCAGTCGTAGCGGCTCAGTATTTTCTATATGCAGATGACTTAAAAAATTTCCGAATTACTCGCTCGGAAGAGGATTGTATTGCTCTCCAAAGGGATCTGGACGCGATTGATTCTTGGAGTCAAATTAATTTTCTCTCCCTTAATGTCTTGGAATCACATAAAATGCCTTTTTCCTTAACACTAGGAAGGTCGTGCCGGATCTGAGAGATCCACGGTGTGTGTTTAGATCTGTGCGTTGCAACCGCATTGTGGCTTATGGTCCTCCAAAATCCCGTATTTATGTTTTTCGATTGGGTCGTAGCTGTAAATGCTATTGGATATTTCCAGGAAATTGACATTGGACGCTGATCCAACGCGACCTAGTACGTAAGTATTGGCATTGGATCTCACAGATCTTATGCGACCTTCTATGTAACTTTGAGAGGCGCGACCTTCCTTGTGTTAAAGCCCAGTCCAATTGATCATATATACGTTACACGATATTCCATTTACGGCTGTTTTTCAAATAAAAGATCTGAGAGTAGTTTTCGACCCACACACACATTGTGGCTATAGCCGCATGTGCCTCTAGTGTCTCCGGGTTCATATTAAGTCAGTCTCAGATGTTTACTGACATTTCTTTCGTCGATAACCTATACACTAGACTAGTTAGACTCATCCTTGAATATTGCTCGCAAGTATGGTCACCACATTATCAATATTTGGATTCTATGCTTGAATTAGTACAGCGCAAATTCAGTCGATTCCTTATATTTAAGAAGAGCTACTTTCCTTGCTACAACTTCCTACTTTGCAATCCCGTAGACCCCTCTTAGATGAGTGTTTTCTGTTTGGGCTTCACCACCATCAATTAAATCTAACCTCTGATTCGTTAAAGTATCGTATTTGGGACGCCCTGTCATATCTGATGACATATTTAGCGTTCCGAATAAAGTCTCAGTCCTAGCGACTGAGACTTTATTCCATTCGCTGATGTTGCGACTCCCCCGAAATCACAATAATCTGCAACTTGGTCCGTTTCCGTACTCACTCTACATCTATAAACAGAATGTAAAACCTATCTTATGTAATTAGTTTTAGTTTGTCATATATTTCTCTTTTTGTTTTGTTTAATTTGTCTTGTTATTGTTCTATGTTAGTCTGTAAGATGAATTCCTAATAAATAATAAATAAATGTACTCTATGCATATCGAACGCTTCAAGCTTGCTGAGTTTGACCACCGACGGAACGCAGTTTTAACTATTATATATATTTAAGTAACAATAAAAAATTACTTCGAAATACAAAGAAAATGGAGTAATGAAAAAATGCAGGGTTTTATAGTGAATCTTAATTTTTGATCACTGCGATTGGACCTCATAAGGAAAAACTCACCACATTTAATCCAAAATCAAACCGACTTCCAGAAAATGGGTAACAAAATTTCTTACGATAAAATTTAATTACAAACAGCAAATTTTATAGGTATTATTCAATTACCTTTGAAATAACTGTTGAATTTCAAAATATCCTAAATTTTACAAGCAAAAATTTGAAAATAACTGTCACAAATGTTGTGCATCAACGTCTTATTTATTTATATTAATTTTGATTGTTTATTGCGAGGAAACTCAATTTTATAGACCCGTACCCTAATTTTCATACTCCGCCAATAAGCACTTAGCGAAACTGAGTTTTATCTCTATGGTTTCAGAAATAATAGACCAAGTGAATTGATGAATAAAAATACCTTTGATGCACAACATTTGTGACAAAGTTATTTTCAAATTTTTGCTTGTAAAATTTAGGATATTTTGAAATTCAACAGTTATTTCAAAGGTAATTGAATAATACCTATAAAATTTGCTATTTGTAATTAGATTTTATCGTAAGAAATTTTGTTACCCATTTTCTGGAAGTCGGTTTGATTTTGGATTAAATGTGGTGAGTTTTTCCTTATGAGGTCCAATCGCAGTGATCAAAAATTAAGATTCACTATAAAACCCTGCATTTTTTCATTACTCCATTTTCTTTGTATTTCGAAGTAATTTTTTATTGTTACTTAAATATATATAATAGTTAAAACTGCGTTCCGTCGGTGGTCAAACTCAGCAAGCTTGAAGCGTTCGATATGCATCAAAGATGACGCCAAGATCTTTCACACGGTCAACTTTATTTAAAGCAGTAGAGTCACTATAAAGTCAATAAAATACACAAAGAAGATGGAAGAAGTCTTAAGAGTGAAAGTCATTGTATGACACTTGGGAATATTAAGTGAAAGGAAATTAGCTTGACACCAGGAACTCAGTGAGATAAGATCATCTTGAAGAACTTCGCAGTCTTCAAGAGACCGAATCTCCCGGAATATCTTGAGGTCATCAGCATAAAGGAGACAGGGAGATTTGAGTATTGAAGGAAGGTCATTTATGTACAGAGTGAATAGAAGAGGGCCTAGTATGGACCCTTGCGGGACACCAGATTCGGGATGAAAGGGAACAGAGTGCGTGCCTAAGACAGAAACGCGACAAGACCTTGACGAGAGATAGGAATACACCCACAGAAGTAGGGAGTCTGAAACTCCAAAGCGCTCAAGCTTGCGACACAGGATGAAGTGATCAACAGTGTCGAAAATCGGTATAAATGCTATCAACTTGCAGATGATTATCAAGAGAAGTAGCAACAGTGTTTGAAAGGACAAGCAGATTTGAGGTAGTGGAACGATTAGGAAGAAAGCCGTGCTGCTCCGGGACAATAACATGTTCTAAGGCCATGTATAGATTTGAGTAGACAATACGCTCAAGAATTTTAGAGAAAGCGGACAAGAGTGATATGGGACGATAGTTCGTAACACTTGAAGGATCACCAGATTTGAGTATGGGTAATATGTTGGCCACTCTCCAGCACTGTGGAAAAACTCCAGAAGAGAGGCTTAAATTAAAAATGAAGGAAAGAGGAATACTCAGAGATGAGGATAAGGATTTGATAAACAAATTAGGAATACCATCAGGACCTGGACCAACATTAGGGTCTAACGAATCAATAACGGATTTAATAAGGTGGGGATCGACAATTATAGACGAAATAACAGGATTTTGAACATTTCTGTCAGGAGTGAAGATGTTTGGCTTATGTGGAGAAAACGTAGATGAAAAGTAGGTGGCAAAGAGATTATTTATGTCCACAGGTGAAGAAGCACAGTTATGATTCCATTGCATGGAGCTAGGGATAGATGAGGAGGACCTAGGATCTTATATATGACCAGAATGGTTTAGAATGGTTAGAGAGGAGAGAGTTTTCAATAGAGCTGTGATAGGCGCAAATAGCTTGGCGTATTTTCTGCTTAGCAATAGACCGAAGTCTTCGGAAAGCAGATTGCGCTTCAAAAGAGTCAGATGTTTTCACTCGTTTTCGAGCCCTGTCTTTCAGCTTGATAGCATCAAGAACCGATTGAATGAGCCAAGGAGGGGGGGGGGGAGAGGAGTAAATTGTGATATCAGGTTTGACAGGACATAATAGAATTTGGCCACAGCTTCATCACAAGTGAGATTGGAGAAAAGTGCAGCCCAGTCAATCGAAGATAATTCAAGGGATAAAGAGAGATAGTCCGTTTTACGGAAATTGTAGGCAGGAGGAACACGAAAGTTATGGAGCTTTTGGATAGGTAAGGTTAGCTGTATATTAAGAGGAGGATGATGAGGATCAAAGGAAGATACGGTAAATCAGCCGCAGACACAGACACCAGATGAGATGGAAGATTAATTAAAATCAAATCCAGTAAACGGCCATTTACATTTAGTGACGAATTAAACTGAGATAGAGAAAAGTGAGAAACAAATGAGGAGAGGAGAACAGAGAGTGCATTAGAAGATTTGGCAATAGAAGACGGACTTGAAGGCCATTCAACTGACGGACAATTGAAGTCACCACAGATGATAATAGTTGAGAAGTGATTAAGTGAGCTATAAAAGGCAGAGATCTCATCTAAAAAGATTTCGAGAACAGATACAGGGGAGTTACATGGAATATAGACGGATGCGACTAATATGCTATAATAGGAAGAAGTTGACACTTTCACAACAATACATTCCACGGGGTAAAAAGGGCGAAATTGATAACAAAGGGAAGAGGGGAACGATTTATACACACCAATGAGAACACCTCCCCCATCAGCTTTACCAGAGAGAGAAAAGTCGCGATCTCGGCGGTATAGAACATAATCTTTTGCAAGTTCGGCGTTTGAAATTGAGTCGTTTAACCAAGTTTCTGTTAAGCAAATAATGTCATGATCCGCAAGAAGGGTTGATACGTTAAACTCTGCAATCTTGGATCTCATACCTCGAACATTTTGATAGTATATGCTTAATGGATAGGGTCCTTCGTTGACTTCCGCAGCTGGGGAAAATTTACAGCTGAACGCCTTTTCGTGGTAAATTCTTTCACCAGAGCTCCATCAGGCCAAAATTCAGATTTGAGAAGGCAGTCCAGCTCGTAAGGAACAGTTATTTTAAAAGAGGCAATCAATTTGTTCGGCATGTTATCCTTTGTTAGCCTTCTGCAGTCAAGTATATGAGGCGCAAAGCCAAGTTTATTGCATACGTAGGCAAGAACGCTCTCCTTCGAAGTCACGTGAGCGAGCCTAGATACAAATATTCGAGTAGTTGGCGAAATTGGCGGCACAATTGAAGTGATTGCACGGGTTAGCGGCAGAAAGTTTTCTTTAGCAGCGAACGATAATACATCTCCAGCAGTTTCTGCTGATTTGGGGTTTCCAGGAACATCAAGTATCTACAAACTTATTGGTGTGAGGGGGTTTCAAGTCGATTGGTAAGGAACCGCTGAAGAGGCAACTGATGACTCAATTAGATGAATATTATTATCAGCTGATTCAATACTATTCTTCGCTGCAACAACTCGCTTAGGAATCGCTCCACGGCTTGGCGAAGCTTCAACATTTAAAACACTAGAAGAAGCTTGATGAAGATTTGCAGCCGAAACAGTGGGAGTAGTAGAATCCATTATAGCAAGTTTTAAATTAATGTCCTTCAGCATCAACGAATGCTCCTTGAGACACGCTAGGACATCAGTCAAGGAAACCGATCGACACTTATCACAACGGAAAAGTAAATTTTGACACTTAGCTTTCAAGTCCAAAAAGCTATTTGGAAGACCAATGCATTTAAGGTGAAATTGATTGGAACAGTATCCGTCACAATCAATGTACTTGGTTTTGGCTGTAACGGCAGTTAAGCATATTCCGCACTTAATGTCGTAAAGGGGCGAGCTAGACATTGATAAAGATAAGTATGTGAATACCGGAACAGCACAGAACACCAACAGAGGTTTAAATTTAAAATCCGATTCGAAATTATGCAAAAAGCTCACAGTTTAGCAATAAAATAAAAGCACTTGTAGTATTATAAAACTAAATTGAAGTTATAGTCTAAATTTAGGCTGAATAACACAAGTAGCCAATATCACATCCAATTAGAATAACAAATGATCGCACTATAGCACTGAGAGAGTATAAGATAGAAAAACAGTTGAACTGGGATGGGAACCAGTCACACAAGAAGGCACCCGCGAACAAAGAATCAATTCGCGATTCACAAACAAACACTAAATACGGGAAATCACCGGGCGACAAAGTGAAGGCGACAAGCACAGCGATCGGAACAGTGCGAGCGTTACGGAATCAATAAGTTGAACAGAAGCGACAGCGCGAAATCAGAGAAAGGGCAAGAGGTCGGGCAATACACGTCTGCAATGCTTGACGATTGTAGATTTGTAGAAAATATCTGCTATCTAAGAGTTACCAAATTTCTTGCATGAAATATTTATAAATTCGGTACCTTGGTCTGATTTTAATATAATTTCATAAATGGGTTTTGACGCAACTGTTTTTGCATCTTTAGTTTCTAGTGGAAATGTAACTTCAAATTTACTGACAAGGAGAGGCTCCGCTTATGACATCTCAGATTTGGACGAAATTTGGCACATAAGTAGAAGACGTCAAGGACATTCGATCCTTAAAATGTTATAGCGCAACACCGACACCTCCTTGACATCTTCTACTTATTTGCCAAATTTCGTCCAAATCTAAGATGTCATAAGCGGAGCCTCTCCTTGTGAGATCAAGCTGCATAGTTAAAATGTATCTATAATTATTTAACATTGTTAAGATATCTACTACATAGATTGCAATGATTTCAAAACTCGTTGTTGCAACATCTATTTTATTTATTTATTTATTTCGCCAAAGCAAGGCAATCACAGTCAACATATAAAAATTTAAATATATAAAATATACATTACAACAATATACTTAACCCTAAAATACGTGCTACATTCAATGTTAATTTATACTGTTGTATGCACGTCACAATTTAGGGATGGATGATAGAAGGGCTTTAGAAATGCTGGATTTAAAATTGAACTTGGAGATGGTAGGGGAGTAGTGTTTGCTCAAAGTGTTAAATATTTTACAGCATCTATTAACTGGTTCATTATCTGCATATCTAGTACGATGCTGATATTCAGTTAGTAAACGTGTATTACGCGTACTTCTTACAGGCACATTAAGCTTTATTTTATTCGTCAAATACTCCACTTTAATGTGGCCCCTAATCACGTCAAAGGCGAAACAAGAGGACAACACTGTTCTTCTGGTTTTAAGAGTAGACAAATTCAGAAGCTCCAATCTAACTTCATAAGGAGGCAAGATTTGATAGTCATCAGGGCTATAAAGGTCTCTCAGAGCAAACAACAAGAATTGTTTTTGGACAGATTCTATTCTCGTATCATGAACTCCGAAATGTGGGTTCCATACATTGCAAGCATATTCAAGTATTGGGCGAGCCAGTGAGGTAAATAATGATTTCGTTACCCACAGATTTTTAAACTCTTTGGCTCGTCTTTTAATAAAGCCAAGCTGTTTATGAGCTTTGGAGAGAATAGTATCGTAGTGCGAATTGAAGCATAGTTTCTTGTCTAGGACAACTCCAAGGTCAACAATGTTTTCTTTCATATCCAATACCGTATTGTTGAGAACGTATGCATTGTTCAATATTGTGGTTTTACGGGAAAAAGTCATTACAAAACATTTCCCAACGTTTAGATGTAGTTTGTTAACATCACACCATTGTTGGAGGGAAGTTAGTTTTGATTGGAGGAAAACAGTATCAGATTGAGACTTAATGGTGTGATATATCTTCAGATCGTCAGCATAAAGAAGATGTGATACGTCCGAGAGTTTTTCAGATAAATCTGATATAAAAACATTAAAAAGAAGAGGGCCGAGGTGACTGCCTTGAGGTACACCAGAGTGTACGAGAATCGGCTTGGACAAATATCCCTGAAATTTAACTAATTGACTTCGGTCTCTTAAGTAGGAACTGAGCCAATTGAGTATAGAGCCGGTGATTTCTATTTTCTGCAATTTGGAAATAAATATGGAGTGATCAACCCGGTCAAATGCTTTACTAAAATCTGTGTAGATTGCGTCAATTTGGTAACCCATCTAAATTTTACATAGGACATCAGAAACTAAAACCATGAGATTGGTTGTAGTTGATCGGCCCTTGCGGAAACCATGTTGTTGTTCATTTAGAAGAGGCTCAATAATAGCTGAGAGTTTATGGCAAACGATTTGTTCAAATAGTTTAGGGATTATAGATAGAATGGCAATACCTCTATAGTTCAGGACAGAACGTTTGTCACTACTCTTAAAGATAGGAATTATATGGGAAGATTTCCAATAAGTTGGGAAACTCCCATTTGTCAAAGATTTATTAAAAAGAAAGTGAAGAGGTACTACAAGCTGGTCCATACACTGTACCACAAAAAATGGAGAAAGTAAATCTGGGCCACGACTCTTATTAACGTCATTCATCTATTCTTCCGTATTTCAATGCAAAATTAGGTTCGCAACTATTAACATATTTTTCATCATGCTGTTCATATTTTTCAAGTAATATCTTGCGTGTCGTTCGTGTGGCGTGTCGTGATATTCTTTTATTATTTACTGTTGTACTCCAGTATCTCTTATATTTGACGTGAGAACGTATTTAAAATATTTTTTAAATTCGTCTTCTTGCATGCACTTAATATATTATCATTGTTTGATGGAGCTAGCTCATGTATATTTACTTCAAGTATTTTTAGATAGTTTCGTATATCATATTGGTATTATCGTTGTTGATAGATGCTTTCAATTTAGTTTTATATGCACTCACTGGTGCCTTGTCATTAACAGAAACGTGTGGGGAAATACTCCGCTCCGCAATCACGAGCTGGCTCCCAGTGTTGCCAATTTTACTTAAAAAACTACAAAGATAAAACTACCGGAAAATGTTGCTAATTTTGTTTTAAAAAAATAGAAAACTGAAATTTTGTGAAATTACTCAATTTACTTTATTGTAAGAACAAAATAATCAAATTAACATTTTTTTGAAACAGTTAACAGTTATTTGAAAATTTAGTGAGTACAATCATTGTTTAAAGTGATGTGTTTGTGCAAAAATGCATAGCAATGCTTTCACAGGTTGCGCCAAGTCAGATCATTAATTTTGTTTATTCTTACCCTTGGTAAAAATCTTGCATGATAAGTAATCTAACCAAGGAATGAATCTAATTGAAGCACTGAAAATCGTCTTCTATGTGCTCTTTTTCGTGTTTGGTCCTATAAAGTATATTATCAAGGTAAGGATATACTCTATTAATTCCACTCGTCGGTTGGATGTCTATCTCTGTTTAAACTTGGATTCAATGTTAATTTGAAGTTACCGCAATTTTTAACTTGCCTACCTGCTAACAACAATTTTCTCCAGATGACCCAAAGCTACCAATCTTTTTATCTCGACTCCAACTTTATTCGCTTGTGTAAAGCGCAAATATGTAGCTTGTACTGCGACTGGTTGAGCATTCTTTTTTAACGTTAATTTTAACATGTCTTTACCAGCCAGTTTTGTGGGTCTCGTGATAAATTTTCCCACTTAATTTAAAACGTTAATTTTATTAGAAACTCCGATCATTATTTATTTCAGAAAGCTAAACTTGTAGCCATTATCTGCCAGTTAACACTGGATCATTCTCTTTACATCACTTTCATTGAAAGTGTAGCTCTTTATTTACTCAGCATTATGATCAAATTGTACAGTGCTTTCACGTGCTCCAAATGTACTTTTCCGTATGCATTTAATGGAATGTTGCCCGCCTTTATGGCAACGCTGGCTGCCGCTTTTCTTGCCTCGATGTGTCCCACTTTCTCTCGATTGAGAGCTTTGAGAACGAGTTTATTTTATTAACTTCCCAGTATATGGGAAGTTCTTGTAATCGCCTCGAAAATCGAAATTGAAATTTTCAACATATCTTTACGTTTTGAGGTCTTTAGAGTATATTTTAAGTGTTTTTAGAAAGAAGTATGTGTAGGTGTGTGTGTATGTACGTACGTATAGCTGCCGCGGGCAGTTTTTCTACGAGCATAACTTACGTAAACAAAGTCGTATCGACTTCGTTAAGGTGTCAATCGAAGCGACTTTGCAATGTGAAGAGGTGATTATTTTTTGGGAAATTTCGGTCGGGGGGGGGGGGGTTGCTGTTTTGACCCCTTGAAAGTCATTGCTGTCATGCGCTATATCTCACGAACCAAACATGCGAATTCCAGCATTGAGGTGCCAATCGACGCGTATTAACAATTGTGTAATTCCGTCAAACTTTTACAAAAATCGTTGGAGCCGTTTTTTAATTTATTAAAAAAAAAGTGCAAAAAATTAAGGTTTTTTTCATAAACAATAAATTTTTAGCCTGATTTGCAAAGCGCAGTGATCAATGTTTATAAAATTTATATAGTCTAAATTGTGCTTGTAAAAAACTCAGCAAAATTTATTCTAATGATAATGAAAAAAATTAAATTAAAAATAAAAATCATTAAGTCATCATGGCATCACTGAATGCGTAAGCGTGAGTATGAAGAATGGATCCAGGTAGCCCGTGGATGGCCCTGTTTGGTTTTTCGATTAAAAGAAAGAACTTGACAAATTATGCTTACTGGCTAAAGGTCACAGTTTCCTAAATGGAGGGATGTCCCACTTTCGTCACCTGTTTAAGATGGCCACCCCAGAAATTTGAACTTAACACTTCCAATATCCCCGTTTCAAAACGGGCTGCTGGATGAACAGCAACCATCTAGCGAAATGAAAAACTTTTCACACATACCTGATTATCAGTCAGCAGCATTTAGTTGATTTAAATATTGCTCAAGAAAAAAATGTGATCCTATTAAAGCTTTTCGTGTGTCCGTAAAACATTCGACCAGTTGCATGATCGGTGAAGAATTTTATTCAATGTCAAAATCCCCTTTTGAAAGACTGCATTGAGCCTGTTAGCAGTAACGCTCATCAAAGTAAAGAAAATGATATAAAAATATAATGATGTTTAAAAAATTATTCGTAGCTTATCCAAAAATTACGAGTAACATTATTATATGTAAGTTATGATCTATGTGAACCAATATGGGTGCAAAAATATTCATCTGCATTATGAGCAACAGAATATATGTTTTCTCGAAGTTTGCCCAATTGGCAATCACATGCAAATGTTTTTGTTTTGCAATTTTATACAACGTTACCAAGTGTTCTGAGAAGTCAGAAAATTTCCATAAGAAATTTAAACATCTTTTCTGACAGTCAAGCTGCTATCCAATCATTATCCAGCGTGCATACTTCATCTAAAATAGCTATGGAATGCCGCTCACAACTGAACGTGATGTCGCTTCACTGTGAAGTGATTCTTTGTTGGGTACCGGGGCATAGTGATATATCTGGAAACTGCGAAGTAGATGCCCTAGCGAGAGCTGGCACCGAGCTTCAGGAATATACACTTAACACCGAAGTCGGTCAACCTCTAGCTTCCATAAAGCTAGGATTTAAGCAGCACTACGTGGAGGCTGCGAATAGGGCCTGGCTGCTCGAAGAAAGCTGTAGCACAACCAGGCAAACTTGGCACGCACTGTGCTCCAAACGCACCAAGCGGCTCCTCAATATAAGCCGCGAAACCCTGAGTTCCGTCGTTTCCGTACTGACGGGACACTGTCTGATCGGCAGACACGCAGAAAGATTGGGTGTCCCTTTCAATGATTTCTGCCGAAGTTGCAGATCGGAGGAAGAGGAAGAAACTATTAAACACTTTCTGTGTGAATGTCCGGCGCTGTCCAGGAAGCGCATGCAAACCTTGGGCACGCCCTTCCTAGACAACCTCACGGAAGTAGCTGATCTGGACATTGGCTGCATAGCCGGCTTTATTCGAGAATCTGGATGGTCCTCGTCATCCCGCAGGTTCTAGTGCCGCCCTTAAATTCTGTGGTATCACACGGGCCTCTCGTGGCCTAAGTAAGCTACCTTTGGATAAAAAGGGGCTGCCACTACAACCAACCAACCAAGTGTTACCAAGTAGGGTATTTCAACTGTCCCAGGGATGTTATTTTATGAAATTGTAATTGTATTCTCTTTAAAGATTTCTGTTCAAGACAATTTACAGATACATAAGAATTTTTTTATTGAATTATTTTACAATTTTATACCTTGACATGATGTGTTTATTTGGAATGTAAGCGAAATTTTTGTAGTTCCGAAACATGTCATGGGTAAACTGTCAAATTAAATGATGATATGCAAGGAACACTGTAAGTTCCCATTGTATTTCAAAGTTGCAAGCTTTAAGCTTATATAGAGACAACAGTATGGTGGTATTCATGTATATCTTCAGGCTAAAAAGCATTACACTCATTGTTCGATTCCCTACACTTCGCTGAAAAAAATCCGCACAGTGGCACTGTCATGACTGAACTAGTTGTGAAATGCGTAGAATGTCTGAAATTTTACTCAAGTACATTGATATCACAGGGTACGAGTTCAGTGTAATAAACATTAAAATGTGACGCTACTATTGTTATGAATGGTACTCACTAATTTACGGCGTTAAATAAGTCATTGTTTTCGTACGAGGCAAAAGAATCATCATGCAAAAAAATTTTCAAACTTAGTTATTTTATATTGGGCCTCTTTCGACATCAATTGCATGTATTGACGAAAGATGAGAGATAAAATGTGCAATTGAATAGTTTCTAGGAAAGTAGAAATAAATGAAGTATTGACTTCTCAAATCCAGAAATTGTGACACAGAAAAAAAATCACTGATTATTTCTAGCTGGTTCCAACTCGATGGATATTAAATATTATTGCATTTTGCTATAAGACTTTTTAATCAAACAACTCATAATCATCCCTTTACTTCTTAATGGTGTCCTTGGAGATAGGTGTGATACTTTTCTGAAGGCAATGAAACTTTTGATACCCTGCATTCAATTGAAGGTCTCTCTAAAAACGTTCAATCTTTATTTTGACATCTTGTCTGTGGTAAGAATTTTTTTTATCAGCATGGAACCTTTTCCTAACTGCCTAATAATGGAGAAATTTGTTCCTGAATTTTATGCCCTTTGCAATTATTTATTTTAAAAATTTTAAAACTGTTATAATTGTAGGTGATCCTGATTATCGAATGAAATGTATTGGCTTTTGGAAAGAAAATCTGAAATCTTATTTGATTACATATGATGACTTAGATCCCCTTTCAAAATATAGATGCTGGGTTTATCAAAGAGCTGACTTAAATCGAGTATTGATGTCCCAAGGTAAATAAATCAATGCACAACATATTTTTTTAAAATTCAATCCACTCTATAGCTACAGGTGCGGTATGTGACTTAACCCAAGATGTGACATCCTGGAATAATACTGATGGTGCTGCTGTTTCAATTGATATGACAGAATATGAAAGGGAAAGGGATCAATGCCCCATGCATTTTGACGACGGTGGAAATCCTTGGTTAGAGACAGAAAACACCATTAAAGTTTTCGATTGGGATTTTTTTAAAAGCAAATCAGATTGTATAAATCTTAATTTATATTTATTTGGCTATGTATTGTTAATATACACGTTCATTTTTATGTGCAATTTAATGAAAATTTGTTGTTAAGAACAAAAAAAAATTGTTAACTCCGTCCATATGCGTGGTAACCAGATTATTTGGTTTACTTGCTGCAAGTAATTGACCCTTTAAAATTTATATTATTAATTAAGAAAATTTGCTAAAAATGTTATTTTCTATCAATTAAAGTTTCAATATCTGAAGATGATTTCTAATAAAAGAAATAATCATATCTTATATGAGGTGTATTTAATCGAATTCTAGAATTTTTTTATTAGGTGTACTCACAGTCGGCTGTTTAATCAGATATCCAAATTTCTTTTCAAATTTGCAAAACTTAATTGCCGAGCATCTGTTATACTGTAATATCGTGCTTTGTTTCCAATTTTTTTTTGTATAGAGTTCAATTTTTTTCACGCGCAAAGCAAGTTCGAAACCATTCACCACCCGAAGCGTGCTCACCTTATCCACCACAGTGTGGAAGCAAGGAGCCGGTTTGGGTCGGAATGAGTGGTGGGAAGAGGTTGAGCAAGAGGAGGTGTTCGAGTGTCGTTCGTTCGAGGAGGACGTTTCCGAGTTTAACTCCCAACTACCGTTTCTAAGTGAAGCCCAGCGTCGTTACCTGCAATTGATTTTGAAATTATTTCGTGATATCTTCCGCGCCTCATTTATGCTGCAAACTTTTCGCGCACGCGCCTTCCCTCGAATCGTGCACGTTGCGTGGATGAGGCCCGACCGGGTCCATAGTGTGTCGAAGATCTTGCATGTCAGAGTGTTAACGCGGGTGTCGGGCCAGAAGAGCCGCAAGGCGTCTTGCTGTCTTCGGGGGCTTGTCGAGGACGAGTTGTGACAAGGACATAGAGCGGCGCCTGATGAAAAGCCGTGGCTCCATTATTGTCGCCAAAGTAATTTTCCCAATACGTAATTGGGCCGAATCACGTGGTGTGAGGGAGACAGTTTTGGGTACCGTTTTTCTGGAACGGATCTTTACAAGGCAGCACGCGCCAACTGCTTGAAGATGAAGGGGAACGGCACGTGGAGGTCTAACTCGGCCGGCAACCATGTTTCTACATCTTTTATGGCTAAACCACGAGGCAGAAAGACGCCCAGCTCTAGCAGTCTAGAATGCATAGATTATGTAAGTTTATGTTGTATATATTTTCCGGGCCGCCAATTCAGGCAGAGAGTGATTTCGAATTTGTTGACTTAAGTGCCGGCCGACACTTATGATGTGCATTTTGAGTGTGGAAATCTTTGTATTTTGTACCAGTATGTGAAAGTGATCATAAGATGAAGTCAAGGCTCTAAAATTTAAACAGCAAAGTATTTATTTGGATCCACGAAATTAATATGTATTAAAATAGATCATAAACCAAAATTTTCTTTTGTATTTCACCTCAATGCTTGGAAATTGTAGTATAAAAACAAGATACAAGAAAAAGCATATGGATAGAAATATTAAAATATACTTTTTATAGAAAATAAAATGATTGACACAAAATACTTCGTATTGACAGAGGTAAAAATGAATTTAAAAAAATAAAGGTACTGTAACGAGAGTTCCAGCGATTTTTCTACCTCTTCATTTGGGGACCTGGGAACTCGGCAGAGGTAAGTATTACTAGGGGCTTAGCTCGCTACACATCCTTACCTGGCAAGCGCTAAGCTAAAGCAGGGAGGGCCCGGACAATAACATCGATGTCCGGTGCCCCTCCGGTGACGTCTCCTTCCCTCGAGCAGTGACTCAGCCACCCGAGAGTTAGTTTGCTCGCGTGGTTTCTCTTTCGCACGCTTTCCGTTGGATTTCTTCGGGTCTTTCGCTGGTAACGTAGGTGTTAGTTTATCTCGAGTTGGCGTTGTTGAACTCGCGGTCGTTTTCCGATGCGCGCGCGAGAATAATCTTAAAGTAAAGTAGGAGGTCGAGCCTCAGAAAGTTTTGCTGTTTTACTTGTAGTCCGTTAGGACTAGTTTTGTCGAACATGTAAATCGGGCAATTTAGATGGCTGAATTTCTCAAAAATGAGATTCGGGACTTGGTCTAGGCAACCGTACCCACGACATTACGCGCCGAAAAAAGTTGGCCTGCCAGCAGCCATCGCCATCTAGCCAAGTAGAGGCCGAACTCAATTTGTCAACACGACCAACGGGTTCGTTACCCCGTCCCAGGACTTAACGTTCAATGAGGCCAACGAGACGAGAGTCTCGTTGCCTTGAAATTTCGTTGCGACTTCATTCGTTCTCATTACAAGATGCTACGATCACGGTAACATCTGTGATAGCCGTGTGTTTTTTGTTGGAAATATTAATGAATGGAAAATGTTACATCTTTCGTGGGTTCGCCACGTGAAGATACCGCATCGTCGTCCGTTGCCTATATTCCTCTTGGCTGATTCGAGGTATATTTCTAAAGTACAATCTTTAAATCGTTGCGGGCTCAATTATCTAAAGGATACCGACAGGCAGTGAGTCTGCCACATATTTGGCGCAGAAACAAAGTCTCTTGCAGCCGATATGTCTACTTGTGTAATTTTTCACTTTAAATTGCCGAGAACAGAGGCAATTTTTTTTCTGCCGAACTAGAAAGGCAGTCTTTGCTCTATTAATCAGAATTAAGAACTTTGCCGCTGGTAGGCAATGTCGCTAAATTAAACAGCAACCTTAGTTCCTCGATCGTGGATTAATAAGAATGAGCCTAAGCCCAACTCGTTCTTTTATTCAAAATTTTCTTAAACTAATACATAATATATCCCTACTCTAAATAACCAAATTGATAACCAGAACCAATAACGCGCGCCGAGTTTTGGTTCTCACGGTACAGTGTTTCCCGTTCCCCAATCAATATACATATCCCATACTATTCAGTTGCAATTATGACCTAAATTTATTGCACTCGAATGCATATGATTAGCATAGGGCATTAGTGCATACACAGACATTAATTGGATCAGTATTTAAAACAGTTGACCATGTCTTCAAGTACGAATGAATCATTGAGGTGGGTCGTGTCTGAGTTCAAAGCTAATTATCGATCGTACATGTGTCGAGAACAGGGGTACTCTATGAGTTTATCGAAAAGTAGGAAATGCATGTAAGAAATGTATGTATGATTGGTGGCTATGATGTTGTATGGTTTGTATATGTACTACACCCTCACTCTTTAAGAGAGAATTTGATAAAGTCAAATTCGAGGTAATTTGACGATCGATTGGTTTTGGTTTCACAAATATGCTTATTGTTACGTGACTCTGATGACGAGATATAATTTCGTATTTATATATTAAGTATAGAGTGTACAATAATTTTACAATGATTTAGTGAATTCTTCATTTAATTTAAGTCTATTACTATGTATCCATTTACATTTGTCTTCTATCTCTGATAGTGTATTCACATTGTTTGTGTTTATTACTTTATATGGGCCTTTATACGGTTTTTGGTTTTTCTTTCTGTTTTCTACTGTCATCAGTACTAGATCACCAATGTTTAAATGAAGAGTTTTTGTATATGCTGTTTTATTGCTCTTAGCTTATTTTGTTTTCTCTATTAGTTCTTTGGCGTCTGATGCAGATACTTTTAATCTTAGCTTAAACTCATTCGCGTAATTTTCAATATCATAGATTTTATCTGTGTTTTCTAAAGTGTCGTTTGGTAAATAAGAAAGTTTTCCGAAAATTAGTT
Organism: Oxycera nigricornis; assembly: GCA_963942545.1. Classification (NCBI taxonomy): domain Eukaryota; kingdom Metazoa; phylum Arthropoda; class Insecta; order Diptera; family Stratiomyidae; genus Oxycera; species Oxycera nigricornis. The sequence goes on from OZ012660.1 coordinate 78,239,493, forward strand.
CGTACGGTGTGTAGTTAGTGTCCACGTGTGGGGTTGTATTATACGAGAATGTATAATATGGTATCCATTCATCCCAGTTACTGTCATCAACGAATGCTAACAGGTATTCATTGAGGACACGGCGGTTTCTTTCTACTACACCTAACGTCTCATGGTGATAAGGAGTTGAAAAGATTTATTTAATTCGTATCAGTTCGCAAATGTTCTTTAGGAGATTATTGATAAATTCTGTCCCTAAATCGGTTTTTAAAATTTTAAACTGACCGTATTGTAGTATAAAATTGTTTACTAAGGCCTTGGCTACTGTCTTAGCTTCCTTACTTTCTATGCGTATAGCCGTGATATATTTCGTTAATTCGCATTGTATAGTTAATATATATCGAAAATTGTTTGAAAGTCTTAATGGGCATACGATGTCCGCGCTTACTATCTCAAAACTAGTAGAGGGTGTATCGGTTTTTATCATTCTTTCCTTCGTGTGCCTTGTTATTTTGTTATATTTGCATTTGTCACATTGGCTAATGTAATGTTTTATCATTCTATTCATGTCCCTCCAACAGTATCTTTGTTTCAATTTTAAAAGTGTTTTACGGATTACTGTATGTCCTCCGTGTGGCGATTCGTGGAATTCTTTTATAAGTCCATTTTGTTTAGCGATGTCATTAATTCTTTTGGGGGTTTTATATATCATTATTTTTAGCTGGATATCCATTTTTCGTTGCAACGTATTGAATATTTTCTTAAATTCTTCTTCCATAGATAGAGCTAGCTCGTTTGTATTATGATTCTGCGAATAATGCAGTAACTTCTTCACTACAGATACTAATTTCGTGTTTGAATTATCGCTACAGTTATTGCGAGATTTCACACTTTGCTTTTCGCTGCCGGAAACGTATTTCTCGTGAGCTTTATCGCTAAAGTGGACCATTAAGTAATCTTTCTCCTTTGAGATTATTATACTTTCTTTATCGTTGCGCAACATATTAAATTTTAGTTTTAATGCCCCTGTTATATCGGATAGTGAAGTACAATCGAACGCATAGAGGTGATCAATCTCCCGTTTTCTTTTGTCGCTTTCGTTATCGATTTTCGTGCTTGTTTTATTACTTTGTTGTTTTGTCGCTATGCTTCTTGTTATCGTCATAAGTTTTTTACTGATACTTTCGTCATTGGTTGGGGGTATCATTGATTTTAGTATTTCTGAGTCTATTTGTATCCTTGATAATGGATTGGCATTTGTGTTGATATTACCCTTTTTATTCACAATTTCAAAATCATAGTCCGATAAATCTAATCTGATTCTTGTCAACTTCGACGATGGGTTTTTGTGTGTGAACAACGATACTAAAGGCCTATGGTCTGATACTACTGCAAACTTTCGTCCATACAAATATGGGCTGAAGAATTTTATTCCCCATTGTATCGCCAAAGTTCTTTTTCTATGATTGGCTTGTTCAGTTCGTGTTTGTTCAATGATCTACTCGCGTACGAGATTGGTAAATGAGAACCAATCTCTCCTTGTGATAGAATCGCACCTAGTGCAAAATTTGATGCGTCAGTGGTCAATACAAAAGATTTTTGAAAATCGGGATATTGGAGTATTGGTGGTGAGATTAATTTCTGTTTTAGATCATCGTATGCTTTTTGTTATTCATCTTCACAAACGAACGGTGTTTGTTTCTTCAATAAAGAGTTCAAACCCTTTGCCGTTTCTGCAAAATTTGAGATGAAGCAACGGTAGTAATTACAAAATGCTACGAATCTCCTGACATTATCTGCATTTTTAGGGATGGGATAATTCTTTATTACTTCGTGTTTAGCAGGGTCTGTTCGTATACCGTCTGCTGTAATTAGGTGTCCTAAATAGACTACTTCCGATTTTAGGAATTCGCATTTATTCGCATTCAGTTTGAGGTTGTATCTGTGTAGTCTTTGTAGAACTTTCGATAGCTTATCATTATGGTGTTTGATGCTGCATCCAAAGACCATAATGTCGTCGACATATAAAAAGGCTGAATGACTTAAACCAGTTAGTGCAAAGGTAAGCATTCTTTGAAAACTGTTTGAGTATATTTTAAGTCTAAAAGGTAGCCTTTTAAACTGATAGTGCCCGTTGCTAGGGACAAAAGCTGTCAAAAGCCTGGAGTCTTTCTCTTGTTCAATTTGGTGGAAAAAACTCGTCATATCAAAGGTGGAAAAATATTTTGCTCTACCTAGTTTGTCGAGCACATCTTCCAACCTCGTCAATGGGAATTTGTCATTGACTAACTTGTCGTTTAACCTTTTGAAGTCAACGACAAGTCTCCATTTCTTTGTATCGTCAGAACTTTTCTTTGGTACAACTAGCAATGGCGAGTTGTATGGGCTTATTGAAGGCTCTACAATGTCGTTATCCTCTAATTCTTGGACTTGTTTTTGTATTTCCTCGTTTTGTGTGTGAGGTAACCGATAATTTTTTATGTATACTGGTGCATCGTCTGTGGTATTGAGCCTTTGCTTGTAAAAGTTATTCTTACTTAGTTGTTCCCCTTCAAGGTGAAAAACATCTTGATATTGTTTAATAATATCTAGCAAGCTTGTGTTTGCTTGTTCATCTAAGCTTTTTGTATTTATGACGTCCAGTAATCGGTTCAAACGTTTGTTGTCGAATGTTTGTTTAGTCTTCAAAATGTTTTAGTTTTCAAAGGTTCTAGTTGTAACTCGAAGTTTTTGAGTGTTATATTGTGTTCATTAGTGTTGAACACTTTAACGTGGCATACACCTCTTGCTGGGATAATGCAGTGCCCTAAGAATACTCCGTTTTGTTGTATTTCCTTGTTAAAAACGACGCTGTCTTCGGATCTGTTAATTTATAATGGAATCATGGCTTCAGTTCTTGCCGGGATGACAATTTGTGCCATGTTGATTTTTCTGGTGTACATAGGTGTTGTAATATCTTTGTCAAGGGTACAGAAATTAATTGTGTAGGACTCGAAATCTTTTTTCCACTTGTATTTGCTGAGTATATCTCTTCCTAATATACCATCAGTTTCAATTGGAAAATCCTCATCTACTACGTGGAAAATGTTAGTTATCATCTCGTTTTCGATGATAAATTGTTGCTTGGTAGTTCCGTCGGTTATGCCCGTGAGTTTGCATTTATTTTCGGGCTGTAGATCGATATTTTTGCGAATTAAACTATTATTTTTGAGTATCGAGATATCTGCACCTGTGTCTACTAGTAATTTCATGTATCTTTTTTCATTATTGTTATATATTTTTACATAATTAGTGCTCATACCCGTTATTATATATATTTTGTTAGTATCATTACGTCTATTTATATGGATATTGGCTTTATTTACTACTGCTCTACCGGGAGGTTGCCTAGTTCCTCTCGGGAGGTCAAGTTTCCCTGATGTGATATTATGCGGATTCTCCAATTATTATCTCTATTAATGTAGAAATTTCTACTATTGTTATTTATACTGTTTCCATTTCTGTTATTGTTGAAATTTCTATTTGATTGCGAGTTTCTAGCACCGTTGAAATTTTTGCTGTTGAAATTTCGATTATTGGGTGGTCTACCATTAATAAAATTTCGACTGAAAAAATTATTATTATTCTGAAGACTATCGCGTGATCTTCGATGAAAGTTTTGAGTAACATAATTATTTCTATTATTATTATTGTTTGGATATCTGTTGTTGAAATTTCTGTTATTTCTGTTAATGTGGAGTATGTTATTTTGTTGGGTTTCCGTGCTTTCTACTTCTGTGGCTAGAGAGATTGCTTCACTGAGGTTTTTAGGTCTTGCTGCAAATATCGTTTCCCTTATCTCGTCGTTCAGACCGTTTTTGAACACCGTTAAAGCAAATGTATCATTTACGCTGTGTATTGCTTGTTTTGCAGCCTGTATTGGGATTGGACCTAGTTCACTTCTTTGTAGTTGGTTTAGCTCATTAACTAAATTTAGTATTTTGTCTTCATATGTGGAAATAGGTAGCCGTTTTTGTGTAATGGTTGATAATTGTGTGTGGACTTGAGGGATTGTTTTTGGGTTTTTATATTTTAGTCTAGGTTCGTTTTCGAAATTTTCTAAATCTGTTACATTTGATGTGGTTAATGATGTTCTTACATTTGGGGTGAGTTTGACATGTAGAATAGAATCTAGCAATTCGGTTTACCTTCTTGCGTTAGTTTTTTGCTAATGAGTTTTACTACTATTAAAAATGTCTCGAGCTCAAAGAATTTACCGTCAAAACTTGGTATGGTTTTAATAGCTGTTTCAATGTTAAATTCCGCCATTGTAGCGTAGGTAATATCCTCATCTATTTTTACCAAAATATTTTCGGCGTTCAGCCGTTGGATTAGACCTGAAATCAGTGCCTTACTAATGTTTGAAATTAATGATTGAGTTCTACTTCTGTGCCTTCTTTGAGTATGCTAAAAAGATCTAGAAATTCGTTTTCAATTTCCATTGCGGATTCTAATTCTTCTTTGAGTGTTCTTACCGTGTAGGTCTTTGTTTTCTTTAGGTTCGATAAGGTCGTTTGTAGTTCGGCTAACAACTCTTTCAATCTGTTTGTAGGCATCTGAGGATATTTTTGTGTTTAATTTTCTAAACATTATTCCTGCCTAAGACAATATTCCCATCTGCTATTATTCTAGCATACTGTTTTTGTTTGTTGTTATATATGTATAGAAAGGTTAAGATGACTCGAAAGATGACCGTAGTACCTATTGTTTGTTTATATTCAATGAATATATTTGGATTTATGCTACAGTTGTTGCCCATTTTTGTGAATTATAAAATATGGTATATTGTTTTTGTACAATTGTTTGATTAATTTATTTGATTTTAGATTATTTTATAAAATCATTTTTTATAGTTTGTTTAATTGCTGGGTAAATTTCATTTTCTGCTCACCTGTGGAGATATGTATCATTCTGTGTAGAAGTGCTTTTTCGCGCCTTGCGTTGTATGCTTACCCTCCTCGTCGTCGGCGTTTTAAATTAATTATTTTTGGAGGCTCGTCAACTTGTTTTTTCACGAACTCTTTCATATGTTTTGGTCGTGGTCCAGGTAATGGTGTTGGCTTGTAGCAAGGTGCCTGCAAGACTGGTGTTGGCACGTATTTGTGTTTCTTGGGCTCTGAAAAATGGTTAAGTTCCCTTCCTATGCTCAGGCAGCATCGCTCAAACACCCTATTGAAGTCCTCGATAGTTTCTATGTCGTGAGTTTCTTCTTCTTCCAATATGTCCAGTTTTTGATGTTCTTCCAGTTGTCCGGAGCTTGTAGGATCGCCATGTAATGTTACATCTTTCGTGGGTTCGCCATGTGAAGATACCGCATCGTCGCACTGTCGCTTCCGTTGCCTATATTCCTCTAGGCTGATGCGAGGTATATTTCTAAAACACAATCTTTAAATCGTTGTGGGCACGATTATCTAAGGGAAACCTACAGGCAGTGAGTCTGCCACATATTTGGCGCAGAAACAAAGTCTCAGGTGGCCGATATGTCTACTTGTTTACACTTAAATTGCCGAGAACAGAGGCAATTTATTTTCTGCGGAACTAGACAGGCAGTCTTTGCTCTATTAATCAGAATTAAGAACCTATCCGCTGGTAGGCAATGTCGCTAAATCAAACAGCAACCTTAGTTCCTCGATCGTGGATTAATGAGTATGAGCCAAGCCCAACTCGTTCTTTTATTCAAAAATTTCTTAAACTCATACATCATATATCTCTACTCTAAATAGCTAAATTAATAACCAGAATATATTAACTTAAAAAAATGGTTTCTTTGCGCGAAACCAATAATAAGACTTTTACTTTTACTTGAAAATAACTTTATTTAAAGACTCCTCGTCTTACACTCTTCGTATTACGAACTTGTCGTATTAATTCTGAATTTTACACTGCTTCGCCTCGATCTCTTGATAGTTGTGGTCTTTTCCGCGTATTTCGCGAACGAGCCAACTTTAAAATAGGACGGGAAAACGAAAATGATAAAACGAAAAATAAAATCGTATATCGTTTTATTTCGTTGCCTCGAACGTCCACTTCGGACTTCTGTCTTGGAAAAATGGCAAAATTTCTACCTATTACAATACTACTTATAGTATTTCTTATCTTAACAAAAAAAAATACTTAGTCTAAATTTCTTAAATGCAGAGTGACAAACAATACCATGTTTGAATCTTTTCCATATGTGGAATTTCAATACATTGTTGTGTGTGGTCTTCTTATTGAAATTTAGGCGAGGGATCGCCACACATTAGGAAAAACAAAAAATGCTCGCAGCGGGTCGCGAAAACATAAACATGTGCTGTAATATCTAAATTGTGATGCTTTAGCAGCATCAATAGGGAAATGTATTGTGACATAGTCACGATGTATTGACGATAGGGCAAAGCGTTGTTCGTTATGTTACGGAAAGGTGAGGCTGCTGCCGTAACTCCCCCTCCGTTAGATTGTAGCTCCCGATTCAATAATAATCTCGTTTTTCTGTTTCTCGTATTTAACTCTTTTCTCTTCGAATTTATTCGCGGGCTTTCGAGCAGGTGAATTTACGTTAATATTTATTATTTTACGTCTGCATTTAAGTTATATATAAATACAAAATATTATTACAATACATATTAAAATAGTTGAGATGAAGGAAATGATTGTGTTCCGTTTGTGCTTAAATTCTATAAGTTTAATTTCTTTCAGCTTTTCGCCATGTTTGAATTTAATATCCTCGAAAGTGACTTCGTCTTATTTAAAATTTAAAGCGATAAGAGGTGACAATATAAGTTTATGTGAAAATCCTACTACTTTATTTGTGTACACTTTATCGAGCAATTTAACTGTACAATTATTAAAATTTATAACAAAATTTTCAAAATTTTTGAAGTGTTTTCTATTTTGTCGTTAAAATTATTGGCGAATATCAATCCGGATTCAATTACCTCTATAAGTGTATTACTATTTGTTTTCAAAAATTTACATGAGGTATCACAATTTATTGGATTCTTTAAATGCTTAATATATTTATTTTCGGCGAAAATTTTTATCATTGAACTTAACAACTACCTGATTAGGTAAGTTAATTTTAGTATAATTTTTCAGAGCTATTGTACGTAAACAGTAGGTATATACAGGCTTATCGTAAAATATAGGAATATTTAATATAATATACAATATGTTATAGTAATTTCTAGCAACTATTTAAATTTACAGTTCTTGTAATTCGTAAAAGCCTATAAAATTTTGTTCGATTTCGATTCGATCAAGTATAGAACGAGACATTATGCCAAAGCGTGCTGTATTTATGTTATCTATTACTTTATCTACTTCATATGTAAAATCTCTCAGAATGTTTTTATATTTTAGGTAATGAACTTGTACATTGACATTATTAAGTTCGTTAGTAGTCCAGAATGAATAATTTTTAAATTGGTCTTTTAAAGTTAAAGTTTGATTTTTTTTTAATGATTTCCACATTTCTTTCAAACATTTCGTTAGAAATTATTTGTTTCTTTAGTTGATTACTGATTTTATCTAGTGATGTGTCAACTCGATGTACTAGCTCCAGTTTAAGATCAGGAAAGTATTGGATAATGAGGTTTGTTTTATTATCAGAAGTTTCGACAGTGATTTTTGCAAGTGTTGACAAAGTATGTTGATAATCGGTTAAATTAATTTTGTGAAAAATGTGATAATGATCCGCGATAAGATGTATTCGTTGTTTGTTAATTAGAATAACTCCATTTTCTGATTCTAAATTTTCAACTTGGATGTCGCTCGAAACTAACAGTGATATTAGGAATAAAAGGATTCCTTGTAGAAGTTTCGGGTGAGTTGACATCTGAGATAACAAAACGTTTCGGGCGTTTAATATTGACATGTGCTATGTTATCGAGATTACGTTTAGTGTATTTAGACAAATGTTTAGCTGCGCGGTTAGGGGTTTTAACGTATCCGGTGGTTCTCATTTCTTCGTAATTTTCGCGTGTTTTATTTTGCTTATTAATTGATCTCTCCTTATTTAATTTCATTATGTTTATAATTTTAGATTTATCTGAAAGGCCATGATGTGCTTTGAAAGGTTCTGTATCAATAGATGAGTGTATTTGGCGATTATAGAAGCACAGGGAAGTATAAAGGCGTGATTTAGGCGAATCTCTGGAAGAGGTTGTTCGATACTTTGAAGAAATTGTTTGATGGAGACGTTCGACATCACTGTTACCCGTGTGTGAATTGGGTTTGGTAAAGTGTATTTGTATGCCATGGTCATTACACAGTTCTTTTATGAAAAAGTTATTAAATTCGTTGTCGGCAACGATTAAATTTGGTTTACCTAGATTTGATAGAAAAAATAATACTGCTTCTTTTAATGAAGGTTTAGATTGATCTGTTTAAATAAGGCAAGCTGCATATTTGGAAAATTTTTCGATACATGTAGCCACTTTTAGGCGATCGATGAAAAAAACGTCTATATGAAAAATTTGGTTTATATCTTCGGGCGTTTCCGTAATTTTGAATTTCGGTTTTATTGGAGAAGTCGAGTGTTTTGCTGTATTGCATGGCTCGCAATTATTGACGTAGCGTGTTACCAAAGTTTTTAAATCAGGATAGTAAATATGTTGTGAGATTCCTTTAAATGTTTTGTCTATTCCGCCGTGTCCTATTTCTTTTGTATGATACATGTGGATTTGGTAAATCGCTTCTTCCTCTGACTGGAGGTCTTTCAGAATACGGGACACTTTTATAAATTTATAGGAGCTATCGAAGACTTCGTGGAGCTTTAGCTGAAGTTTGTTAAAACAATGATCGTTTAGATCGGAATAAATGGCTATGCTTTTACTAGGAGGCAATTTATCCATTAAATTTTGTACATATTCGTGAAGAAGTAATTCTTCTTCGCGAATTTGGATGCGTGTTTTGTTAATAGGCGGTGGAAAATTTTGGTTGGAGAGTATAATTTGAAATTTGAATTTATTGATGTAATCATCTTTCATTGGAATCGAGGTATTTTGGTTTTGCGATTCTGAATGGATAGTACCTGTACCGTTTGCTTCCGAGGGGAGACAAGTAGAGTTTCTTTGCACTTGTGTGGATTGGGAAGTACTTGGAATGTTGATTAATTCGGGGAGCTAAGTATTTTGCTCGTTGCAAATGTCTAAAATTTCCTGTAAAGTTTGGTCAGGTATATTTCGGGTTATGCTCCGGCATATTGGATTTTCCTGTAAATGAGACTCCTCGTTTACATGTACATCCTTATCTTCCATGAAATTTTTGTCCATACGGGACAAGAAATCGGCAACTCCATTATTTTTACCCTTGATGTATTTGATATTGAAATCAAACTCGTTAAGTCGCAATTTCCAGCGGATTAGCTTTTGGTTTGGTTCGTTCAAAGAATTAAGCCAAACGAGAGGGCGATGATCTGTTTCCAAATTAAAATGACAACCGTATAGATAAGGTCTGAAACTTTTTGTAGCCCAAACTATCGCGAGTAGTTCTTTCTCGATTGCAGAGTAATTGATTTCGTGCGAATTTAACGTTCGCGAAGCATAAGCTAAAGGATGGTTATTTTGAGAAAGCACTGCGCCTAACGCATATTGGGAAGCATCCGTTGTCAACGTGAATTCCTTTGAGAAGTCTGGGTAACTTAAGACAGGTGGAGTAGTAAGCAGAAGTTTTAATTTAGCGAAAGCTTCAATATATTCGAAATTATTTACATTAACTTTAGCGCCTTTTTTCAAAAACTTTGTCATAGGGACTGTTAGTACAGAATAGTCTCGGATGAACTTTCTGTAATACCCCGTTAAGCCCAGGAAAGAACGAAGTTGTTTAACGGTTTTGGGAATCGAAATATTCTGTATTTTATTAAGTTTATCAGGATTCGGCTTGATTCCGTCCTGTGTTAAAATATGACCCAAAAACTCTGTTTGGTAAGTGAAAAAGTTACATTTATCTGGTTGAATTTTTAAATTAAACTCTCTGAGCTTTCTGAAAATTTTACGAAGTGAGTCCATATGCCCTTCTAATGAAGTGCTGAAAATCAATACATCGTCAAGGTAGACTACGCAAATTTTATTTATGTATTCCTTCAGAACTGAGTTTATCATTCTTTGGAATGTCGCGGGGGCATTTTTAAGACTGAAAGGCATTCGCAAATATTCGTAGTGTCCGTTATGTGTCGAGAAAGCTGTCTTTGCTCGATCACTTGGTTTAACTAGAATTTGGTGGAATCCTTTCGCAAGATCGATTGTGGAAAAATAATTAGATTTTCCCAGTTTATCAAATAAATCTTCTATATTAGGTATGGGAAATTTATCACTAATCGTAATATCATTAAGTTTACGATAATCTGTAACGAGTCTCTACTTTGTTTGCCGGGAATTGTCTACCTTTTTAGGTACAATCCACAATGGTGCATTATAGGGAGAGTTCGATGGTTGGATTATATTATTTTCCAACATTTCGGCTATTTGCTTTTCCACTTCTTTTTGGTGGAATTGTGGTAACCTATATATTTTAGTAAATATAGGTTTATCTGAGGTAAGTTTAATGTTGTGCGTTACAACATTTGTCGAGGTAAGTATATCTCCTTCGTGGTAGAATAAATTTTTAAATTGATGAAGCAATTGGTATAAATTACATTTTTCTTCCTCATTTAAATGAGAGGTTTTGATGTTTTGGAGTGTATTTGAGCCTCCAACTGTGGGGGAAATTTGATCAAGAGAAAGACAAAGACTTTTCGATACCGTTTTTGGGTCTTGGTCTTCTGTTATAAAAGGAACTTTGTTACCATTAATTGTAACAGAACCGTCGTTATTATTAATTATTGATTTAGTAGGGACTAACACATTTTGTCCTAGAATAGCGTCGAATTTGGGGTTTGGTAAATTTGTCAATTTCCATTCAATGTTTGAAGAAGGTAGGTTAAATTCTTCCGGAAAATTGGTCCAAATACCTTTTTCTATTATTTCCCTTGAATGCAGACTACTCAACCTTATAGGGTTGTCGAGTGTATGCGATTCGGGAAATATATTTTTATTTAAAAGTGAAGTATTACAACCAGAATCTATTAAACAATGAAGTGTTTTATTATTGATTGTAATGGGAATTATTGGTAATTCCCATTGGCAGGGTTTTCTACTGTTTGGGGGCGATCCGAGGCTGATACTTGAAAATTTTCAGCATCAGTAGCTTCAACAATGCGTGAACGTGGATCATGTCGTTGATAAGTATTATGATATGTTTGATTACCTTGATAATGAGGTTGATATTGCCTATTAGAATTATTGAAAGGGTGTTGTGTTTCCCGCTGAGAATAATGATTATTATTATTTGGTCTATTTACAGAATTATTCTCATATCGAGATCTAAAATTTGGGTTATTTTGATAGCCAAAACGATTATTATTAAAATTTCGCGAATTATTAGTGTCGCGTGATTGATTAAAACTTGTGTTAGGGATAAACTTTGAGTTGAAATTAGTATTATTGTGCTGGTTTTTGTAACCAGATTGAGTGTCGTGAGGCGAATTACTGTCACGAAGCTGTTGTGCTTGTTTCAGTATAGAGTATGCACTGTGTAACGTACCACACTGTCGCATTTCAATTAATATTGATTTGTATTCCGGAATACAAGCTTTAAATCTTGAAAGCGCAAAAATTTCGTTAAAGTGTGGCTGGAAATGTTGAAACAAGTCTTTTTGGGGGTCTTGTGAATACTTCGTGTTTAGTTTGTTTAAAACAATATTGGTTTCACGGTAAACTTTATCAACATTAGTATCAAATTTGATACGATTCATGTCGTTAATTAATGCCTGGTATGGCTCAGAAACACCAAAGTTCTCATATAGAACTTGTTTAATTTGGCACCACCTTGCGAAAGGGTATTTATCAACGATGAATTGTGGTTCCCCACGAATTTTCGTGATCACTATTTGCTCCACATATTGCTGATGGGCTGCCGTTTCGCATAATTGCAAAATTTGATCGACACGGTTACAAAAAGCTTGTAGAGAAATACTATTTTTCGTATTAGAAAACTCATGTAAGCGATTGGCTTCATGTAAAATGTTTTCAAAGGATAACTGAAAATTTGGAACAATATTTGGTACTGCCACCGGTGGTTCAATATTATTCACTTCCGCGTTGTTTTCGAAGCTATTAGCATCAAAGCTACGGAGGTGAGCCGCACTTTCCGCAGGGGTTGACATATTTTCAAAAAGAAACGTATAGTCTCGCGCACAAATAATAAGGACGATTTCTTAATCACAAGAACTGTTCACAATTTTTCGGAGCACAATAAAATAATATATGTATATATATAAAGATACAAAAATAAATGTAACTTGGTTTACTCACGATAACGGTGATTAAAATTGGGGTTTTGTTCCCTCGATGTAAGAAAGCTTTTTTCTCCACGACGAATGCTGGGACCGATAAAATATACTCCTACGGTGATGAAAATTGGGGTTTTGTTCCCTCGATGTAGGAAAGCTGTTTTCCACCATGAAATAAAAGAATCGGTGATTTCACACGATGAATAATTAGAGGCCGGTAACTAGGTCTCCTGGGATGATGAACTATTTTCGTTGTTGAGTCTGTGATCCTCGACTCGAATGATGGAGCGGGATCCTTGCTCGGTTGCTGGTGAGTCTATGATCCTCGACTCGAATGATGGAGCGGGATCCTTGCTCGGTTGCTGGTGAGTCTATGATCCTCGACTCGAATGATGGAGCGGGATCCTTGCTCGGTTGCTGGTGAGTCTATGATTCTCGACTCGAATGATGGAGCGGGATCCTTGCTCGGTTGTCGTGAGTCACGAACAATGTAGGTTGTTAACTGACTGCGCCAGTTGTGGTCTTTTCCGCGTATTTCGCGAACGAGCCAACTTTAAAATAGGACGGGAAAACGAAAATGATAAAACGAAAAATAAAATCGTATATCGTTTTATTTCGTTGCCTCGAACGTCCACTTCGGACTTCTGTCTTGGAAAAATGGCAAAATTTCTACCTATTACAATACTACTTATAGTATTTCTTATCTTAACAAAAAAATACTTAGTCTAAATTTCTTAAATGCAGAGTGACAAACAATACCATGTTTGAATCTTTTCCATATGTGGAATTTCAATACATTGTTGTGTGTGGTCTTCTTATTGAAATTTAGGCGAGGGATCGCCACACATTAGGAAAAACAAAAAATGCTCGCAGCGGGTCGCGAAAACATAAACATGTGCTGTAATATCTAAATTGTGATGCTTTAGCAGCATCAATAGGGAAATGTATTGTGACATAGTCACGATGTATTGACGATAGGGCAAAGCGTTGTTCGTTATGTTACGGAAAGATGAGGCTGCTGGCGTAACTTGATCGGGTCTTTTATACTAATCCTTATCTCTAATTTCCCATGGCTTGAGACTGTAATTAGATTGATGCTATATTCATATCTGGAATTGCGGATGCAGATGTGCAAGTCAGCAATTCTTTCGTGGGTGGTCAAGAGATATTAAATTCTTAAGATAAGCAATTCTTAAGATAAACAAGATTTGAAAGGAAATGAATGTAATAAGTAAAGGCAAATTTGATTATCAAGCAAATTTGATTGTGATATGAGAAATTTAATTAGTTTTGTTATTTTAATTCTTGGATGCTATTTCCAAAGGACAATATGGTTGTTATCTCTTTGTCTAAGCATTTTGTGGGTGTGGGTTTAACTATAGGTATAGGTGGAACTGAGGGTATAGGTGTAACTCCTCCCTTCTTATGCTTATTGTTGTCCTCGACAATTTTTAAAATGGGTAATTCAATTTCTTTTTCGTTAGTTATATTGACTTTGAATTTTGATTTTTTACAATAAAAATATGCTGCTGTTAGAGTTGTAAATGCGATGATTAATAATATAAGAATGGTTCCAAAGGTAATTGTATTTTTTGTATTGATATACTTGATTTCGTTTATTTGTTTTAAATTTTCTATGTTATCTAGTTGTATTTTTTCAAAATCTAGTTCGTGTATGTAACCTGTTATATTTTTTATTGGGTTTAAAGTTAGTATTTGTTGGAATTTTTTAATTTCGTTTATAAAGATTTTTCCAGCTATATCTATATTACAATTGCTAAATCTTATAATGTAATGTCCATTTAGGTGATACATTTTCTCATTACAATTCTGTATAATTTTTCCATTTATATTTGTTATAAATAAGAGTCCTTTTTCGATCTCGGTTACGCTAGTTTTATTGTTTGCTTTTACAATACAGTTTTTTGTTTTACATGCTAACTTATTTTGAAGTTGCTTTACAAATTTTTCAGTCTTAAAATATTCTCCATGGTATAATATTACTTCATAAATATTAATATTTAGTGACTCGTAATTCTTATTTGATATTTTTCTTACATAGTACGATAATGTAGGTTGAGTTAGAACTGGTACATTGATTATACATATAATAATATTTTCTTTTATAAATACATTTATTGTTATGTCCTTTAATTCATCGAAAGAAATATTTAAGTCCTTTATTTCATCATGTGTTAATATAGAACGTGACATTAGTCCTGATCTTGCTGAATTTATGTTATCAATGATTTTTTCGAGTTCGTCTTATATTAGGTGAAGATTATGATTTAATTGTATATTTATTAGGATTTTGTTAGTTTGTAAAGTTGTGTTGTTTACGTTTCTAGTTAGCTGTTGGTACATATTATTCGTTTGGTTTATATTTAACATTATTTTGTTGAGGTTGTTTTGAAAAGCGTTGTTTATTTTTATTTGTTGATTCATTGATTTAATAATTTCGTGGTTATTTGAGTCTATTATTTTTAAGTGTTCCATGATTTCTTTGTAATCTTGGTTATCCATTAATCCAAAAAGCCATTTGTAAACGCTTCCGATAGGATCGATTAATCCTCTTTTAATTCTGTTTGAATTTAGGGGTTTGTATGTGGTTCTGTTTCGTCGATTTCTCGTTTTGTTAATAACTTTGTTAAAATGTAAAAGGTTTAATTCTCCGCGTATTGTAGCTATTGTTTATATTATGTGAGGGTTTGGTTCGATTTCGGATGTGATTTGATTTTTGTATTGGTTTAGGTCTATTCTGTGATAAATACGGTTGTGGTCTTTAATTAGTCTAACGGGATCCTTTTTGATTAGGATGATGCCTGAGTCGGATTCTACTTATTCGACAATTATTTCTGTTTTAGCTATGGGTGCGATGAGTGTCAATATTAAGGTGAACATCAATGTCTTCATCGTAAGGTGCTGTAATTATGAAAGCATTTTACCTTGTAATATTTCTAGGATCATTTGTTTTCTGAAGTGGGGTATATCTGCTTGTGAGAAGTTGATAGGGTTTTCTTGTGAAATGTATCTTGCAAAGATACATGCAAATACTCCACAATCATTGCTGTTTTCTTGCAAAGGGATATCTCTTTCGTTTACTAAGGTATGTTCTGTGGTATCAAAGGGTTTATTTAATTTATCTAAAGATTCTTTATTTAGGTAGTCCAGAAGTAATTTCGGTGTTTCGTTATCAATATTTCCTAGTGAATCATATATTTTAATGGTTTTGTCTACGAGATTTATGACTGCTGTTGTCCAATGGTTATTTTTATATATTGGGATTATTATTATTTTATATCCGTATATGTTTATTTTCCGTGTCCAACGTTTGATTGCTTGATATCCTGATTTTTGAAGGATTTGAATGAAGAATGTGTTCATAACATGCATTTTATTATTTTCTTTATTGTATTTTGTTATTAGGTTAAAGTAGAAGTTAAAAATTTGATCGCTTAGCCAATTATCGTTGTTTAACGTGTTTTTATCTGTTTTAGTTATGTTAAGATTGAATTTTGATATTAGAGCTGTATTTATCGGGCTATTATTTAGTTTTTCTTGGATAAACTCTTCCTGTTTAGGTGAGATGGTAAATTTTTTATTTTTTATTATTTCTATTGGTTCTGCTGTTTTTATTGGTTCATTAGCGTATTTTTTGGTTCTCTTTATTCTCCAAGGGTGAATTTTTGTTCTGTTTTTATTTCCTATTATTTTTCCTTTTTTTATTTTTCGTTACCTAGATTTTTCTGAATTTAGCCTTTTCTATATGTCTCTCGCTCTCCTAGTTTTTGATGAATATTGGGCCTTGTTTGAAACCTGGTACTGGTTCTCTATTTTTGTTATGGTATTCTATCCATTTTAGTTTTTTGTTAGTTATTGTTTTATATAATTTTTTTTTAACGTTTCCATATTGTACGTCTATTGGTTTTGCTTGAACTGTTGAGTGTATCGTGCTATTATAGTGTTCTGCTGCTTTTAGGATTTGTTCGCTAATACTAAGGTACGGTTTAGTTTTTATTAGAATTCTTATTTGTTCTAACAGTGTGTTATGACATCGATTCATATCCGAGTTTCCTGTATGTGATTAAGGGGATGTGTAATGGATGTCTATGCCTTCTGTTTTTAAGAATTCTTTGATGTTTATGGTGTTAAATGCATTGTCTGCTATAAGTTTTTACCTAAAATTACAATTTTTTCACGAATTAATTGAATGAAGGTTATCGCGTTTTTATCTGTGGTTTACTTAACATAAAGGTGTTTGGAAAACCTGTCGATTGCTGTGAAGAATTGTTTCGCTTTTATTGTGAATAGATCTATGTGTATAATTTCGTTAATAATTCTGGGGGTCTCTGAGATTAGAAATTCCGGTTTCAGGGGTTTTCGATCATACTTTACTTCATTGCAAATGTCACAATTGTTAATATACATATTTAGTAACGAATTTTAGGAATCCATTGAAATAATAGTTGTTCTTTATTTCAGCATAGTTTTCTAATATTCCACGATGATTGGTTTTTTTGTGTACTTCTTTGATTTTGCTGTAGCATTGTTCTTCGTCGACTAAATCTGTTGCATGTTCAGTGCATTTTATGAATTTTAATTTTGAATTATTAGAGTACAATTTTATTATCACTTGTTGGATTTTGTTCCATTTGTGGTCACTTAACTGGCAATATATGCCTACTTGACCTTTTCTGGTATATATTGTCTTAGAATATTTATGATAGTTTTTTCATTATCTAAGTCACTATCATCGACGTATATTTTCCTTTTTTTATTTATTGTTTTCATATCGTTCTGTTTAGTTCTAGTTATAATTAGTTGAGTTTTATATATGTTTACAATACCTTCTTTAATTGGTATATGGTCGTTTTCATCTTCAATTCCCGAATGAATAGTAGCTTTGTCGCTAATATCTATTTCTATTCCTTCAGACTTGTTACTATTGGTTAAAGTGTTTATTTCGTTTTTCTCTGCATTCATTCTGCTAAGAAAGTCGGCTACTTTATTGTCCTTGCCTTTTACGTATTCGATATTGAAATTCTATTCGTTTAACTTGATTTTCCATCTTTGGAGTTTTGAATTAGGCTCTTTTAGGTTACTTAGCCAAACAAGAGGCCTGTGGTTTGTTTTGATATCAAATTTTACGCCATATAAATAGGGACGGAAGTATTGGGTTGCCCAGACAATAGATAAGAGTTCTTTTTCTATTGTTGAGTAATTACGCTCGTGCTCGTTTAGAGTTCTGCTGGCAAAAGAGATGGGATTTCCATTTTGCGAAAGGACAGCGCCAATTGCCTTGTTTGAAGCGTCAGTTGTAAGAACAAACTTTTGTTTGAAATCGGGATATCTGAGGATGGGGTAATTTGTCATTAGGTCCTTAAGTTTTTCAATTGCGGCTACGTATTTGGGGTCTTCTGGTTTTATTTTATATGTTTTTTTTTCAAAGCTTCAGTGAGAGGTGATGCGATTTTCGCATAGTTGTTTATAAATTTGCGGTACTATCCAGTAATACAGAGAAATGACTTTATCTCTATTGTGGTTTTAGGGATTTTGAGATTTTTGATTACGTTGACCTTTCCCGGATTTGGTTTTATACCGTCGATTGTTAAAACATGACCTAAGTATTCAGTATGTTTTGTGAAAAACTTGCATTTATCGATTTGAACTTTAAGTTTATATTTCCGTAGAGTATCGAATATTTTTCGTACATTAACTTCCATTTCTTGGAGTGATGTAGCAAAGATAAGTATGTCATCTAGGTAGACTACGCAGATTTTGTTTATGTAGTCTCGAAGGACTTCGTTTATCATTTGCTGGAATGTTGCAGGTGCGTTTTTCAAACCAAAGGGCATACGATTAAACTCGTAGTGTCCTTGGGGGGGGGGGGGGGGGGGGTAGAAAATGCGGTTTTATGTCGGTCGTACTCGCTAATTTCTATTTGTTGGCAACCTTTTGCTAAATCTAGGGAGTTAAAGTATTGGGCTCTTCCCAATTTATCAAAGATTGAATCGATATTGCGGATTGGGAATTTATCGTCGATTGTTTCGTCATTTAATTTTCGATAATCAATCACGATTCTCGATTTTTGTTTCCCTGAGTTGTCCCCCATATGGGGGCATTATACGGAGAGTTTGAGGGTTTAATAATTCCTTGCTTCAACATATCGTTCATTTGGGTTTCTACTTCCTTTTCATGGACAGATTGAAATCGATAGATTTTAGAATACAGAGGTTTATTACTTTTTGTAATAATTTGATGTTTTGTTTGAGTGGTACATGATAGGTTTTCTCCTTCTACATAGAAAAGATCCTCATATTCGTTGAGTATTTTCTATAGAGAAGTTCCTTCTTCGTTGTTTAACTCATTAAACAGTCTTCCTCTGTTATTTTCTGTCTCAAAGATATTTTGAAAGTTTATCTCATCGGGTATCGCAGAGTTAAATTTTAAGGTTTGGTTGTTGATTTCCATATTTCCTTCTCCGATATTTAATTTTGCATTTAGAGGATATAGGAGATTTTGTCCGATTACAGCTTTAAATGCTTTGTCTTGGAAATGCATGATATTCCATATTATTTTGTGGGAATTTCGTAATTTGAATTCTTCGGGCATATTGGATTTTCGTTTTTCTGTAACGTTAAAAGTACATCCTAAGCCGTGTACTGGTATTGGCTCAGTTAGTCTAATTTCGTTGTTGTTAATGAGGATTTTTGTCTATACTAGATATAGAAGCACCGGTATCGATTAAGGGGGGAATAATTTCACTATCTTTGGTTAAGTTTACTATTGGTAAATGGTTTCCGGGGCAATTTGCTGAAAATTTTTATCCATCGGTTCGTATTCGCGATTATTAGCATTACCGGGATTATATCTGGTGTTTTGACGACATATGTTCGAATTATCGATTTGCATTCTATCGGGTTTATTGTATCGATTAAAATTTGGATTTATAATTATTGTGAGTGAAATTTTGATTTCTATTAGTACGAAAGTTAGGGAAATTGTTATTGCAGTGATATTTATTGGGGTTATAATTTTTTTGGTAATGGTTAGTTGGTTTAGGTTGGTAATTATTAAAATTTTTACGATTATTATTTTGTCGATATTCGCGGTTATGTTTAGGAATGTGTCTGTGTCTATGTTGTATGTTGTCGTATGTGCTACTGTTTGTGTTTTGTTGCATGTCGCGTAATACATTAAAGGCTTGGTTTAATGTTTCACAATTTTAAATTTCAATTAGGTATGCCTTGTATTCTGGCAATAAAGATTTAAATTTGTTAAGGACTAAATTTTCGTTTCTGATTGAATTAAATTCCATGTGAAGCTCCTTTTGTGGATCTTGTAAAAATTTGGCATTCAACTTATTTAGTAGTTTGCTTAAGGTATAATATACATCGTTTATGTTTTTGTTACTTTATGGATTTTATTAACTAACGTATTGTAGCTTTCGTTGATGCCAAAATTTAAAAGTAAGATGCGTTGAGTGTTGCTCCATGTTGGGTTTGGTATCTTCTGTACCACGTTCCTTGCTTCGCCTTGAAGTTTATAAAGGATGGGTCTCAGGATGTAAGATTGTTGATCTCCTGGTTGAGCTAGTTGTAATAGTGCTGGGGCTTCATCTAGGCATGATGTAAGCGCATATTCCTTGTTGTTTCCGTAGTAGATCGGGAATTTGCGGGTTTCTTTCAGGATGACCTCGAAAGCAAGTAGTAGCGGAATTTGTTGCTCTTCTGCCATTTTGGTGGTTTCACTTTTATTTTTAGTTTTTTGGTTTTATTAGTTTTTTGGTTATGTTTAAGGCTCCCTGGCGGTCTCATCAGAGTAATTTAGGTACGTTTAGACCTTAATTTATTGTACTACCTTAAACTTGAATTTTTTTATTATTTTATAGTTTTCGTATTTCTTCTTTTTTGTTTCGACTGAAGTTTCTTCAGTCTACTTTTTTGAAGAACGAAAAACTAATTTATTTTTTTACTCAATCAAATTTTCTTTGATTGGTTGTTAGTTTAGTTCACTTGCACTTTTTGTTGAATTTTCTTCAACATTCGCGAGTTTCACTAATTTTTCGGGGTTCGTTGTGTTCAAAGGGGTTCCTCCCTCCTTTGACATACGACTGCGCCAGTTATGTTCAACGTATATATTAACTTAAAAAAATGGTTTCTTTGCGCGAAACCAATAATAAGACTTTTACTTTTACTTGAAAATAACTTTATTTAAAGACTCCTCGTCTTACACTCTTCGTATTACGAACTTGTCGTATTAATTCTGAATTTTACACTGCTCCGCCTCGATCTCTTGATCGGGTCTTTTATACTAATCCTTATCTCTAATTTCCCATGGCTTGAGACTGTAATTAGATTGATGCTATATTCATATCTGGAATTGCGGATGCAGATGTGCAAGTCAGCAATTCTTTCGTGGGTGGTCAAGAGATATTAAATTCTTAAGATAAGCAATTCTTAAGATAAACAAGATTTGAAAGGAAATGAATGTGATAAGTAAAGGCAAATTTGATTATCAAGCAAATTTGATTGTGATATGAGAAATTTAAATAGTTTTGTTATTTTAATTCTTGGATACTATTTCCAAAGGACAATATGGTTGTTATCTCTTTGTCTAAGCGTTTTGTGGGTGTGGGTATAACTATAGGTATAGGTGGAACTGAGAGTATAGGTGTAATTCGCGCGCCGTGTTTTGGTTCTCACGGTACAGTATTTCCCGTTCCCCAATCAATATACATATCCCATACTATTCAGTTGCAATTATGACCTAAATTTATTGCACTCGAATGTATATGATTAGCATAGGGCATTAGTGCATACACAGACATTAATTGGATCAGTATTTAAAACAGTTTACCATGTCTTCAAGTACGAATGAATCATTGAGGTGGGTCGTGTCTGAGTTCAAAGTTAATTATCGATCGCACATGTGTTGAGAACAGGAGTACTCTATGAATTTATCGAAAAGTAGGAAATGCATGTAAGAAATGTATGTATGATTGGTGGCTATGATGTTGTATGGTTTGTATATGTACTACAGACATTTCCTTGCACCTCTTTATGCCTAGGAACCCAGCACAGTGCTACTTTGTTCTAGTGTAATGAGAACTTACTTCACGAACTAAGCCGCATCGAAATTTCAGGGCAACGAGACTCTCGTCTGGCCTTATTTGACGTTAAGTCCTGGAATTAGGCAACGAACCCGTTGGTCGTGTTGGCAAATTGGGTTCGGCCTCTAGTTGACTAGACGGCGATGGCTGCTGGCAGGCCAACTCTGTTCAGTGCGTAATGTCGTGGGTACGGTTGGCTAGACCAAGTCCCGAATCTCATTTTTGAAAGATTCACCCATCTAGATTGCCCGGTTTACATGTTCGACAAAAATAGTCCTAAGGACTTCAAGTAAAACAACAAAACTTTCTGAGGCTCGACCTCCTACTTTACTTTAAGATTATTCTCGCGCGCGCATCGGAAAACGACCGCGAGTTCAACAACGCCAACTCGAGATAAACTAACACCTACGTTACCAGCGAAATACGAAAAACGACGGAAAACCAGCGAAAGAGAAACCGCGCGAGCAAACTAACTCTCGGGCGGCTGAGCCACTGCTCGGCCGGAAGGAGACGTCATTGGAGGCACGCCGGTCATCGATGTTATTGTCTGGGCCCTCCCAGCCTTAGCTCAACGCAACATGTGTAGCGCGCTAAGCTCCTATGTATACTTACCCCTGCCGAGCTCCAAGGTCCTCAAACCAAGAGGTAGAAAAATCACTGGAACTCTTGTTAAAATTCATTTATTTTTTTAAATTCATTTTTTTCTGTTATGGTTGAGTTTGTGATTTTTAAACAAACTTTCTTGTCACAGTCCATTAAGACTTTCGCTTATTCATAAATTTTTTTGTTCTTCTGCACATTGTTATACAAGTTCTAATTAAATTCCTACTTATTTTAAATATTTCTTCTTCATCGCAGTTATAATTTTGTTTGTTCTTCTCCCATTCTAAGCGTCTAGCTTAAATTTATTCATTATCATTAATCGGCCTCAATATTTTTACCATTAATTTATATATTTATTTCAAATTTAAATATGTACTTGAATATCATCTCTACTTGTGTGTTCTCCTGTTATTTAAATTGTTACAACGTTCGCAATGTATTTTTCTTTTTCTTTTTCACATGATCGGGACTTTATTCTGCAACAACCATTACTAACTGTAAATATCTTATATTAATTGCTTCTACAAGGTTTCTAGTTTAATTTCATATTCTAGTTATTGAATCGTGATAATTTACTACGAAAAACAAATTAAACTTACTCTTAAATCAATCATATCGATTCACATATAAATTAAGATGGTATAGGTGGTCGTCGTCGTCGTCTTCGTCGTCGTGACATGGAGGTGGGCATTGCAGCCCTAGCACTGCGACCTGCTGGTCGATTGTACTAGCCTCATACTTTTCTTTTCTGGAGTTAATGCTTATGTCTTGAATCTTCCGGATGAGATGATGAACCTCATCAGGTCGTCCAAGGCTAAGGTATGGAACTCCTTGTCTCCTATTTGAGACATGCCAAGGGCTCTATATCTGTTTCTGGAGAACGCGGGACAGTAGCCTACATAATGTGCCGCTGTTTCCTCGTCCTCCTCACATCTAGTGCACCATGCATCGTCCACTATTTGCAGAAGAGCTTGGTGACTTCTCAGGCGTCCGTGGCCTGTAATCACTTCTGTGCGTTTTTTCAGTCTGACTCTATTTAGTTTCAGACAGTATTTTGCGACATCAGGTCGTAGGTTTGGCAGAAAGAGCTTTGTCTGTCTGCATGTTGGTAGGTTGAGCCATCGTCTTCGATGTTCTTCCCTGAGTGTCTCATTGATCTTTTTTGAGATTAGATTTATGTTCGTTGGCAGAACAGGCTCAGGACCAACCGGTGTGATCTCTGCTCCCTTCTTAGCCAGTTTGTCTGCCTCTTCATTACCTATAATGTCCACATGTGCTGGGACCCAGGTAACTGAGACTCTGTTTCTCTGGCTCAGCTTTTTGAGGCTGTTCTGGGCACACTCCACCATTGAAGTTTTCACATTGTGGGAGCCCAGGGCCTTGATAGCGGCCTGACTGTCTGAACAGATTTTTTTTTGTATTCTTCTGTCTTGTAAGAGGTCCGCGGCTTTGGCTATGGCGTGGACTTCAGCTTGAAAGATGGTTGTTTTTGTACCCAGAGGTATCGATATTTGAGCCTCATGTGGTGCAGGGCGTATATATATTCCCGCCCCAGCCCCGACGCTCATCACTGATCCGTCTGTGTACACTATGATATCAGCGGGCATGTGAGATAGGTGACCGGAATTAGTCCAATCATTCCTATCAGTCAAACTCGTTGTGAAATTTTTTCCAAAGAAGAGCCTTGGGATTATGTAGTCGTTGGGCAGATCAAGGAGTGAGTACACTTTTAAACTCTTTAAAAGTTTGAGGTGTCCCTCAGTCACGCCGCCGTCTTTCACCATCCCGGTTCTCCTTAGGCGTGCCATCGTCTTTGCGGCATGTTGCTTCACTGATAAGTCCAGTGGCAGCATGTCCATGATCACGTTGAGTGCTTCCGTGGGAGTGGTTCGCACCGCTCCAGTAGCACTCACTAGTGCTAGTCGCTGCACCGAGCCTAGCTGACTTTTTGTAGTATCTAGGTCTGACCGTTTCCACCACACTATGCTTCCATAGTGTATGACCGGTCTTATGCAGGCTTTGTATAGCCATATCACATTTCGAGGTGAGAGTCCCCTGGTGAACATGGTGAGTTCTGTCTTGGCTGGGTTTACCGCCAGCCCGTTTCTTCTACACCATTGGTGCGTGATTTTAAGTCCTTCTTTCATCCTGTCACACACTGTGCCGGCAAACTTGCCTTTGCATAATATGACCAGGTCATCGGCATAGCTGATGGCAAGAAAGTCTTGTTGGTTAAGTTCTGTCACTAATGAGTTCATTTGTGAACACCACAGGAGAGGGGAAAGTACGCCTCCTTGTGGGCACCCTTTTGTTGGGGCTACTGTTATACTGGTGTCCCCCAGTGACGCTGTTATTTTTCGTTCAGCGAGGAGAGCGGTCAGCCAGCCCGTTATCGTGCCGCTTATCCCATGTCTCTCTGCTGCAGACGTCATTCCACCAAATGGGGAGTTGTCAAAAGCACCTTCTATGTCTAGGAAAGCTCCCAAAGAGAAGAGTCCGTCGTTAAGGCCCCGCTCGATCCCGTGAACGAGCTCATGCAGAGCCGTCTCCGTAGACTTTCCCTTTCTATAGGCATGCTGTCCCGGATGCAAGGGCCTCTCTATTAGTGCTGTTTTTTTCACGTGGACGTCCACCAGTCGTTATAGTGTTTTCAGCACGAAAGATGTGAGGCTTATGGGTCGATAGCTTTTCGCTATCTGGTAAGTGGTTCTCCCGATCTTTGGTATGAATACCACCCTTACCCTCCTCCATAATTCTGGTACATATTTTAGGGCCAAACTGGCGCTGTATATATTGCACAGATGGTTGGTGATGGAAGCCATTCCTTCCTTCAGCAGGATGGGATATAGGTGGTACTATTATTCAAAGTTAAAAGAACTAAAAAAATATACTTCTTTTCTTGAAAAAACTTAAACTCAACGGATGAGGAGCTTGGATGTAGAATAAGGCAGAAACTTTCTTAACGGAAAGCAACTGAGCGCTAAACTTTAGCTTTTACTTTTGGCCCATATTTGACGAGAGGCACATAATTTTCTGACTTTTACTTAAATTCGATGCTAGTAGTTTTGGCATTGTGTGACTCACATAATCTATCTAAAAGTTCTTGGCCGAAAAAGTTGAAGCCACGGCGGCTTTTTTTCGGCGCCGCTCAATGTCCTAATCACGAGCCCCCCGAGGACAGCGAGGCGCTTCGCGGCTCTTCTGGTCACCCGCTAGCACTCCGAAATGCGAGATGGTCGCCACTCTTATTGCCTGCATGCGGTTTCCGATCGGGCCTCGTCCACGTAACGTGAGAAGGCGCGTGCGCGAAAAGATTGCAGTTTGGATGGGGCGCGGAAGATATCGCGATACCAGGTAACCTGCTTCGTTTCGAAAACCGGTGTCCCGAATTCCCTAGGACAAGTCCTCCTTCAACGAACGACAATCAATCACCTCCCATTCCCAACATAACCGGCTCCTTGCTACCTCACCGTGGTGGATAAGGTGAGCACGTTTCGAGTGGTGAAATGTTTCGATCTGGCTTTGCGCAGGAAATTTTTTTGAACTTTATATAAAAATTAAGGAAATAAAGCACGATATTACAACACAAGTTAGAATGCAAGTGCTCACGAGCATTCTTGCCTGAGATGAACTATGTCCGGAAATCCTTCGAGTTTAAAGTGCCCAGGATCTTTCCCTTGTCGTCTTCAAACTTGTAACAAGCTGCTCCGATACGCTCCACAATTTTGCATTTACGAAACTTGGAGTCTAGTTTGGCGTTGTAGTGGGCTGCTGCGTTGCTTTGTGCGAAATTGCGCACGTATGTGGTGTCGCCAGCCTGGAGTCGGGGCTCCCGGGATCGAAGATTGTATGTCCTTGCCTGCGTCTGGGATGCCTTCTCTAAGTGAGTCTCGACCTCAGTTCGATGGTTGGTTCGCGGAGGGTTTGTAAGCTACGTAACAGCGTATACAAACTACCGTGTCCTATCATGTTTTGACCGAAGACCACGAAATACGGGGAGAGCCCCAGGGAGACGTGATGAGAAGATTTTAAGGCGCATCCGATAGCAGACAATCGACGATCCCAGTCACGCTGGCTCGGGTGTACATAGGCGCAGATTGCGGCCAGGACGGACCGGTTGACACGCTCCGCAGCATTCGCTTGCGGACCATACGAGGTCATACCGGATCCCGTAGTCCTGGAGCAGCTGGTTGAAGTCTCTGGACTTAAACTGGGGTCCCTTGTCCGAAACGATGTTTTCTGGAACACCGTATGTATGGGATACGCGTTTTTCGAAAAATTCGGCTATTAATTCGGTCCACGCCGTTTGAAGTGGTTCCAGTAACACAAATTTGGACAGATGATCCAGGACCACAAGGATACACGTATTGCCTGTGTAAGATCTGGGATACGACCGAACAAGTCCGTGTACGGTCGCTGAAAGATACGTTCGGGCGCGGATTGGGGTTTCATGGGGGCACGAATACTTGGTTGGGCGGTCTCGTCTTTTTGCAGACCTCGCAAGCGTCTATATACTCGGCCACTTGATGGCTCATATGCGGCCAGTAGGAGTACGTCTTGAGACGCGGCAAGGTCTTTCCGATTCCCCCATGGGAGCACATAGGGTGATCGTGTGCTCTTTTAATCAGTTGTTCGGTGAGCACGCTTGGTACCCACAGCTTCCAAACGTTTTGATCTAATGAGACGTTGCCGGTCGCATGCTTACAGCGCCGGTACACGAACCCATCGACAACCTGCATGTCTAGACATTGTTGCTGCTCGTCTTTAACCTGTTGTATTATATTCGTGTACTCAGCCGACTCAAAATGCGGAGAAGTGAGGTGTATTGCAGTGATTTTTGATGTACAATAAGTATGAAATTAAGAGCAGAAATAAGGAGCGCCCTAACCAAAGTTAAATGATAGCCGAAGCAAAACCACCTACGCCGAGCAAGCTTATACCTGCTCGAAATAATGGCATCGGCGAGGCAACTCACCTGTGCCACAATTTCTTTTGGCAGTAAAACTCGAAGTCTTGATTAAATTGCTAGGTGCCAGATGTGTAGCACAATAGTTCTTTAATTTTGACTTAGAATTCGACTGTACAAATTTGTTACAAGCTATGGCTTAAATACTATTTTACGACGGTCACACATTGACCATCCCTTAGTCATCATCAAATCAAATGGGTAAAACACAAATATTTTCTCATGACCCTTTACAAATCGATTTACATATGTTCCTAGTAATGGCTTGCATTCCTTATTGCCTATATGTAATTCGATATCTGGCACGGGCCATTTGTGCAAACCTAAACACTACGTAATGTGTATTGTTCTAAATGATTTGGGAACAGTCATGCAATTTGATCGTTTGTTCATGATTCATTGTAAGAATGCTTTGTGAATTTTAATGGGTGCATGCAATCGCATCATTTGCTGATTCATTGCAGGAATGTAATGTATCATTACACTATCTCTTAGTGATCATCTCTTACTTCGGCTATTTCGTTCCCTTCTGTGGAGTAGGCACGAGATAATGAATCTGGCACCACGTTTTAACTTCCTTTTCGGTGGAGGATTTCGAATTTGAAGCCCTGGAGTCGCAATGCTCACCTTGCTAGGTGTTCATGTAAGTCCGTCAATGCCATCAGCCATTGCAAGGAGGTATGGTCAGTCACGACTTCAAATTCCAGGCCCTCAACATAGAGCCGAAATTTCTGAATGGCAAGAACAGCGGCGCGGCACTCCTGCTCAGAGACGGTGTAGTTCCTCTCAGCAGCGTTAAGCTTTTGGGCCACTTTACTACCATCTTCGGTCTTCTGCATAAGCACCGCTCCGACACCATGTTGACTTGCGTCACAATGTATGGCGAATGGTTTTTTGAAATATGAGCTATGCAGAACCAAGTCGCAAACGCGGATATGCTGTTCTCGTACCATACATAGGGCTTTCTTTTGGAAAGGAGGTGGTTATCTCGGCAAAGCCAGGCACAAACCGACGGTACCAACCGCACATGCCTAGGAATCGTCGTAGTTGTTTGACGATTTGCGGTCGTGGGGAGTCTTTGATGGCCTCCACCTTCACGGGGTCGGTACGTTTGGTGCCTTCACCGATGATTGGCCGAGATAATTTACTTTTCGCATGAAGAATTTGCTTTTCTCTACCTTGAGGGTCAAACCAGCTTTTCTCAAAGCTGCAGCGACTTCCTGCAACACAGAGATATGTTCGTCAAAGGCAGTGGTGATAATCAGAAGGTCGTCCAGGTAGATGAATACCTGGAAGCGTGGGTGTGCTGGAATCACTTTGTCCATTAGTCGTTGCATTGTTTGCGGTGCATTGCACAGTCCAAACGGCATGGTAACAAAGTAGTAAAGGGGCCGCCCAGGCACGGTGAAGGCCGTCTTATCCTTCGAGGTCTCATCAAATGGTATCTGCCAGAAGGCGTCCTTTAGGTGTAAGCTAGAGATGAACTGTGGTGTCGGCAACTGACCTAGGATACCGTCAATGATGGGTAAAGGATAGGCATCGTTCATCGTGACCTGGTTTACCTTCTGGCGTCCAGACACATTCGGACTTTACCAGGTTTGACCACCATTGTCACAGGAAATGACCACCTGCTTTGAGACTCCTCAATCACCCCCATCGCAAGCATTCGATCCAGCTCAGCATATAACACTTTTTCTATAGCTGGCGAGATGGAAAAATACCGCTGTTTGATGACCTTGTTGCGTCCTACATCAATCACATGAGTGATTAACGTTGTTCGCCACAAACCTTTGCGAGCATATGACGGAATGCTGGCGATGGCGGAATTGAGGATTTACTGCTGTAGTGATGTTTTGTGGTAACGAAAACTTTCTGCTTCCAGTACACTAAGTGTGGTGGGAGTTGGTGCTACTGTCTTTGTGAATAAATCTGCTGCCAACTCAAAAAGGCGTACAAAGTTTATTCCCAGATAAAGGTCTTGGCTCAGAGAGGGGATGATTATAAATGAAAGCGTTTTTGTTCTACCGCGGAAGTCAATGGTGCCTGTGATGTGGCCAACAGCTTTGTGTTGGGTGCCATCACACGTCCTTAGGTTCAGTTGTAGTTTTTCCACTTGGTGCTTGTACCGCTCAAGGACCTGTCGCGCAAAACCCGACGTGATGCAGTTTAAGCTTGCTCCGGTGTCGATCAGCCCGCTAACCATTTCTTCACCGAATAGTTTTACGTCAGCGTATGGTCTGAAATCAGCTTTCGGGCGATCCACAATCGTTGCTGCTACATATCCTTTTTTGATGCGCAGGACCTTCTTCCAAAAGCGCCGGAGTCGCATGGTAGAGCGTTTTGGAACCTTTGTGAGAAGGAGCTTCTCTCCAGTCCCTACCAAAAATGCGCTGCCGGGCTCGGCGATATTTCAATAAACAGATGTGATAAGGTTTCCGCGGTATAAAGTTCCTGGAAGACTGTGAGTGAAATGGTTCCTCAGAAGACAGGAAAGTGTGAAATGGGTCCTCAGAAGGAGGTAAGGTGTGAAATGGGTCGTCAAAAGGAGGTAAAAGAGGCTCTTTAGTGGGATTTCTATTCAAAATCCTGATGGATTTGAGACAATCATGTTTAGCTAGATCTGGATCAGCTGGAACAGCTGTGCCCCAAAGAGGTTTGTGGTACGCAGCTGGCATATGAGCTAGCGGTAATGTGTTGTTGCGGTCTCGCCTTCCTCCCGTTTTTTGGATCACTGCATGTAGGATACGTTGGTTTGTATGTGTCCGGCCTGCCGCAGCCATAACAAAAGACGGTTTTTGCTGGCATACAGTTCTGATAAAAATTACCAGGCTCTCTAAAATTCCAACAGATTAAATTTCTTTCCATCGCGTCCACCATACAGTCTTCGTCGTATTCCCCAGAGAAAATTGGGTCATCTTTCCGAGCTGGTTCATGCCGAGGGTTCGATATGCTGCCGTGGTCGTTGTGAATCCGCGGACACAATTCCTCCAGCTGTCGTAGGACATTTTGCGCATGAACGTGAGGCCTAAAAGTGCCGCGTAGTACGTCCAGTCGCACCTTTCGCCTTCCATACTCTCTCACCATTTGTACGGAGGACATTGGTACATGGAGCAAACTGTTACGAAGCTCTAGTCTCAAGTTTAAGCACAGTAGCTCTGCCAAATGGGCTTCTCCCATTGGGTGTACAAGTCGGTCGGAGCGTTGGAGCACCGTGCCGCAAAACGCATCGACCGGCTCGTAGGCTCCTTGTTTACGGCTGCGCATCAGCTCATGGACCTCCATCTCAGACATTCCGTCGCCGAACCGCTGCCGCAAGGCGTGGCAAAATGCGTGCCAGTCGATGCGCTCCACGCTGCGCATGTATCACCAGTACCACTCCGCCGCTTCCTCCACCAAGAGCACATGTAGGTTGTTGCAGATAACTTGCAACAAGACCCTTCAATTTTATCTTAAACAACTGCACCTTCTCAGTTACCATGATTCAGTAGCCTTCAGGTAGCGTCGCTGCCTCAAAACCATGAGGAGGTCGGTTCGATCCTCAGAGTTGCTTCGATTTTTTTCCCTTCCATTTTTTTACATGCTCGGGTTGCAGCTTTCAGTTGGAATGCGGATGAAAGGTCAATGCCAAGTAGCGGGCTGATGCGACCTAGCAACTAGGAAAGATCTGGAATCCGCATCCAACTAGAAGCCAGCGGGAACGATTTGAAAATTGGAGTTTTTTCGCCGTATTTGATGTTCATGGTGGCGGTAACGTGAGTGAACATTGTGTAAAACGTCTTCAGCAGTACATAGTTAGAGAGATAAATTCTAAAATGAGGAATTGATTAAGGAAATATTATTATGATTCTTGCAATTGCACGAAATTATATTCTTTTATAAATTATATTCCTTTATAAATTATATTCTTTTATATTTTTTTTTGTAAAACGATTTGCATTAGAGCACACAAAAATTTTATGACGTTCAATTGATGTGAAATAATTGTTAAGGGAAAAAAACCTAGCGAGTGAATTGAAGTGAAGTATATTTTTTGGGGGTTTCTGGACAACTAACAGCTGTAAGAAGCGCTCATCATCAACCAGGGTAAGTTGGATACCGATAACTATTTGGAGTAAGGTTGATATTTTTAGTGTGTGTTGACTCCACTTCACTTTGGGTTTTTTTTCTTTTCCTATTTTTCTTCTGTTATTATAATTTTTTTGAATCATAATTACTTTTTTTATTATTATTATTATTTAGTTTTCAGATTTTCCTTTTTAATCATAATATTTTTTGATATTTTCTTTATTATAGTTTTTTCTTCAAACCTTAATTTTTTATTATTTAGAATTATATTTTTTGTAATTTTTATAAGTTTATTATGATGTTAGTTTTTTATTTGAATTATTTGAAATATATATATATTCCTTTTAACAGTATCATGGCCTAAGTTTTTTTTTTTCTTCAGGCTCAGTACCAACACCCAATCCTGATTCCCATCCCTTGTCCATGTTATTTGGATCGACACGGGCCTAGCCTAACCTCCTAAAGAACCACACCCACGCGGTGAGCTTTAGCCGGCATCGTTGCGCTATACAGGGGGTGGAAGGCTAGGTTCAAATAAATTTTCCGTGACCGCAGTGTCAATACGCTGAGGTCGCAACAAATGGCGCCCAAAATGGATGGCTTTTAGCTTTGAATAGTGATGAAATTAATGGATAGTATTTAATTTTTCTTGCATTTTATTTGACTGTACGGATTCACTTAAAAACTCATTAAATTTTCGCATAAGTTCTATTTTTTCTCCTTATTTTGCATTTGTTTTATCTTAGTTATTATAATTACTTTCATTTTTATTAAATTTTGACAATTCCTATTTAAATTTTGTTACACTTTTTTTTCCTTTAAAAATCATTTTTGTAATATTGGTCACTGCGGTCGCGGTGGCGCCCATTGTGTCGAAATGAGTTAATAGCCCCGATATTAGCGCATAACATAATATGGTGACGAGTGCTTCTATCAGGTATGTGTGTACTGTATCTCCTTTCACGGGATAGCTTAGCGATGACTAAGCACTTCGAATCAGAGGACATTCCTGATTTCTCGTCCACCTTTCGTGGTTTTGAGGTAACCTCCTAGCGTCTTTTATCCGGTGTGTGGTTAGATCCTTAGCAGATCTCAACACAGCCGTGTCCGCCTATGAGGAGACTTTGCGAATAAAGCACAATTCTAGGAGAGCTTCTTCACCCGGGTTTATATGGAAAGAGCTCTGTCTTATTAATTAATTTTCATAAATATCCAATTTTTTTTTCCTCCTAACATTTGATACCCCTTTTTCCTTCCATTACATCCAATCAATGTTAATGTTGGTGCTGAGCCTGAAAAAAAATATTGATCAAAATATTCATTAATTATACACATTCTACAATTATTGGAATTTTTGGATTTTTGGTATTTTTGGCTATCGGAATTTTTTTGTGTAGTATTAGAGCATAATTTTTGGATTTGATACGCGATTTCAGTTTTTCTTGGTTCCCTCGCATATATTGAGTAGATTGGATTTTATAGTAATCTTTGTTGACATCTATCATAGGCACAATGCCAAATACGGTACGTAGGTCACATGACTCGGGGCTCGAACGTTTAACTCGGGGCCTAGGTCGTATGACCTTGTCACCCACAGAAACTGAAACTCAACCATGTAGCGTACACACGTCTCCGCCACCTAGAGATCGGCCAGGAGAGAAGGTTCATCCTGAAGAATTTTCTGCTCAAAGTACACCCCCTGGGGACAATGCTGTTGATAGAATAAATTATCGTCGCTTGGAAATGTCACAAGCCCCTACGATGAACAGATCGTCCATTTCGCTTCCACCATCTAAATGGAATTTAAGATTTGACGGATCTTCGCGCGGTGCAGACGTTGAGCGTTTCCTTTTCCGCGCCACTACTCTAGCCGATAACTACGGCGTGTCAAGAGAGACCCTCGCCGTAGATTTTCATCTGTTGCTGGCAGGATAAGCCGAACAGTGGTATTGGCGGTATTTAGAGCAAACGCCAATCCTGGTGTGAGCTCACTTAGTGAGTGCCCTTGAAGAGCGTTTTGCGACTCAACAGTCGGACGTGGACGTGAGACGCGCTACGGACGCTCGTTTACAGCGTCCAGGTGAGTCCTTCCAAGATTTCCACGACGGCTTGGAAGCGTTAGCATTACGACTAAGGGACACGCTGCCCGACATGGATATGCAACGCATCCTTCTACTGAACACGGATCTCCGTTTAAGAAACCATTTGGCTGGTGTGGAGTTTCATTCAAGCCAGGCCTTGGTTCGTTGGTGTGTAGCAATAGAAGTGGTGTGGTACCCAAATGGTAAGGCCCTGGAAAGAAATCTCTATATTGTCGCTCAAATGCAATAGCGGAAATCTGCAGTGACTATGATGATCCCAAGGAAGAGGTAAATGCCATTGTCAGACACCAGGCTGAAATCGTCCCTCAGAGCCGTTATCCGGCTCCCACATCAAGTAGATACCGACAGACTGAAGATCATCCAGCAATGGCATCACTCTCAACATCAACAAATACACTTCGCGCACGCCTGAGTATGGATTTGCGGGTATGTTGGAAATGTCAGGATGACATTCATTTATGGAATGTTCTCATCCAGTGCAGAGACAATTTCGCTTTGGATGTGGAACTCACAAAAGTTAAAAATATCGATTTTATGTTATGTGAAAATTATTCTTTATTGTTCTTTATCAAAAATAATAAATTTATGAATTGAAAATTTGAACTCATTGTGAGCTATTTCTCTTAGTTGTGACAACAGCATAACGATTCTTGGTTCTATCATGAACACCTTGCTTTGTTGGTCTAGTCTGGCACTTATTTTGTATATCTAATTCAATATTTTTTCTCGTTTGTTACAGAAACATTTGTTATTGAACAAGTTCAAGCAGTGAACGTTGGTTCTGTCCATCTCGAACTCTTAACCGGGATAAATCATCCAGGCCTACTGCATTTGTAAGACGCACTACACATAAGAAAGTAAGGCTGTCAATATGGACAGCACAAACAAAGGAGTATCTTGCTTCATGTCGATAGTATTGCTATTTTTAATTTTAATCTTTATCATGGCTCTGCAAGCGGAAGCTGGCGATCCGATAGGTAAGTCGTCAACATAATTTTTAAATACAATTAAACTTATCTTCTCCAGAATTTTTACATTCCTTGGGAAATTGTCAAACAGTTCACCAGTTGTTTCGATTTTTTTTTGCTAAATAGCTAAGCTGAAATGCATATGCACTTTCATCTACCAATGGCACAAACGAACCAACTTTATTTTATGAGACATATACCGATCTTGATTAAGGAATAATACCATTGTGATCGGCAAAAAAAGAACTTTTTTCGAAATTTATTTCCACAAGATATTTGTATTTGTGAAGACGCGTCATATGACACCGAAACCGATGACATTTAGTTGTTGGATAATATATAATTATCGACGTATAAGATTCATATGTTTTTAAATGTTCAATCGTGATTTTCTTGAAACGACTCCCAATCGGGAAATGCTGGTCGAAGTGTGCAGAATATGGGGACTCTGTACACTCCACCACATCGCAGGCCTCAACAAATTTGTACCACGGAGACCGCCTCGAATACTGACCCGGAACTACGACGCCGACAGTAAGTGCCGACCGTTCATTCCGTGACGTTGCTGTCCAAACATCGGACAGTAACACAGTCCCAACCACAAGTCCAACCACCAAGCCTCACGCCTCACGATTCAAGCGATCGTATAACTATCTGAAAACCCGTAATTTCTTAAAAAAATCCTGCCTTAAGTCGATAATTACCCCTGCTTGAGACAATAGACATTTCGCTGAGATAGCGATAAAAGGGTGAAAACTATTAGACCTACTAGATAGCGGGGCCAGTGTTAGTATCTTTGGTTCTACAGGGCTGAAACTTATTGACGAGCTTGGCCTTCACATGCACCCTCTGAAAGCCACGGTCAAAACTGCATCAGGAGATGGCGTTGCCGTTCTAGGATACGTTAATAGCTTAGTGCGTTTTAACAATCACACACGTATGATCCGATTCTCAGTAGTACCTGCCCTTACAAACTCTTTATACCTCGGAGTAGACTTTTGGGATGCCTTTAACATTTCACCCATATCACGGCCTACCATCAATGCGGTAACGGAATTCTCGAAAAGTGCGTTTCATGAGTTGCTTCCCTAGGAATCCACTAAACTTGACCTGATTAAGAAAGATTTTCCGTTCTTCAACATATTAGGATTGGGCAAGACGAATTTGTTGTCACATCACATAGACACTGGTACTGCCCAGCCTTTAAAACAGAGACATTATGCCGTATCTCCTGTCGTTCAAGCTCTGATAAACGATGAGCTAGATCGAATGCTGTCCTTAGGCGTAATAGAATAAAGTCATAGCGCATGGAGCTCCCCGGTGACGGTAGTTCGGAAGCCTGGAAAGGTGCGGCTATGTCTTGATGCCCGACGACTTAATAAAGTTACGGTCAAAGACGCCTATCCATTACCATTAATCGAAGGACTCTTGGCACGTCTTCAAGCCACCCGATACATCACGAGTTTAGACTTGAAGGACGCATTCTGGCAAATACCCTTGGACACAAGCTCTCGGGAGAAAACAGCGTTCGCCGTTCCCGGCAGGCCGTTATACCAGTTCACGGTCATGCCTTTTGGCCTCTGTAATGCTCCTCAAACAATGTGCAGACTGATGCACAAGGTCATCCCTCACCGGCTACAAGACAAGATATTTGTATATCTCGATGACTTGCTCATAACAAGTTCCAACTTTGATGAGCACATGGAATCACTTTCCACAGTGTCAAAATTATTGCGGAAGGCAAACTTGACAATCAACGTGGAAAAAAGTAAATTCCTGCAAAAAGAAATAAAATATCTTGGCTATGTCGTTAGTGACGGGACTCTGAAAACCGATCCTGAAAAGGTAGCGAGCATCCTAACTTACCCAGCACCCAAAACGGTGAAGGACATCCGGCGGTTCATGGGCATGGCAGGCTGGTATCGGCGGTTTATTCCAAATTTTGCTTCCTTGGCGAGTCCTTTAACAGACTTACTCAAGGCAAAACGGGCGTTCCGTTGGACAGACGCCGCTAATAAAGCATTCCAAGATATTAAGCAGCGCCTTGTTACTGCTCAAGTTCTAACTAATCCCGATTTCGGTCGGCCCTTCTATATCCAGTGCGATGCTTGCACTACGGGCATTGGCAGTGTGCTGTTCCAAAAGGATGATGATTGTGGAGTGTATCCCATCGCATTCATGTCTGTGAAATTTAACACGGCCCAGCGCAACTATAGCATCACGGAATTAGAGTGCTTAGCAGCTGTGCAAAATGTTAAAAGATTTCGAGCATACATCGAGGGGTTGCCTTTCACCATCATCACCGATCATGCCAGTTTAAAGTGGCTCATGAGCCAGCAAGATTTATCTGGCAGATTGGCTAGGTGGAGTTTGAAGTTACAGGGATTTGACTTCACTATTGAGCACCGGAAGGGAACACAAAACATTGTCCCTGACGCCTTGTCACGCGCATGTGAAGCTAGTGCGGTTGAATTGCCTCCAGCCATAAATAACTCCAAACAGCACGACATCGATGAGGTGATCCCTGACTCAGTTTTTTTGGACCCTGAGTATACGGATTTGGTCGCGCAAATCAAAAAGAACCCCACAAGCTTCCAGAATGTGTCCACCACCGACGGGCGTGTGTATCTTCACACCAGACCGAAAGGAATCCTTCATAATGACATTGCCAGAACGAAATTGTGGATCCCAGAGAACCACAAAGGGAATCTCATAGCTCGCGCTCATGATGATCCACGAGGCTCTCACGCAGGAATAAAGAAGACCATCGAGGTCTTACAAAGATATTATTACAGGCCTCGATTAAGGCAGGACGTTTCCAACTATATTAGAGTCTGCGAAACCTGCAAGCAAATTAAGCCACCTAATTTCACCATGGGACCATCACTTGGAGCACCCAGGGAAACCTGTAGACCCTTACAGCGATTGTTCGTGGACTTTCTTGGTCCATACGCACGCTCAAGGTCTGGGAATACCCAACTACTTGTAGTGCTTGATCACTACACCAAGTTTATTTGGCTGAAAGCACTACCGAAAGCCACCGGAGAAGCTGTCGCCAAATACATACGAAACGAAATTTTTCTCACTTTTGGAGTGTCAGAAGTTCTGCATTCGGACAATGGAGTTCAGCTCGTTTCTGAGTGCAACACTGTCGAACTCCATTTTACACCCCACAAGCGAACCCAGAACGAGCAAACCAGAGTATACTGTCGGCGATCCGAGCTTATATAGGGGAAGATCATAGGAAATGGGATGAACATCTCGCAGAGTCCTGCTCTGCGTTTCGAAACGTTGTGCATGACTGCACGAGGTTTTCACCGCATTTCCTTATGTTCGGATACCAGCCTATCCAACATGGCTCGGATTATGGTCTGCTCCGAAGACTCCACGCATTTGAGGACGGCGAGGTTTTGCTCCGCTCAAATGGCGACAGATTGCGGCTGGTTCAAGACCGAGTGCAAGAAAGGCTGGCAAAGGCACACTGTAAGGGGGCATGCGCGTACAACTTGCGCTGTAAAACACGCAACTTCTCGCTAGGTCAGAGAGTCTGGGTGAGAAACCATGCCCTAAGCAACGCTGTAAATCATTTTGCTGCCAAATTTGCTCCAAAATTCGTGGCAGCAAAGATAACACGAAGGGTAGGCACAGTGGCATATGAGTTGGAAGACGACCAGGGACGTTCACTAGGCATTTATCACGCACAAGATATTCGTGCTTAACATTTAATCTCAGCCCGGCAATGAGACTTATCTCCTGGGTCGTGGTCGTCCCCACGACTGTTGCAGATAACTTGCAACAAGACCCTTCAATTTTATCTTAAACAACTGCACCTTTTCAGTTACCATGATTCAGTAGCCATCAGGTAGCGTCGCTGCCTCAAAACCATGAGGAGGTCGGTTCGATCCCCAGAGTTGCTTCGATTTTTTTCCCTTCCATTTTTTTTACATGCTCGGGTTGCAGCTTTCAGTTGGAATGCGGATGAAAGGTCAATGCCAAGTAGCGGGCTGATGCGACCTAGCAACTAGGAAAGATCTGGAATCCGCATCCAACTGAAAGCCAGCGTGACCTTTTTCACCCGGCCCCAAAAAGATGGGAAGGAGTGGAAAAACAACGGGGTACGAGGCAGTTGGTTGTGGAAGGAGAAGGTGTTAAGTGGAATTTTGTTAAGAAAAGAAAGATCACGAAAAAGTGAAGTTGGTTGTGGAAGGAGAAAGTGTGCAGTTCGTTTGTTAGAAGAAGAAAAAAGAAGATCGCGAAAAATTAAGGAAGGAAGCTAGTTTGGGAAGTGGAAGGTTCCGGATCTCCGAAGATCACTGCGGTGTCGAACTTGAACATTTTTTTGTGAAATTGAAGTGTATTTTGGGAAGCAGGAGTCAAACTAAGATTGAAAAAATAAAACGATTCAAAAATTAGAGTTTTTTCCCCGTATTTGATGTTCATGGTGGCGGTAACGTGAGTGAACATTGTGTAAAACGTCTTCAGCAGTACATAATTAGGGAGATAAATTCTAAAATGAGGAATTGATTAAGGAAATATTATTATTATTCTTGCAATTGCACGAAATTATATTCTTTCATAAATTATATTCTTTTATAAATTATATATTATTTTATATATTTTTTTGTAAAACGATTTGCATTAGAGCACAAAAAAATGATGACGTTCAATTGATGTGAAATAATTGTTAAGGGAAAAAAACCTAGCGAGTGAATTGAAGTGAAGTATATTTTTTGGGGGTTTCAGGACAATTACCAGCTGTGAGGAGCGCTCATCATCAGCCAGGGTAAGTTGGATACCGATAACTATTTGGAGTAAGGTTGATATTTTTTTTGTGTGTTGACTCCACTTCACTATAGGTTTTTTTTCTTTTCCTATTTTTCTTTTGTTATTATAATTTTTTTAATCATAATTACTTTTTTTATTATTATTATTATTTAGTTATCAGATTTTCCTTTTTAATCATAATATTTTTTGATATTTTCTTTATTATAGTTTTCTTTCAAACCTAATTTTTTTATTATTTCGAATTATATTTTTTGTAATTTTTATAAGTTTATTATGATGTTAGTTTATTATTTGAATTATTTGAAATATATATATATATTCCTTTTAACAGTATCATGGCCTAAGTTTGTTTTTTCTTCAGGCTCAGTACCAACACCCAATCCTGATTCCCATCCCTTGTCCATGTTATTTGGATCGACACGGGCCTAGCCTAACCTCCTAAAGAACCACACCCACGCGCTGAGCTTTAGCCGGCATCGTTGCGCTATACAGGGGGTGGAAGGCTAGGTTCAAATAAATTTTCCGTGGCCGCAGTGTCAATACGCTGAGGTCACAACAAGGTGTTGGCACAGTAAATCGAAGCTACCACTTAAGGTCGTCTCGTCAAAGTCTGAATTTAAAATATAAATTTATCCACCAATAAAGCACCGCTGCGCCCGCTGAACTTCGCGTTCCAACACTGAATTATGGTCAGAACCCGTTCCGACGAAAGGTAAGAGGACTGCGTTCTCCATTCAGAGGCATCTTGCGGCCCTTGGGGAGGCCCTCTTTGTCGTGCTCGTGGTGACCTTTCCGAGTACGTTAGATATCCCGGGGTTTGCTCCTCCCGATTGCGGCGAGCTAGTTCTTGTTGTAACCCCTTGCTCGATAAATCGCTGTATTTGGGCAAGGGATATATCCGCTGCTGCGGAAGTATTGTCTGGTTGCTGCTCGAGCGGACTTAGCGCTCTCGCAGGTGTGAAGTCAGTTATATTAAAAGGATCTGTTGGGTTACCCGATAATCCTTCTTCTTCATCCCTTCCTTGGCTGGACGAAGCCTGCAATCGAGTTGGATAGCGGTTTTCTTTTGGCTTAACTCCTTGTTTAAGTTTAAGAATGGGCGCTTGCATTGCTCCTTCTACCGGAAGGCCTGCCCCTCCATGCTGGACTCAGTCCAAAAACAGCTTCAGGTCGCGAGGTTGGCACGTCCTCCGGCACACTGGGAAACTCTGGCGGCTGCTCAACGACTTCTCCATGGAGGTAGCGTGAAAGGAATGCAGGCATGGTGTTTGCACTCAAGTTTCACCTTCCGCTCTTTCTTCGGAGCAGATACTACAACCGTTGTTGCTTGCCTTCGGGTTATGAAGAAGCGACATCAAAATATGGGTTTAACTTTCAATTATGTCTACAAGATAAATTCACAAAAAAAACGTTAGTAATTATATCTATGAATAGCTTAGTATCGACGAAAAGGAAAGTTGCGTGTGTATATAAAGGATGTGGAAGGTGTTTATGAAATGCGACTTATATATATAACTGCCGAGTTATATATCTTGTTACTACTGAAAATTTGAGTTTGAAGGGTTTCACGAGAGTTTTCTGTGCGATTTCTCCAGCCTCAACCAAGACCCAGGGCCCCGGCAGAGGTAAATAGCCTCCAATGAAGTCCTCCCTCCGACGAGAGTGCTCATTTAGTTCATGACAAAGTTTATTCCCGACAAAAAAAAATCTCTAACTTTACCGAGGCGAGTGTTCATTCAATTCCGAGCTGCCAGAAGAGCGGACGAACGCACGGCGCGATTTAGCACTTAGTACCTCGTGTTCCAGTGACCCCCGACATCCAGTGTACGCGGTTCACTACACCTATCCCGCATTTTAAAATGTAGGGTACTCCCAACACATAAAGGCACAGGACAGGAATTTGCTTTATTTATCCATGGTAGAGTTCTATCGTTTCATTGTAAAAGACTTCTGAGTAGTTACCTTTTGTTTAAGATCGTAAATATCTTCAATAAGTGTGGTTTCATGTCTCTTATCTTCTTGGTGCAGGGTAAGATTTTCCTTAATGCGGTCCCAATTAAGCAAAGCATCATACATATACGGCACTTAGTTTATAATTGCCATTATTTTATTCCTGATTGATCCTCAAAATGATTGAACATAGGGAATACCACTTGTGGGGCTAATTAGTTTGAGAATTTCATAGACGTAGATAAACGCGCACAGAAGCCTTGGATTTCCTTTGCTGAAGATCCTTTGTGGTATCTGCCACTCTAATCTATAAGCACTGCGTATTTGCCAGTTGTCTTTTGTTAATCAAAGGTTCATTCCCTAAATTTTTATTGTCAACAACTTCGATGTTAGCTATTTAAATAGTTTCGTGGGAATTACCTATAACTTTTGTATTAAGTTCATTTTCTGTTATAATGTACTTGGTTTTATTATTATTATTTGATTTGAGAATGTTAGTTAGGTTTGATAAGATAAATGATTCATTACTTGCCACGTTATCACTTTCGCTAGAGACATTATATCTGTCAAAAAACATTTTTTATCTAATAAATTATTTTCACTACAGCTATTAGAGTCTACTAGCCTTTACTTTGGTGGGTTTCGGGGAAAAAAGTATGGGATTTCCAGGAAACATAAAATTTTCGGGACACAAAGAGCAGCTGTCGACTTGTATGCAAATTTTTGGTTGCATTTTTTTCGTGTTCCTCGCACCAACATTGCTTTTAATTACCGATTTTCTTTGTTAATTAGCTTTTTCTGCATTTTACAACGACAATCCTGCATGTATGTTGAACAACACAATACCCAAGACGCTTATTTTATCACCGATAATCCAAACTGAGTGGTGATGTTTCGCGTATCCGATAATCCATCGGTATTCAATTTATTTATTTCCGGCAAAGCAAGGCAACAAATTACAACAAATACATAACCCTAAAATACATGCTACACTCAACATTAATTTACACAGTAGTAAGCACGTCAAAATTTAGGGATGTATGGGCTTTATAAATGTAGGATTTAAAATTGAACTTGGAGATGGTAGGGAGTAGTGTTTGCTCAAAGTGTTAAAGATCTTACAGGACCTAAGGAGGGTATAGAAAAAAATTGACCGATATAATTATGTCTCTAAAAGTGGTATTAATTGCTTCATCGAACTAATTTTTTCCCTTTCATTATAAGATTATATTAACTAACATTTTTATAAAAATTCAAAGAATTTTCATTTTAACGAAAAAAATGGCGGACCTTTCCGTTAACTCTACGCATAAGGTTCCGTACAAGGATGTCATCGACCACTTTATATACGTTTCTCCACTTATTTTGAAGATCCTTTGCGGTTTTAGCAAGTTTGTTTGTTTTCTTTAGTATTTTCTTCATTTCAGCCTAATATCTTTCGATTGGTCGAAGTTCTGAACAGTTTGGAGGGTTAGCTGTTTTTGGTACCACGGAGCTGTTGCTGTCTTCATGCCACTTCATTGTTGATCGAGCATAATGACTTGTCGCTAAATCTGTCAAAAAGCTACAGATGCGTCGTGTTTCTCGGTAAATGGTTTTAATCGCTTCTCTAAACACTTTTCGATGTACGCTGCTGAGTTGATGGTACCCTTCGCCACAAATTCCTCTGATTTGAGCCCACATCGACATATTGCCTGCCAAATCATTTTGCATACCTGATAAAGACTTAAACTTATAAAAAAAATTCGATACAGTCCTTATTAACAGGTTCATTATCTGCATACTTAGTAAGATGCTGGTATTTAGTAAATAAACGCGTTTTACGTGTACTTCTTGCAGGTACTATAAGCTTTATTTTATTCGTCAAATACTCCACATTAATGTGGCCCCTAATCACGTCAAAAGCGAAACAAGAGGGAAACACTGTTCTTCTGGCTTTAAGTGTCAACAAATTCAGAAGCTCCATTCTAACTACATAAGGTGGCAAGATTTGATAGTCATCAGGGCTTTGGGCACGCCTTTCCTAGACAACCTCACGGAAGTAGCTGATCTGGACATTGGCTGCATAGCCAGCTTTATTCGAGAATCTGGATGCTTCTCGTCATTCCGCAGGTTCTAGTGCCGCCCTTAAATTCTGTGGTATCACAATGGGCCTCTCATGGTCTAAGTGAGCTACCTTTGGATTAAAAGGGGCTGCCACTACAACCAACCAACCAACCAACCAGAGCTTTAGAGGTCTCAAAGCAAACAACAAGAATTGTTTTTGGATTGACTCTATTATCGTATCATGAACTCCAAAAATTGGGTTCCATACATTACAGGCATATTCAGGTAATGGGCGAACCAGTGAGGTAAATAATGATTAAGTTACCCACAAATTTTAAACGCTTTGGCTCATCTTTTAATAAATTACATGACATTTCCCAACGTTTAGATAAATTTCATTTACATCACACCATTGCTGGAGGGAAGTTAATTTTGATTAGAGGAAAACAGCATCAGATTGAGACTTAATTGTGTGATATATCTTCAGATCGTCAGCATAGAGAAGATGTGATAAGTTCAAGAGTTTGACAGATAAACCTTATATAAAAACATTAAAAAGAAGAGGGCAGAGGTGACTGCCTTGAAGTACATAAGGATGTACGAGAATTGACTTGGACAAATATCCCCGAAATTTTGCTAATTGACTTCGGTCTCGTAAGTAGGACCTGAGTCAATTGCGCATAGAGCCGGTGATTCCTACTTTCTGCAATTTGGAAATCAGTATGGAGTGATCGACCCGGTCAAACGCTTTACTAAAATCTGTGTAGATAGCGTCAATTTGATAACACATCTCCATTTTACATAGGACATCAGAAACTAAAACCATGAGATTGGTTGTAGTTGATCGGCCCTTGCGGAAACCATGTTGTTGTTCATTTAGAAGAGGCTCAATAATAGCTGAGAGTTTTTGGCAAACGATTTGTTCCAATAATTTAGGAATTATAGATAGTATGGCAATACCTCTATAGTTCAGGATAGAGCGTTTGTCACCTCTCTTAACGATAGAAATTATATGGGAAGATTTCCAACAAGTTGGGAAACTCCCATTTGTCAAAGATTTATTAAAAAGAAGGTGAAGAGGTGCTTCAAGCTGGTCCATACACTAGACCACAAAAAATGGGGATAGCAAATCTGGGCCAGGACTCTTATTAACGTCAAGCTTGAGCAACATCTTTCCTTGAGAGATACATGTCCATAATCAGTACCATTGGATTAATTTTAGAGGACTCCGTAACTACCGAAATATTTGGCGATGAGAAAATCTCTTGAAAATAGTCAGCAAAAAGATCACAGATTACTTTCGGAGAGCAAGAAACGATATTATTCAGGGTCATTGACGCTGGATAACCCAATGATTTCCTTTTGAGATTAACAAAATCAATGAATTTCTTAGGATCTCTGATTATATTTTCGCCAGTTAAATTTACGTAGCATTCATAGGGCTCGCGGTATTTGATTTTGTAATCTTCTGACAAATCAAAATATCTATTTTTTGAAATTCTCGCTAATGATGGTTTTCGTGCCGAGCGGA
Source organism: Oxycera nigricornis (assembly GCA_963942545.1). Taxonomy (NCBI): domain Eukaryota; kingdom Metazoa; phylum Arthropoda; class Insecta; order Diptera; family Stratiomyidae; genus Oxycera; species Oxycera nigricornis. The sequence continues at coordinate 78,283,949 of OZ012660.1, forward strand.
CACAAAAAAAAATTAATTACAACCGAAAACGATAAGAAATGAAACGCTTGAATATTGGCGGAATAAAACAATTATACTCGTATTTTAGCCGTAGCGACAGACAATCGTTTACAAGTGACCGGTGAGCGTCAACTGGGGTGAGGAGTTCTCAGGTTTCCCTCTTTATGAAATATTTTGCCTTGCTGCGTCAGCGTCTGGCTTTCTAGATTTTTCTATGAAAAATTGTAATATTTTGTTTATGGAATCATTCAGAGGCTCTTGGACGTAGGCACATACGAACTAAAAATTGACATTCATTATACTTCGCGGATACAAATAATTATAAAAATTAGTTGAAGTATGATGCGCTTAATCCATCAATAAGCCTAATCGTGGTCGTGCTGTCTGGTGGCGGATGGTAAATGATGGCACCTGAAGAGGATGCCGTCCGTCACGCCAAAACCACACTTCCCCACTTCATTAAATTATGGAACCAGCCTTTAATCTGGAAGTAAATGAACCTCCATCAATGTGCAAGCATAGTGTTAGTAAGTTGCTAACCAAAAAGCACACTAGTAGCCAAAAGTTGTCGGCTAGACTAGGAGGCTCAAATCCTTACTAATATATACAGTAATAAATGTTTATAAAATGGATACATTCCTATCAGTTCTTGAAAAGAAACCAGAAAAACTTTTTTCATGATGCTGAAAAAAAATTCAATTAAAAATAAAAAATCATTCAAAGTTACCATATGAAACGGGTTAGACTTTGTTGTAAAGTCAATCAAAATTTTAAAATGTTTGGAAAATTTGAGCAGAATTTTAATAGTTTTTGCAGTCTTTTAATTAAAAAAAAGCCGCTTAAATTTTGAAAACCATCAAAATTTCAACCAAATTTGCATTTGTGGTAATCAATCATCATTACCAATCCACCAAAAGCCTTACGTAATCAGTGGATGCCCCCGTATATGATATGATTAATATTAACTCATTCCTGTTACTGCTATGAATACCTTTCATTATTATTATTTAAAGTAGTAGTATTTTCAAAATTATTATTGTGTTTAATATTTTTAATGTTTATCTAGATATTACTGGGAAGTCGACTGTGTGGACCTCAAAGGTCGCATTCCGCGGTTTGTTATGTCTTGAGCTCTAAAAAACATTTTATAAACTTAATCTGTGGGTCGTTTGAGAACATTTCGCGAAGTTTTTCTTGTACAATATTATACAAGTGATCTGACAGCTCTGAATAGATACCAGTGACGCCTTGTTTTATGTACCTTCTTAAGATTTCGCTGAGATTCTCAAAACCGTACTTTGCGGTATAAATGATTCGCTTTTTATGCACAATTTCCAATTCACAAGTTTTGTTATTAGTCAGGATGATCTGTGTTCTGTATTTGTTGATGATTTCTTCCTTAATCGGAATATGATCGAAGATTTGTTCCTCAGCGGGATGGATAGTTGCCATTGTGTTGTTGTCATTCCCTTCCTCTATATTTTCTAGGATTCCAAAATCAGAAAACGTGTAAGTTTTATCAGATGGTGCATTAGGCTCATCAGCTTTTTCTTCAGCATGTTGGATGTGACTTAAAAAGTTTGCTACTCGGTTTTCCTTTCCTTTTATGTATTTTATTTTAAACTGGTACTCACCCAGTTTAAGTAGCCACCTCTGATGTCTGGGAAAAAGATCTTTGCCTCTATATTTTGCATGTAGATATTTTCTAGGTTGGTGGTCTGTAAATATCTTAAATTTATTTCCATACAAATATGGTCTGAAATAGCCTACAGACCATATGATGGCTAAAAATTCCTTGTCAGTAGCAATTCAAGGTTCTCAACGCGAAGCAAATGGGGTGACCTTCTTGCGAGAGAACGGCGCCAATTGCATAATTTGAAGCGTCGGTAGTAAGTTGAAAAGATTTGCTAAAATTCGGAAACCGCAGAATGGGATGTGTACTAATTAGATTCTTAAGCTTTTTGAAAGCTTCAACGTAATTAGGATCTTTAGTGTTAACCTTGATGTTTTTCTGAAGATAATTGGTCATAGGTTGTGCCACTTTGTCATAGTCACAAATAAATTTTCGACAGTAACCTGTAAGTCCCAGGAAACTTTTTATTTCCTTTTCATTTCTTGGTAACTTCAATTGCTCAATGGTTTTAATTTTATCTGAGTTTGGCTTCAGTCCTTCTGAAGTTATTATATGCCCTAAAAAGCTGGTTTCTCTCTGCATAAAATTACACTTGTCGATTTGGATTTTTAAACGATTATCTTTTAAATTTTTAAATATTTCTGTGATGGCATTTATGTGCTCCTGTAAAGACGTGCTAAAAATTAACACATCATCCAGATAAACGACACAGGTTTTGTTTATGAATTATCTTGAAACTTCATTCATGAGCCTCTGGAATGTCGCTGATGCGTTTTTAAGACCGAACGGCATTCTTATGAACTCATAGAGACCATGCGGAGTCACAAATGCGATTTTGTGCCTGCCTTCTTGCTTTACCAGAATTTGGTGGTAGCTTTTAGCCAGGTCTATTGTTGAGAAATATTGAGCCCTCCCGAGTTTATCTAACAAAGACTCTACATTTGGCAGGAGAAATTTATCGTCAACCGTAATCTCATTCAATTTACGGTAGTCGATAACGATACGAAATTTCTTATTTCCGGAGTTGTCATTTTCCTTCGGAACTACTATTAACGGTCTAGCGTATTTTGAGCAACTTTTTCTAATGATGCCTTGGGCTTCCATCTCGGTTATCTGCCGTCGGACCTCCTCTTCATGCTTAGGGGGATACCTATATAGTTTAGCATTGTTGTTGTTGTTTTTATTTCATGCTTAATGGCTGGGTACTGGTTAGCTTATCGCCTTCCTTATAGTTTGGTCTTGGACTAAATCCAATATCATTCGATCGGTATTGCCCTGCATTCTATTGGAAAGATTTAAGTGCTCACGATTCTGTGGATGTCTGTTATTGTTCGCCTGTCGTTTTATTTGTCCATTATCATAGTTAAAGTTTTTATTGCGATCACTTCCAATATTCTCACTGCACTTTCACTTTTTACTTTTTTATATTCGGGCCTTATGCACGAATCTTCGAATCTTCTTTGGGTCATGATTTGGATTGTTTGATCCAAATCGTGTAATCCTAATATTTTGTCTAGAAGAATACCCTGCTTTATCTCTTTGACTGTATTTACTAGGATTGAGTTTACATTACTTAAATCTACGTGCAGGTCATTTTTATAAAAAACAGCTAATTCATCTTTCTTACTTTTAATATTTTTTAATTCCATTGTCAAATGACTTACATTATTTACACGAAGTTCGTCGATCCTCCTGTAGCTCTGGAATGGCTTGATATCCGGCTTGTACCTCATCTTCAATGTGGTTTTGATGGATTCCCAGTTGTCCGGTTCCTGAATATTTTTGACGGTGTCCTTTGCAGGTCCTTGAATTTTTTCGTAGAATATGTTTCTCGTCGCCACCTTTTTGAAGTTAGGGTCTACTATTCCATTTAAATAAAATTCGGTGCTCCGTATAAATGCATTAATAGATACGTCGCCTCTGCCCGTAAATGCGCTCATGTGCCGGATTTCTTTCAGCACACTGTAGGCTGGATTTTCACCTGAGCTGGCACTCGCTGATTGCTCATTTTGGTCCTGTTGGATTTTGTTGGCAACAAGTTGCTGCACGACCGTCGTTAAATGTATAAATTCTGCCTCCCCCTCACGTACTTGCTGCTTCAGCTCGTTAATTATTTCTTTCATTGCTTCTAGTAATAAATCTCTATTTTGGATAAAACACTTATCTCATTTTTCCCTCCAGGGTCCTCTGGATTCTTCACTATTATTAGCCACGTTTTTTCACTTCGTTACACTTTTCACTATTAGTTTGTACTTATTTTATTGACTCTTTTTTAACTTATGGGTCATTAGCAGGCCTCTTCTAATGACTAAAGGACTATTAAAGGCTCGTTCTCCCAAATTAGAAAAATTTTATTTACGGGGTACCTTTGCGGCTTTCCCGATTACTTTATCAATTCACTTTTGTTTGGTTTTTCACCGACTGCACCAATGATGGTTTTCGTGCCGAGCGGACACAAAAAAAATTTAAATACGACCGGAAATGAAAAGAAATGAAACGCTTGAATATTGGCGGCATAAAACAACTATATTTTAGCCGTAGCGACAGACAATTCTTTACAAGTGACCGGTGAGCGTCAACTGGGGTGAGGAGTTCTCAGGTTTCCCTCTTTATAGAATTTTTTGCCTTGCTGCGTCAGCGTCTGGCTTTTTAGATTTTTCTATGAAAAATTGTAATATTTTTGTTTATGGAATCATTTTTCAGAGCCTCTTGGATTTCTGCATTTACCCGTGGGATAGAAGCTGGTGCGTGTTTAATTTTATGTGAACTATTTACTGACGCATACGTAACTCACTAGCATTGTTGTTAAGCTCTAGTAATTTATAGATTTTGTTTATCTCATTCCTCAGTGTGCGCAGATCGCTGTCTAGCCAGGGCTCAGATAACTTTTTTCTTCTTAATTTTAGATACGTACCTTTCAACGGCGTCCAGAATTCTTTGGTAAAATGAGGATATAGCCTCGTGCAAGTCTAACGTTGAAAGCGTGCCTAATCAGTCAATACTGTCAAGGTAAAGTTTGATGCTTTCGTAGTCAGCATTACGAAAATTGTATACAATATTACAGTTGTATGATATGGAAGTTTGAGCTTCATTAGTGGAGAGTTCAACTGTAAATGCTGTGTGGTGAGGGCTGTTACTGAAGAGATTCTCCACAGCATTAATAGGACTGACCACTACATCATCATAAGTGTTGGTAAATATTAAATCCAACCACTGACCGTTTTGGTCGGGACTGGGAGCGATTTGTTGTAAGTCATTGCCATGAAAAGCACTCACCAGATTCATTGCACAAGAGTCGTGAACATTTGTAGGGAGAAGACTGTTATCATCTCCGTCCGTCATAAACGATAGATTGGGGCGGTTGAAATCACCTAACAAAATTATTTTGTCATCTTCATTTACGGATGTGGATAAAAAAGAGCTTATCATGAAAAAGCCGTTGTATGCGGCTTCGTCAGATATGGGAGGAATGTAGAATATGCCGATGTATAGGTAGTTTCTCTCAAAAGGAATCCTGACAATTATATGCTGGAAACTCATATTAACAACAACAACACAACTTCACTCGACATACTGGAATTAACTGTAATTAAAACACCTCCGTCTCAACTTTGCGTAGTAATGCGATAATGACGGTCGTCTCTATATAGTGCCCAATTTTCTTCGAGAATTTTCTCGTTTTTATAAGAATCACTCAACCAAGTCTCAGTGAACGCTAGGATATTAAACCAGCAAGATTTCGCGTCAAAAGAGAGCTTATTTAATTTGCTTCTCATTCCACCACAATTATGGTGGAAAAACTTGAGGCTGACTCGTGAGGATGAATTGCTAGGAAAAGTATTTTTTCTGCTCCAATCACAACTTTTGAAGCACAGAAATGTGTTTAGACCTATCATGGGAACTGTACGTACTCAGTTCTTGTTTGACTTGACTTGCAGAGACTCGCGTTTGCTCTTGATAATTTATGAACAGCAGGCTTAACGCATCCAAGTCAACTTGAAGGCCCTTTTAATGGATAAGAGACTTGTTTTAGTTTTACCCTCAAAACAAGCCGAGTCTGAAGCATTATGCATATTTGCTAGGAACAAACGGACATTTTCGTAAATTCTGTGATTTCGAAGTCTTGAGAGGGTATATCTTCTTTCAACATCATCGCAGGAGTTTACTGTTGCTTTGAGTACAGGTAGAACGAGTGGACCAAGGAAGCTTGGATCATTTGCTGCTTGGATCATTCGCCGGCTTACAAGAAGTTGAAATAATTGGAAGGATCATTGACCCCTCCGTAACTGGATCCAGGTTTTCACTACGGACAAAGTTACAGTAAGGTGTAAGATTTGTTTGCATTAAGGGTAGTTTTAAAGAGGAATTCGGGTAATGTATAGGAACAGGGGACTTTGATGTGTCGTTGAGTGATGCCTTATTCCGATTGCTCGAAGGATCTTCTGTTTCGGTTTGGTTGTCATAAAGGGTAGTAGGTTTTGTTTGTGAAGGTCCGTTCGAAGAACTGTCTCTGTTTGTCTGTATGATATCAACGCCAGTCAATGTAGTCGTATTACATTTTGTACTTAGACTAGTAATATTATTGTTTATGTTGTTATTTCCACAGATTTTGGTCGAAATTCTTCATTTTCTAAACGTCATACCATTCCACGTTTGGGATTGGCCACCAGCAGCCGATGAGTACGGACGCGTTTCGGTCGGGTTCACCAAATATTTATATCAACATACAATCTAGTAGTGCAAAGTGTGAAGTACCGTTAGTGCCAATTATTTGCACAAGCCAGCAGCGCAAAGTGCACACTGCGGTCGTGATCAACCATTTGTGAAAAACCTATCAAGGCGCAACACAGACTAGTGCTAGTGAAATGTGCACTTTAAATAGAGCACCATGACGCAGGCTATGAGTGCAGAGTTGACCTCCGTTGACCTACAGGACGTTGGCCCCAGCGGAAGCAGCATGTCTATTAAGAAAAGCATCCAAACAGGTATCAAAAGATACATTAAAATCTCCGAAAAGGGGAAGCTTAGCCCACCATCTGTGAATATGGGGAGAGCTTCCAAACAGGCAAAAGACGATAATGAAAGATATAAAAATTACTTCAACGCCCTTGCTACGGACACCGCTGAAAGCACAACCAATGAGCCTTTGGTAGAAGAAAGAAAGAGCAAGTCAAAACCCCCACCGATATTTATCAGAGGTGTAAATAGTGTAGTGCTTGTTAAAGACCTGATCACACTGTTAGGTACAAATAATTTTTACGCTGTGGACCTACGAAAAGGTAATATCAGAGAAACTAAAATCCAGACGGCGGGTGAAGTGAAATATTGCCAAGCAGTCAGCTGGCTTGAAGAACGTAAGGTAAATTTCTACACATATCAATTGAAAAGTGCCAAGGGACTGGTGATAATTATCAAAGGCATAGACCCAGAAGTCAAATTAGATGATATAAAGGAAGAACTAGAAAGCAAAGGATTCATGACAAAAGCAATCCACAATGTCATAAATAAAAATAAAGTGACGCAGCCTATGTTTAAAGTGGAACTTTTACCAGAGTCCAGTAGACCTCCAAAGGGCAAAACTCATCCCATTTACAATATCCAGTACTTGTTGCACAGAAGAGTCACTGTGGAAGAGCCCTTCAAAAGATATGCAGCGCTACAATGCCATAACTGCCAGGAGCTCGGACACTCGAAAAATTTTTGCAGGCTAACCAGCATATGCGTAGATTGCGGAGGCATGCATCCAACAGCTAGCTGCAACAGAAATAAAGCCGACACCACGTCTAGAAAGTGTGGTAACTGCAATGGGAATCATACCGCAAACTATAGGGGTTGCCCAGTGTACCATGCTATTTACAAGCAGACAAGCCGAACCAAACCACTTCACACAGCAACGAAGCAACCGTTTATATCACTATCTCAACTAACGGGTCCAGCACAGGGGCTCTATGCCCCCACGCGCACATCATCATCCCGCTCCTATGCAGAAGTGACCCGAAACCAACAGAACCAACCCTCTACAGAAATCCCGGCGACTACCAGCAATCAACAAGAAGTAATCATGCAAATATTACTCACACTCACCAATAACCTGCAGCAACTTACCAATCTAGTGAACCAAATGCATTCAAATTTAAGTAAGCAAACAGAACTTTTACACAAATTAACGAGTAAATGAATTCAATTAAGCTAGCATACTGGAATGCAAACGGCCTATTGGCTCGTAGGAATGAATTAGAAGCATTTCTTTTTAACATGGACATAGATATTATGCTCATTGCAGAAACTCACCTCTGCAGCAAATATAATGTAAAAATTCGTGGATATACTATCTACAATAATAATCACCCAGATGATAAATCGCACGGAGGTACAGCTATCGTTCTGAAGCACAGAATTAAACATTTCCCGCTCTCATGCAACCAAACACATTTTATTCACTATACAGCTATTAATATATATGTTAACAACAAGTCAATTTGTATCGCTGCCACCTATTGTCCTCCTAAATTTAAAATCAAAAAGAAGCAATTTGATGAATTCTTCAACTCGCTAGGCTCCTGTTTCATAGCTGCCGGCGACTACAATGTGAAATCTCCACACTGGGGCTCACGATTGACTTCACCAAGGGGTAAACAGCTCCTCAAATCAGTACTCCACAATACACTGCAGTGCATATCAGATCAACAAAAAACACCAGACCTAATTGATTTCGGCGTAGTTAAAAATTTCGACTGCAGGCGCATCACCATAAAAACGTCCCATGACCTATCTTCGGACCACTCACCAACCATAGTTAACATATGTGGTACTCCTTGTCATAATTCACCTTTCCTTGCAAATCGAGCGATGAACTGGGAAAAGTTTAGAATGAAGTTCGAGACGCGCTACCGTCCTCATGTAAAACTTAGATCGGCAGAAAATATAGAACACGCACTACTCGATGTAACAGCAACCATCACAGATTGTGCGGTAATAGCCACCCCTGAAAACAATAACTACGAAGACAGAACTCAATCAAGATATAATATTGGAATACTTCATCTTCTCAAAATAAAACGCCAAGCCAAAGCAGAATGGCAAAAGACCCGTTCCCCAAGGCGAAAGCGTCTCTAAACAAAGCCGCTAAGGAACTCAAAAAAGTTCTAGCTATTGATAAAAACCAAAAAAATTTACACATTTGTAAGTAGCTTAACGGTGGGAGCAGACACCAATTATTCAGTCTGGAGGACCGTGAGAAGAATACAGAACCCAGCCCTGCCAATAACACCCATCAAGGACAGATCGGGTAATTGGGTCAAAAATCAATCCGAGCAAGCGGAAGCCTTCGCAGCTCACTCGTCCAACGTCTTCAGCGCAACAACAAACAATGAAGTACAAGAGGACTTCACGGAAGAATCTAAGCTGGTACTTAGCAAACCCATCAGATTCTCACAAATTGAATTCCTAAGAAAACTCAATGATATAAACCCCAACAAAGCTCCAAGACACGACCAAATCACTGGTAAGATGATCAAAGAATTACCCCCTGGAGGTAAAATGGCAATCCTTCATATATTCAATGCTATACTTCGTGTCAACCACTATCCGGACCAATGGAAACATTCTAGAATTATAGTCCTACCAAAACCGGGAAAGGACAAATCCAAAGTAGAATCATACAGACCCATTAGCTTGCTCCCAATACTATCAAAGCTGTTTGAAAGACTCCTTCTAGATAAAATGCTTCCCATACTTCACTCCGAAAATCTCATCCCTGCCCACCAGTTTGGATTCAGGCACGAGCATTGTACCATAGAGCAAATCCATAGATTAGTAAAGTATATAAAGAACGCACTGGAGGGAAAACAATATTGTGCTGGATTATTCCTTGATGTATCACAAGCCTTCGATAAAGTAAGACATGATTATCTTGCTCAACTAATCAGGAGCTACCTTCCGCCTGAATTCCAAGGCATTCTGCTAAGTTACCTACATAGTCGCACCTTTAAGGTAAGATGTAACGACCAATTAAGCAAAATACATCCAATCAGAGCAGGGGTTCCCCAGGGAAGTGTCCTGGGACCCATCTTATACCTCCTGTACACAGCGGACTTACCGATTAGCAGCCACATACTAACTACAACTTTTGCCGATGACACGGCTATTTTATTCTCCCATATTAACCCCTTAACAGCAACCAGGCAGCTACAGTACCAAACGGACAAGATTGTGGAATGGGCCAATAAGAGGGGAATAACCATAATTGCATCTAAAACGCAGCAAATCACATTTACACTTAGGAAACGTACATGCAGATCAGTCATAATTAACGGCATAAAAGTACCAAAAACTAAAGTGGTCAAATATCTCGGTGTACATCTAGACAGAAGACTAACATGTAAAGCTCATTTAACGAAAAAAAGAACTCAAGTTAGACTACAATATAATAAAATACGCTGGTTAATCCACAAGAAATCGAAGCTGACTCTGGCAACCAAAATACAATTGTATAAATTTCTGCTGAAACCAATATGGTCATACGCTATACAATTATGGGGAACCACTAAAAAATCGAACCTAAGCCTAATAAAAAGAATTCAAACAAAAATAATAAGAACAATTCTAGGTGACCCCAATTATGTAAACAACAAAATAATTCAACGCGATATGGGTATAAACACGGTAGAAGAAGAAATTAAAAAACACAGTGGAAACTATATGAAACGTCTGGAAAAACACCCAAATATTAAAGCAAGAGAAATTTTGCAAACTGCACCGTACTCAAGACTGAAGCGCATCGATCCGCTACAACTCCCTAATAGGTAGCCAATAAAGCCCGTAGTACATTCAACTCCACCATTGTGTAGAGGCGGTACCTTTCGCATACCAGGTATAAGAGGATTATAGACGAACCATCAAAAGAGCTATTTGGACCCTAGCGTGCAACTACACATGGAAAAAAATATGAACATTGGACATTAAGCGACATAATTACATAATTATTAGAGCATACATTCAATAGTGAACTATTGTAAACTCCCCTAGCTGTAAGAGTTGTATTATCAAAGCCTACAATGTACTGTCAGAGTAGGTTATTACTATTTTTAGAAGTAAGAGTTAAATTAACATAAGCTAGAGATCTAAGCAGTGTAGATCTAATACTTATTAAAAATTTAATAAAAGTTTAAATAAAAAAAAATTCCACGTTTGACTTGATTTGCATCCTTTGAAGTTGGTTAATACCGTGATGAAAGGGAAACTTGTTGATGTTGCCGGAACTCTTCTTATTGCAACCTCAATGTTTTAATGATTCGACGATGCAGACATCCAGGAAAAGCTTGGTGACTAAGTACTGATGCTTCCATTTTTCATCAACAGTCATGGAAGCTCCCTTGACAAAAAACTCTTGCATTTGAGAGTCCTTCCGATGTGTGGCAGTGAATTTTTGTTTTTGATTAGAGATTAAAACCTCTAATCCTATAAATGCATCTATTCCATTCTTCTTCTGGCCAGTGGGTTCCGAATTTGAAGAGTTTCTTTGTACAAGTTGCTGAAGTGTTTGGGAAAGATGCAAACATTCATACATTTGATTTTTTGAAAGTCTTTCTTATGGGAGATGTGGCCAAATCCGTTGTAAGGTTGAGAGTACTTTAATTTAAGTTGATTATTGCACTCTTAATCTGGCCAAGCAACAGTTCGTTATGTAATGAAAACTGAATTTACAAGTATGTGACAATTTTTAATTTTATACCTTTTTTTCACATTCAGCAGTAAGTTTGCTCTCTAAGCTGTCTATAACACTATGAAATTGAGCTACAGCAGAATTTAATAAAGCAGAGTTTTGCTTTGAAATTGTTTCGTTCCACCTTCTCTAGAGCTTTTTCCATATTGCATAGGCGATCGTCATCATGACCACGCAGTGATGAACCTTTAGCGGCATCAATGGATGATAAATTGAGTTTTATCTAATCCAGAGCTCTATCAATTTTATTTGAATTCGTGCTGCTTTTGTTTATTATTGAGACCAACCCATCGAAACAGCTGGCTTTAAATGATAACTCTCGAACAACACTAACTGTCATGCCTTCCACTCTTAGTTTAAATGCACCAGTTACAAGAGGTGTTCTCATGTTAATGAAAAACTTAAACTTTAATGGAAAGACACAATATTTTCAGTTAGATATTTATTTTTTAATCGAAGAAAGCATTCACAATTACTCTGCTACAGCAAAAGGACAATCATTCGCAGCAACTCAACCGCAATACAATCAAACTGTCTCCATTTTGGATCAGTGATTTGGTTCTGTCAAGTCAGTTCAGTTTCGGCTCTACAATGTCACCGACGAAGAATCCAGGTACTCTCACATCGTCGGACAACTCAATTAATTTGGAGCGAGAGAGATTGAATATATACATTTGCACGCTGCTCACTAATACAACGTCCATCACCCTTAAAAACGAGCTCATCAGACGTGTCACCGTGTTCGAGTAATAGCGCGTCCGACAGCTTCTTTCCGCAGAAGAACTAGGAGATCGCAGTTCCTCCGTCATCTCCACTCTTTATCCAGCGCCATGCACGACCAACTTCTGTGCACACTTTGGACGCAGCGTCCACCGCCCCATTTCCAGATGATCATTCAGCCACATGCAGTACCTAGTTGTCGCTAAAGACCGGATTGCTTCCATCGCCGGCAACATTTAGGAAGCGTTATCCACCGTTCCAGACCACTTCGCTCCCGTCACACCATCCTTACTGCCGTTAGTGAATCAGTCACAATGATTGCCAATTCTACACTGACGCTCGTTGCCACCGTCACCGGTACCGATCCAACATCCTCATACCTGAACGGCCAATCCCGCCAGTTCGCCACCGTACAATCCATGCTTCAAGACCTTTCTCGTCGCTCACAACACCGCAGCATGACACCACCTCCTCCTCACAAAAGTTCGTCCACTGACTATACAAGATCGAAAGACTGTGGCAAGTGCTGTTACCACCGCAAATTCGGTCGCAAGGCCGAGAAATGCTCGGCTCCCTGCACTTTTTCGTCAAACTTCAACGGCAACCGACACTAGTGAGGGTCGGTCCGATAGGGACAGGCTGTATCGCTACACATGCTCAAAGTATGTTAGTTCTGAGAGCTAAACATGACCAAAGTGTATCAGTGCATTTTGTGTTACTGAGAGCCGGTTTGAATACGGCGGAAGTGGTTTTGAAACGGGGTTTCGTTGAATAAATAAAGAGCCCAAGTTATGTAATTGAATAGAGAGGAATATGGTTCTATCAAGATCAAAAACACTTGTTTTCAATGAAAGTGTTGTTGAAAAATCATATGGCTACGTTGGTAGCGTAAAAGCGAAAAAAACAAGCCGCGAGGTGTGACTCTTGAAGTCCACACGGTCAAACTCCAAGTAATAACTACATAAATATTAAAAATATTAAACACAAAAATATTTATGAAAATAATACTACTTTAAAAACTAATAATGAGAGGTACTCATAATAGTAATTGAAATGAGTTAATATCAGTCATATCATCTACTGGAGCGCCCATTGATTACGTAAGACTTTTGGTAGGTGGAAGTGAATTGGTTCGATTGAATATTCACGTGGATCAATCGGAGTGGGGCACGCTACAAAGCCTTTTTTACGTTATTTGTTATTTTTATATCGATGCTTGAAGGACAAAAAGAGCGCAAGCAAAAATGAATGCAGTTTTTGTTATTACGCCCACTGAAGATATTTTTTTCGGGAGATGGCCATTTTAAATAATTTTGTTCAAAATTGCCACTTCACTTCGGCATAATCGCTGAATTTGTATTTTCTACGGTTTTACATCAATGAGACTAATTTCTTATTTTCAATTGGTCTTGAAAAACATTGAATATGCAGTCAATAATCTGTTTAATTGCATGTGTAACCGAGAATATGAAATGGAAACGACTGCTGTTACAATGGAAGTGAATTTTTATTAAACGAGCTATGTACATTTATACAATAATAAAACTTACAAGCTAAACAAATTTAACATTGCAACTTTAGCAGATCTAAAGTTTGTGCGTCGATTCTGCTGATCGAAGGTTGCATTTATTTAGGGTCAATTCGATTTCTGCAACGCATTTCGTTGCAGGTTGTTGGCTGGGCGGCAGTTGTTGTGTCAGCAGATTTGGTCGTGTGTCGACTGTAGGTTCACTAACATGAACATTACCGGCACCCCGAGAATGACACAAATATTACAATTGATGTTCGGTGTACCAGTTAGTTTTTGGAGTCTTGGCTGCTTTGTTGGCGGGACGGGCGATTCTTTTCCTGATGAAATACGCGATCACCAAGATGCAGAGTACTAGGCAGGTTATAATCGACGTGATTTGTGTTAACTGCGTTTCCTCGATTGTAGCCAATAGGTCGGTTTGATCAGCTATGAGTGATGAAAATTCATTAGTAGTGGGAATTATGGATGATACATTTAAATGTGTTTGAACATTTGTCGTGTTTGTCTCTGGAGTTCGTGGAGTTATATACACGAGAAACTCAATTCCTTGGTAAAATTGTGGAGTTAGAATATATTCTCCGAGATAGTGCAATCTGCAGTGAGTTTGAGAACTCCGGTTCCGTTTAGTAGCAGATTTGACCGTTCTCTATGGCAAACGCTTTGTGCAGGTATCGGCTTAGGAGTAGCAAAAATCCATGAGCTGGGATTGGTTAGTTGTTTCCAAACGGAATTGTACAGCCTGAATGTTTTGGTGGGACATTTGTTACCAGTAAAGGCGTTGCAGACCTCCTTAATGATGCATTTGGTTTTAGATTGACGTTAATCAAGGTTGATGTTGCGACCAGATACCGATTTGCGTTAATTTTTTGAGCTCTAAATATTTCTTCTTCTGATGATTTGAAATAAAGTTCATCGCTATAATTAATGCCGAGTATCGATGAGTTGATCTGGAAGATGCTGAAGATGTCATGGTGCTGCTGAATAGGTATCGCGGTTGCTTTAACAAGATCATATATGCGGTTATCTATGATGGGAAGTTCGCCGTTTATTTGCAAATTATTTTTCTTCAAACGTGATGGACATCGCCACATTTGTTGTGTGTATAATCTCTAGGTGAGCTGTAAGTAGAGGTTGTAAGTTGTGAATAGTGGATTCAAGATCTGCAAGCTTAACGCATTCCCAGATTCCTGCTCTGGTGTACATAATTGTCAAGATCTTTTCGTATTTTTGGAAGACTTCTTCAATATAATTCAATGCCCGTTGATAAAGGGCAAGAAACTGAAGATTGAGTTGGTTATGATCAGTTTTGGCAAACCATTCTCTTGCCTTATTTACGTACATAGATCCTTTTTGTAACTGATCTGAAAATCGAGACAGTTTATCGGTGATTTTAGAGGAGGTAGCATTCAAAATTCGTGTGGCCTTGAGAATGATTTTCCCTTGTTTGAGAACTAGCTGGTGGAGTTTTTCTTGGTTGTTTCCTAGGTTATTCACATCGGTGACTACCTCATCATTTACTCCAAATAGTGTCGTCAGAAGTTGTCCAAATAATCCTCGCTTTTTGCAAGAGTGTAGGAAACGAATGGTGTTGATGTGGTATAAAACTTCCTGACCTTGTTCAGACAACTGTTCGGACAGATCCCAACACTGAATTTCTTTGTTAATGGATTTGGCGGATGTTCACATCGTATGATGCTTTTATTCACTTTGCCGATGTTCTGCTCGTCCAGCTTTAGGTCATCTAGTGGAACTTTGAACTTTAGTTTTAATGCTCCTCTTAGTAGATTAGCGGCTCCAACATGCTCTAGAAACAATCCTCCGTTCAGTTGAGAGATATTAAGTGCGGATGATGCTGGTGACGTGTATGTACCAAGTATTAATAATGTGGATAGTAAAATCTTCGAAAATGATGATGAATGGGAAACAGTCCTTTGCCGTTAAGTTTCCACTGTTTTATCATGCTGTAATATGCGTTTCGCTTTGGTAAGCATCTTTGTTGGAGGTTGCTCTGACTGTCTGGGTTTTTGGCTACTTATTGGCTGAACTTCTACTGGGGAGCTTGCTTGTGTTCGCTGATTCGGTTCTGATGGTGGAATTTCATTTCTTTCTTCGCGGTTGAAGGGTAGACTGCATAGTTTTGTGATTGCTCGTTTTGTAAATTTCCCGTTGAGTTTAATAGTAACAACTCGGACCAACCCGTCTTCACCGGGGTGGGTTGCAGCTACTCTTCCTAACGGCCATAGCATTGATGGTATATTTGACGTTTTTACCAAGACTGTTTCTCCTTCTTTTATGTTACGCCTTGGTTTGAGCCATTTTGGTCTCTGTTGGAGGCGATTCAGATAGTCTCCAGACCATCGATGCCAAAATGAGTGCTTCATATATGGTGCTAATTTCCATCGTTTTAACAGGGTCAAGTTGCTTTTAATTGGATCATTTTTGATTTCGCATAAATTAGTTCCAGTTAAAAAGTGTCCTGGTGTTAGGGCAGAGGCGTCGGTTGGATCAGTGTTTATATCAGACAGTGGTCTGGAATTCAAACAGACTTCAATCTGAGCCAGAAGCGTGTTGAATTCTTCTATGTTGAGTATTTGTTGTCCGATAGTTTTATACAAGTGTCGTTTCATAGCTTTAACACCGGCTTCCCAAAGCCCGCCGAAGTGAGGGCTTCCGGGAGTAATAAACTTACATTCTATGCCTTTGGTAGCAAGCTCTGTACTGGCTGTTTGTATCGCTTTTGTGTGATTGGCCCTGCATAATCTACTCCAGTTTCTAAGAATGGTTTTCGAAGCGCACAAGATTCCCATTAGCTGTTCATTTGGCTTTGCAGTCATTTTAAAACATGGTACACACTCGTTAAGGACTTTCCGAGTCAGCGAATACCCAAAGATTACCCAATATTTCAAGGGTAATGTACACAGAGTCAACTGGAGTCCACCATGTAGCTTTGACGATGAGCCTGTCGTACTAAGAGTCTAGTGATTCTTTCGAGATTATTGCTGGGTGCTTTGTCTCTTTTCCTACCAATGCATGGTAGATCCTTCCACCCACCCTGAGGACCCCTCAGTATCTTGCCAAGGAGCTAGCGTTCTCAACCTGCTGTTTGATGAAACGGAGTTCGATCGGTGAAGTTGTCGGATGTCTTCACTGAACACATGTGTTTGAGCTAGTCGAACGCATAAGGTCTCGGCATCGGTTAATTCGTCGTTAGTAAGAATACCTTTCCGTTTTAATGTTGGTTTCCGTGCGTTGTGGATGAAACGTCGACACAAAGCAACGACTTTCTTCAATTTTTCGACGGAATAAAAACGGTTTAGTATCTCTGGTTCTGGATCTGGTTCTCTCGTGGTCAGTAGAACATATTCCTCGTCATTGCTGCCGTTGATTTCCTTTGTACGACTGGAAAGATTAGAAGACACAGTTTTAAGCCAACTGGGACCATACCACCACTGAGATAAATTTATTAAATCTTTAGGGTAAACTCCTCTTGTAGCGTAATCTGCTGGATTGTCTTGTGTAGCAACATGATGCCATTGTTTTGGAGAACTTCGTTCCTGAATGTTACCCACACGATTTGCAATGAAAACTTTCCATTTTGAGGCTGGGCTTTGAATGCAATCCAATACGATCGTTGAATCAGTCCAATAATATTTTGGAACGTGACTCCACACATGTGCTTGGACTACTTGTTCCATGAGTTCTAAGAGTAGTTCCGCTCCACATAACTCCAAACAGGGAATCGACCGAGTTTTCACTGGGGCCACTTTGGAT
The DNA here is from genome assembly GCA_963942545.1 of Oxycera nigricornis. NCBI lineage: Eukaryota > Metazoa > Arthropoda > Insecta > Diptera > Stratiomyidae > Oxycera > Oxycera nigricornis. Next base: position 78,301,328 of record OZ012660.1, read on the forward strand.
GTGGAAGTTACAAGCCTGATTTGTTTATGCACTGTGATCCAATCTTTAACGTCTTCCTCTTGCAGAGTGCCGTCCCAATCGCATTTCATCAGCCAGAGTTTTTGGACTGCTGCTTTACCGATGATGATACATGGCTGTATCCAACCTAACGGATCAAATTACTTAAATACTTCAGATAGAATATTTCGCTTTGTGATTTTCTCCGGAATTACTTTTACTTATTGAAAAGGATATGTGATCCGTTCCTGGATTCCATTGCAGTCCAAGTGTTTTAACTGATCCCTTAAGACTTATGTCAAAGGGTAGCTGGGTTTCCCTATGCTTTTCCGGTATGCGTATTAGTAGATCGCCGTGGTTTGATGACCCTTTTCGTAGATGGAAGCCTCCGCATTTCAACATGTTACGCAGATCGGTCTGCAATGCGAATAGTTTTCCCAAATCGTCACATCCTGTCAGCATATCATCTACATAAAAGTCTCGAAACACAACCTCAGCTGCTTCCGGATATTTTGCTTGTTCATCCATTGCTAGCTGTTGTAGCGTTCTAATGGCCAAAAAAGGTGCACTTGATGTTCCATATTTTACTGTCTTCAGATGATAATGTCGAATGGGTTCCGCTGGGCTGGATCGCCAAAGAATTCTCTGATAATCCAGATCAGCCTCGTTGACCAAAATCTGCCTGTACATTTTCTCAATGTCAGCGGCCAGTACGTAACGATGTTGCCTCCATCGCATCAGCACATGTAAAGCGCGAAGTTTTCTTATTTCTCTTCCTTGTTGTAGAATCGGAATCAATGCCGTAGCCAATTAAACATGCTGATAAGTATGGTTATTTTGGGCGTATTGAGCTTGAACTTCAGCCGTGTTGGCTGCTCCTAATCTTGCGTCATCAATATGAAGCAACGCATGATGCCGTTTCTGACATGCTTTGCACTGATGTTTCGATGAGCATGCCTTTACCCTGTGTTTGTCAGACAGTTGAAACACAAATGCTTAGTGTTCGAAAAATTTCGCCTAGCTTGCACAGTAAGCTGTCGAAACGTTTCACAATCGATGAGCCGATGATTGAATCTACACATGAGACATGATCGGTTGCCTTCCATAGGTGCGGTGTGCATGGATACCACTCGTTTCAGTGTCGGTTTCCCACTTGATGACAAAGCCTCGAGCATCAGAAGACGTTGTTGAATGAACTCTAGGAACGATGCTAAGGTTGGCATATTAGTTTTACTACCTAATTCCTTCTGCCAATCCTTCCTAATTTCTTCGTCCAGCTTCTGGTTTAAAATGAAGACCGCTAAGGTGTCGAAAGCGTTAACTTGCATTGCTTCTAGAGTAGCTTCCAATTGATGAGTGATCTCCAAGATCCGTTTCAATCCAGCCACATCATCTGGAGAGCATTTTTGGATCATCCAAAAATGCTGCATTACCTCCTATGCGATAGCTCGGGGGTTGTCGTATCTTTCCATGCAACACCGTAGTTAGCCTCTGTTATGCTCAAATGGCTAATGAGTTTTTCAGCATCGTCCCTCACCGCATTGCGTAAATATTGCAGCTTCTGTACACCGTTAAGCTGAGTGTTTTCGTGAGCCATGGTTTTGTACAGATCCCGAAACCCAAACCATGATGAATACTTCCCGTTAAACGTGAGAATCCGTATTCGCTCTAATTTAACAGAGTCCGCAGCTGAGCTTGGTGTTGTTGCTGAAGCTCCTAAGGCTCCACGGTACTCGTGGATTTTAGTTTGGAATAGAGTGATGTATTCCATCACTAACCCTTCTAAAGCTTCGTATTCAACCACGTAGCTACGGAGTTGATCCGCGCCCGCAGAGAGAAACTTTTGTGTATCCTTATGCTTCTCTTCGCAGATCATCCACTGTTCCTTCGACTTCTCCAACCTGGTTTCGAAATACGCCAAGTTGTATCTCGATTCGCTGTCCTTTTTAAAGTTTGAGATGACGCGTTTTGTTGCAGCGATGTTCAACTCCTGCATCTTGTCCGCTAGATATGCCATATCTCTTCGATTCTATGGAAAATAGACCTGAAAAAGTAAATGTTAAAGGAACTTCCTTGACTTCGACTTTTACGTTGGGCGCCAAAAATGTAACGGAGAGTATGACATGGAAACGACTGCTGTTACAATGGAAGTGAATTTTTATTATATGAGCTATGTACATTTATACAATAATAAAACTTACAAGCTAAACAAATTTAACATGATCGAAGGTTGCATTTATTTAGGGTCAATTCGATTTCTGCAACGCATTTCGTTGCAGGTTGTTGGCTGGGCGCCAGTTGTTGTGTCAGCAGATTTGGTCGTGTGTCGACTGTAGGTTCACTGACATGAACAGCATGTAAAAAGTAAAGTAATGATGGAGGAAGTAATTGAAATCTTACGAACACTAAAAAATGAATCTACTAAAAACTACAAAAAGTTTTGCTGTTTTTTACAAAAAGTGTTTGGAGTATATAAATCTGATAAACATTGATTACCGTGTTTTGCGAATCAGGTTTAAAATTTATAGTAAATGAAAGGAAACCTAATTTTCTGCATTGCTGAAAATCGGCAGTAACGATTTTTTTTTGAGAAAATCACACAAATGTCAATACGCGTTGATTGACATCTTAACTTTGCAAATCCTATGTTTAGTTCGCGAGATATAACGAATGAAAGAAATGACCTTCAAAGGGTCAAAACAACAAACCCCCACCCGAAGTGTCCCAAAAACTAATCAGCTCTTAAAATTGCAAAGACGATTCGATTGACACCTTAACGAATTCAATTAGACTTTGTTTGCGTGAGTTATACTCGTAGAAATAACTGTCCACGAACGCATGTACGAACGTACGTACACAAACACATAGATATTTTTTTCTAAAAACACTTTATATACATATAACCCTTTAAGCTTAAAGAAATGTTGAAAATTTCCCTTTCGAGGTGATTACAATAACTTTCCATATACTGGGAAGTTAAAAAGAGTTGTTTTCATAAGCGAAGGCACGTGCTCGTGAAGATGCAAATCAACGGGTACGAAGGATTCAAGAGACCTGTTTATACTGGCAACAACCGGTGGCTGGACGAAACCAACACCATATTAAATCTTGCACAACCAGGAAACCAACAAATTTATTTATTCCGGCTCATCCTCAACAAACTTCAAGGTGAAGCACGCAATACGGTTCAGAAGATACCGAACCCATCGTGGGACAGTGTAAAAAGTATCCTCATCTCAACATTTGGTATTACAGAATTGTATAATAGTTTAGTGAATAAAATTCATAAGGTAAATTATAGGTCTATTGATGACGCATTTAACCATTTGAATATTCTTTTAAATAAAATTAACACCAAATACATTCAAGACCCTCAAAGGAATTCACACGCGGAATTTAATACTATTCGAAACGAAAATCTTGTTTTAAATAAACTCAAAGCTCTTTTACCACAAAAATTGTACTACTCTCAATCAAGCATACAATACTATCTGGGAAATCCAACAAAGTTGTGAAAGTGCGAGTCATACAACACAAAACTTTGTACCAAATCGACCTTGTCAAGGTTATAGAAATAACAACCAACGTTTCAACTGAAATGCCCAAAATAGTCAACATTATAATCAATTTAATAACCGATATAACATAATCAGTATAACAATCGTAACAATCAATATTCGAACCAATACCCTAATAAATTTCGAAACAATTATAATGGAAATTACAATAATCAAGTTATGAATTCTCCTGAACCAAAGCAAATTGATAATCCTGCTATATATCTAACAAACCAAAGGCAAAATCTACGTCCTGAGCCAATGGATGTAAATTTCATCAACCTTACCTCGGAAATTCATTACCCATAGTAAATCTTACTATCAATAACGAAGTTGTACCTTCATTATTAGATACAGGTGCATCCACATCAGGAATTGACATCTAATGTTTAAAAAATAAGGAAAGAATAAAATTAAACAATTCTATCCCAATTAACAATTTTAATAGTACATTTCACGTCACTCACAAAATAAAATCTGACATGCCATTAGAATTCAAACTCCCCGACTCCCACAAAATAATTTGGAATTTAATGGACTTTTCCAACAAAAACTTTAAAGCAGTAATCGGTCAAAACCTTCCTTACGCTTTAAAAATTCAGTTAGATCTACGTGAAAGAACATTACATGTTAATAACCAAACATTAAAATTTAATGATTCAATACCCGAAGATATAAACTTTCAGAATGACCTGCAAAATAGTAACTCTCAAGATAAGTTATTTGAAGATTTAAACCACGAAGAAAGTATCTCTCTACAGAGTATACTTAGGGATTATAGAAATCTGCTTTACAAGGAAGGAGAAAATCTTACCTGCACGACGCAAACCAAACATTCTATTATTTCGAAAAGTAATAAACCCTCATACTCCAGAATTTATCACTTCCAACCAAAGGAAAAGGAAGTAGAAATCCAAATAAATGATATGCTGAAACAAAGCATAATCAAACCCCATACAACGCACCAATTTGGGCCGTCCCAAAAAAACTGGACAACTCAAGTGTAGAGAAATGGCGAATCGTTATAGACTACCGCAAATTAAATGAAGAGACTGTTGACAATAAATTTCCCGTACCGAATATCGTATCTATATTCGATAAACTAGGGAGAGTGCAATATTTCACTTCATTAGATCAACACAAAACTGCTTTCAGCACAATTTATCCGTATGCCTTTCGGTCTCACAAATTCCAACGCTACATTTCAAAGAATGGTTAGCGAAGTACTTAGGGACTTTATAAACAAAACTTGTGTAGTATACTTCGATGACATTTTAATATTTGCCACTTCTGAACAAGAAATGGAAGTAAATATTTGCAACCCTTGAAAAACACAAACCTAAAAAACATATCGATAAATGCAAATTCTTTGCAAAAACAACCGATTACCTTGGCCATACACTCACTTCAAAAGGAATTAAACCAAATTCAGGAAAAATTGTAGCAATTAAAACGTTGCAGATTCCAAAAACTGTAAAAGAAATAAAATCATTTCTGGGTATCACAGGTTATTATAGAAAATTTATCAATAATTACGCTAAAATAGCAACTCCTCTAACGAACGCTTTAAAAAAAGAAAAGAAAATCAATATCAATGATCCTCAGTATGCTTCTGCTTTTGAGAAATTAAAAGATCTTCTAACTAATTATCCAGTATTAAGGTACCCTGATTTCAAACAAAAATTTGTTCTAACCACCGACGCTTCAAATAAAGCCATTGGTGCCATCCTATCACAAAACGGTCATCCCTTGTCCTTTGCAAGCAGAACCCCAAATTAACATGAAAGAAACTATTCAACAATTGAAAAGGAATTACTTTCTATCGTAATACTTTCGTCCTTATTTATACGGAATAAAATTTTCTATAAAAACAGATCACAGACCCCTTGTATGGCTTAGCAACCTTAAAAAACCTAATTCAAACCTTCAACGTTGGAAGATCAGACTCAACGAATACAATTTCGATATAGAATACGTCAAAGGAAAAGGCAACAAAGTTGCAGATTTTCTTAGTCGAATCAATATTGATAAAGGTGAAATAAACTTACGAACAAATAAGACTACAAATAATGAAATGCATGTTGACACTAGCGAAAAGGCTACAATACATTTTGGAATTAAACAGAAAACTCATATACCAGTAAAGGAAGGTATAGTTAATATACACAAAACTCAAATAATCATTTTTAATAAAAAACGGAAAGAAATAGAGACAATTAATAAAAAAAGTAAATTTTTTATGGACAAACAAGATTTAGACAAACAAAACGTATTAATTGATATACTTCGAAGGTATATACCAGAAAATGGGCAAATTGGAATTTATTGTGAACTCACTGACCATTCATGGAATAAAGTTCAACTTATACTAATAAATCTTTTTGAAAGTAACAAAAAATTAAAATTCTTAAAATGCACAGAATACGCTTTAGATTTAATAAATGAAGATCAATGCTATAAAATAATTCAAAAAATCCATAAAAAAAAGCAATCATCGTGGCATCATAGAAAATTATTCAGAAATGAAAAATAAATATCATCATCATGGATTATTCAAACTTGTTACTAAATACATTAACAATTGTGAAATCTGTACGTCAGCAAAATACTATCGAAAACCGATAAAACCAAAATTTCATTTAACAGACACACCAACCGATATCAATGAAATAATACACATAGACATATTCCTAATTGGAAAAAGACAATATTTTACTGCTATCGATAAGTTCTCAAAACATTTATACGTCAAAGAAACAATGGATAAAAATGCTATTACATTTATCCAACTCATCAGAGAACGTAATGCTATCCTAGGAAAACCAAGGAAAATTATATCTGGTAATGAATTTGACATGGTAAACGTAAAGGACTTCTTCCGAAAAGAAAATATAGAAATCCATTTTACTTCCCCTAAAGCACACACTGGAAATTCAGACTTGAATAGATGTCACAGTACCCTTCTCGAACAAATTAGAATCCTCTCTTTAACCGAGCCAGAACTAAACATTACCGAGCAAATATTCAAAGCTACTAAATATTATAATAACCATACAATACATTCAACAATCGAAAATAAACCAATAGATGTACAATTTGGAAACATCAATAAAAATCAACTACACAAATTAGTCCTAAATAAAAAATTAAAATGGATAGATTACCATAATAAAACTAGAGAAAGTCAACCTGACATAAACCAAAAACATGTTTTCATTTAAAACTACAAAAATGAAAGACACAAAGAAAAACCAAAATTTAGAAAAGTTGAAGTAACAAAAGAGAGCTCAGGAAATATAATTACGACAAAAGGAAAGTATAATAGGTATCAAACGAAAATTCACCCTAGTAGAATTAAACGTCTAAAAAAATACACACAAAATTCAGAGGAAACACTCACATACAAGATAAAAAACCTTTGAACCTCTCTCAATCAACGACGAAATAATTATAAACAATGCATTACATAACGGCTCTCCTAACGAAATTTTAACGTCAAACTTCCATTTAAACATCACTAGAAAAGACATAAACACATTAGCTGAAAATCAATGGGTAAAAGATCAGATAATTAATTTCTACTTCAACTTATTTACTAAACGAAATAAAATTGCTGATAATCTTCAAAACATATTTACTTTCAATACATTCTCTGTACAAACACTTCACAAATTCAATTATGATGGAGTAAAACGCTGGACACGTAAAGAAAACATATTTTCCTATAAATCAATCTTAATCCCCATACATGTTAATGACACTCATTGGGCATTAGCAACAATAGATATTGAAAACAAATCAATAAAATACTATGACTCTCTGGGAAATCCAAATAATCAAATGTTAAAACTATTACAAACCTATTTGGAAAAAGAATCGCAAGAAAAATTAAATCAATATTTAGAGACTTCCTCATTTATACTAAAAAATGTAACCAATTCTCTTCTTCAAAACAACAGTAACGATTGTGGTATATTCACTTGCATAACCGCAGAATATCTTTCGCGCAAAAGAAACCTCGATTTTTCTTAACAAGATATTCCATATTTTAGACGGAAAATGATATTAGAAATAATCCAAGGAAAATTTCTGACCTGAAAATATCCTTTCATTTTCTCTTTTCAAATTCCAGATATTCAGAATAAAAAAGCTTCATCTAAATCAGAGATAACTCTAGAAAAAGCGGAATCCCATTCGGGAATAATTCTGATAAAAAAAGATCCTGTCAGAATGATACAATACTATAAACGAATTTATCACCAAATAGACTTACACCAATACGAATACGCATTGAAACAAATTAGTAATGAAAGAGAATTAGACCCACACGTCATTAATAATACTGAACCCATACGGAGCGAATTGAAACTACTACGTTTTAGTCATAACAGACAAAAACGAGGACTAATTAATCCTATTGCAAATGTATACAAATGCCTCTTCGGAATAATGGACAGCAACGATTACCAAGAAATTATGGAACATTTAAAAATAATAGACATAAATGATCACAACATAATGGAATCTATGAATCAAGAGATGAAAATAAATAACGCTTTTCAGAAAAATCTAGACAAAATCGTCCAGAATATAAATCAAACCAATAAAATATTTGAATGATTAACATCTGGAGCACAAGATAAAACGAACCATATAAATAAACTCCTAAGAAACATACAATTAAATCATAATCTTGACTTGATAAAAGATTAAATGGAAAAAAATAATTGACAGCATAAACTCAGCAAGAATTGGAATAATGACTCGATCTTTACTTACTCACAATGACTACAACCTGACATTCGATGAAGTAAAAGATATTAGCTTAAACGCCTTTGGCAAAAATAGCGTTATAATATTTGTCATCAATATTCCTGTACCAAATAAGCAATTCGAAACATTAAATGTTCACATTAAAGAATTATATCATGGAATATATTACGAATTCGAAAAATATATAAAATTATTATCAAACAAGCTAGAATTTATAAATGAAAATTGTATAATAAAATATAAAAATGAAACCCACATAACAGAAATTGAGAAAGGACTTGATTGCAAACATTCACGAGAAAATCAAACAAAATTGTGACGAAAAAACATACCAATCAAATGGAAACTATGTTATCAGATATAGTAATTGTCAAATAGAAATAAATAAAAATGTTCAATAATGTAATAAATAAGTTCCAACAAATTCTAACACTAAATCCGATCAAAAACACAACGAATTTCATCCATGAAATAAACTTTGAAAACTAAAATTTTAACAATTTAAAGAAAATTGAAGAAATCCAATACCTAAACACAAAAAACCATATCATCTTTGGTTCCGCCTTAGTAATAATATTTATAACCATTGGAATAATATATGTACTCTATTGGTATTGTAGAAATAAATCTTCAAAAATCAACATTAATGTTAACACCACTGATAAACAGAAAACCAAATTACCTATCATCAAAATTGTTGAGGACAACAATGATCAAAAGGAGGGAGAAGTGACATATGTGACCTCAAATACTACACCTGTAACCGTTTGTGAAATAACAACATCATTTATTCCTATCCCTAAATCACGTACATCTCAATTATCATCTCCTTCACAAATAACATTTAGTCATTTAATTATCTATGTTGATATGACTCACCTATATTCCAATTCCCTTTAATATAACCAATCAAATCCATAAAGCATTAATCGTTATTTATTTAATTATCACTCGCGCTCTGGCCGATGCTTATGATTTTACTTGATTCGCCGGAAAACGCATATCCCTCGTTCGTTGTTGTTGTTGTTCTTCTTCTGTGACAGTTCCACTGCCCTGCCATACTCATTCAGTTTTTTCGTGGGCATGTCACACCTTTTCTAGGCATTGCCCGCTTCGATATTATTCTACTAAAACTCGGCCAATCTGACAGAAGGTCGACCACGACCGTCAAAGTTTGACAGCGGTTGACGGAAGGCTCAGTGTCAGCAGGCAGAGGGATTTACAAAAAATTCTATTTACATTTGTTTTTCGGCATGTTTTGGCTGAAGGTTGCAATCAACTTATTTTAATGACAGCAGGTAATAAAATCTTAAACCTAAGTGTTGCTCAATTTTAGACGTCACCCCTGAATCAATCAATCCCTCATACGGGAGGACTCGACAACTCCATCGTAAGGAAGCTGTGTTAACTGGCAGTTTTCTACGTCTCCGACGGAAGAACTTGTGTATGACATAAGGGCCTCGGTATCTAGGAATGAATTTCTTGTTGGTTCCAGCGGTAGGATCTATATTTCTTATGATCACATAATCACCTACTTTATAAATTTAAGCAGGGACGTGATGGTCCTGATAGTACCGAAAGTTACGATCTTGCGATTTTTTTTGTGGCGGCGGAAGCTATGGTTCTGATCTGCTGCAGGTAATCTGTGTTTTTGTTGGCGACTTTACATTCTAGGAACTCAGTAAGCTCATCGATTATTGTTCTCCGCTGCTCTATCCCGAACAGACGTTCGTTCGCGCGTCGTTGAAGTGTGCTTAGTATTGTTAATAGCATATTCGGCATGGGACAGCTTTGCAGACCAGTCGGCGTGATTAACCGGTTCACTGAGTTGGCCTAGCATTCCTTTTATCACTCGGTTAACCCTCTCGACTTGCCCATTGGCCTGGGGAGAGGCGACCGCTACTTTTACGTGGATGATATTGCATTTACACATATAAGCTTCGAATTCGGCCGAAGTGAAGCAGGTTCCGCGGTCTGAGATAAGACGTCTGGAGCGGCTATAGTAACTGAAGTATTTGTCTAAGCAGAAGATTACTTCTCGGGTGCTCGTTGACCTAACAGGGTATAATTTCACAAATTTCGTAAAGCTATCAACAATGAGCAGAACGTGATTTCTCTTGGAACTAACAGAAGGCAAGGGACCCAAGTGATCTATGAGAATTTTATCAAAGGGGAGTGGTTCCTTAGGGATATTATACAAGTGGTGCTCATGGGACCGAGGTGAGGCTGAATACATGATGCATTTTATGCAGTTTTTAATTAAGCGATCTGCTTTATCCTTCAGGTGGGGAAACCAATAATGCTTCTTCAATTGGGCACAGTTTTTTCGACGCCTTGGTGGCCGATCTTCTCATGATTATTTCGAATGACATTGTCTTCCATTTCGGCAGGGACAAATAGGCGCAGGTGACCTAGTTTATCTTTTTTGAATACCAATCCGTCTACTAGCTCGTAGCCGGGGACTGTACCTAAGCTTAATTGATTACGAAGGGTTTTAATACGCTCGTCACGGTTCTGAGTGACCTGGATATGGAAATCTACTTCCTCGCTGTCTACTGCAGCGGCAGAATGTCCTATGACATCACGGAAACCTAGGGTTTCCCTACGGGCAGCGGCCTCGGAATTTATATTAATGGGACTTACATCGGTTTTCATCAAGGAGGTACTGACAAAGCGTTCGGCGGTGGCGTCTGAGTTGGTTGTTTTTCCCGAATGGCAAAGGCTTAAGGCGTCAACGTGTCCCATTGATACTCCACTCTGATGGTGTGTGGTGTAATCATAGTTTTCTAATTCCAGAGCCCATCTGGAGATCCGGGGGTTTATGTGTTTTTTGCAAAGCGTCAGCGCAAGTAAATTACAGTCAGTTATGAATTTGAACGGTAAACCTTCAAGGTACACTCGGAAGCGTCTCAGGGCATATATAATAGCTAAGGTCTCAAGTTCGAAGCTATGATATCTTGATTCGGCGGCAGAGGCTGCTTTTGAAAAGAAGAGCACAGGATGAAATTTATTATCGTCTTGCCTTTGCATTAAGGTGGCTCCACAACCAGCGGAGCTTGCGGTGCAGTGGGGTTCGGTCTCTCTTTTGGGATTGTAAATAGCTAAGAAGGGGGCAGCAGGTAATCTATCCCGCAACTCTCTGAAGGCAGCAGTACATTCTTCAGTGAATTGGTAAGTAACACCTTCACCTTCACCAATTTACGGAAAAATGAAAAGACGCCTAAACATTTTCTAAGTTTCCGCAAGTTCTTCGGTGCTAGGAACTGTTTAATGGCTTCGATATGGGCATTGCTGGGACGTATTCCCGACTGGTTTACTACATATTTTAAGTACTCGATTTCATTATAACCGAAACGGCATTTGCTTAGCTTTAATACAAGGCATCTCTCTGAAATTCGACTCAGAACATCTTCTATCGAATTTAGGTGTTGTTCATAAGTTTCAGAAGCGATTAGGATATCGTCCATGTAGATGATTATTTTTCTTGTAGCTAGCATATCTTGAAAGATGTTGCATATGAAACGCTGGAAAACAGCGGGGGCATTCTTAAGTCCGAAGGGCATTCGCAGATATTCAAATTGACCATCGGGTGTAACAAAGGAGGTATACTTTACAGAATCAGGTGACATCTTGACTTGGTGAAATCCATTCCTCAAATCGATGCAGTCTTCTATGAGCGGCAGTGGGTAGTTATCGCGTATTGTCAACTTGTTTTGAGCCCTATAGTCTATACACATCCTAGTTTCTCCGCTCCTCTTTTTGACCAGAACTATAGCAGAAGCGTAGGGCGAGTTACTAGGCCGAATTGTACCTTTGGACAGCAGGTCATCATTGATCTTCCGTACTTCAGTTCTTTCGTAGTAAGATAGGCGTCTGGGCATACAGTGGAAACGTAAATCAGTGGTCAGGCGTATTTTCATGTCGTACTTATAAGGGTTCTTTTCTTTACCAACAGGGCTTAGGTAATTTGTTTCGATAATATTTTCAAGGGCTCGTCTGTCCTTTTTTTCTAAGTGACTATTAACCTCAATGTTGAAGGTTACAGATGCGTCAGAGTCTTCCGGTGGCGATAAGATATCGCTCTGTTCACAGCAGCAGGCAATCATGTCAGGGGTTCTGGCGGTTTGGGTTCTACAATCACTTAAAGTTGGGGACACAGCAGCAGTCAAGGCAGAAGAGTTTAGCTCAGCGGGACTATTACAGTGGTTTGCCGAACCAACACTCGATGAAGCTCCAATGGTCAATTCAGAAGCGGTCACCTCATCACATGGATTCGTCTTTACATTTATGGCTAGGTCAGCGCGAAGGGGTGACGGATTAGAAAGACAGTCCAGATTTGAGTTATTATCATTGAATTTTAATTGAACATTAAATTTTTGGAGAACATCCCGACCAAAAATTATGGGTACTGCGGATGACTCATCAGGCAATATGAAAAGTATAACAAATCCTGTGGTGTTCCGGTAATGCAGTTGACACTTGATTCGGCCATATGACAGCAGTCTCTCATTGCCCAATCCTACATAAGCGGTGAGGAAGGGCATCGTTTGTCTCTTGGACAGTGGTGCCAGTCGTTTCGCAATGAAGCTAACAGGGCTACCGGTATCAAAAATAGAAAGGGAATCCGTCACTTCGATGCGCTTACCACTATTGGTATTATGAGCAACACTCACCTTATTAACTACATCTACATATTCGTCATCGTCAAAATCCAGAGGTGAGTGGGGGGCAGCAGTTCGGCAGAGGTTGACAGCAACTTCGGGATTGGTGGTGATCGTCCGGGCAGCAGTTACTTTTTTCGGGTTGGGGCAGTCCTTGTGTAAGTGTCCGATTTTCCCAAACCGAAAGCACGACCCTGGTGGCCTCTTCCCGTACGGGCACTGGCTCTGGAAGTGCCCCATTCGGGAGCAATTGAAGCATCGGACAGCGGTTTTTTCGGGAGCAGTTTACGGGCGTTGTTGTGGCATCGATCTGGCAGCAGGGGCTCGTTGGGCAGCAGTGGACATCAGTGATGATCGCTCAATGATCAATGATCAATGATGAATCCGTTTGAGTTCGAGCAGCGTCTGTGCGTTCAATAGGAGGCACGTTTCAGCGCTCTGCAGGCTCAATCCATCGATGATGAAGTTGATGATCTCCAGCTCCATCACCGTTCCTCGTTTTGCAATTGCCTGCATTTCTAGGATGTACCTTTGAATGGCCTCCGTTCGCTTGTTCCATTTCCTGGATTTGAGAAGCCTGTAGGTGTCCTGGGCAGCATAGCGTCGACCGAACTCGATCATGAGCTCGTTGCTCAAGTCTTGATAAGTGGCAACACTTATGGTTCGGAGGAATGCCTGAGCTGTCCCCGTAAGCTGTCGTCTCAGACAGATTAATTTGGACCTTTCGTCTTGACCGCCTGTTGAGAAGGCGGCTTCTAGGTCACTTAAAAATGTGTCTATATCGTAGTGGTCGTCCCCACTGAATTGGTTGACGATCAGTTGGACATCAGCGATGTCCATACGCCTCGGAATGGCGTTCCGCATGTCTCTACCCCCCTCCAGTTCTCGGATGGCCTTTCGCAACTCGAGGATCTGCCTTTTTTGTTGAGAAGCTCGATTTCTTCGTCGGCAGCGCGTAATTCCTCGCTGACAGCAGTCGAAGGTAATCCTTGTCTCCGGCTAGAGTATGAGGCAGCGGCGGCAGAGGCCGAAGGTTCAGCAGGCTTCTGGTTGATGGCGGGTGCCTTGGGGGCTGGGGCATCGATTTGGTTTATTCGCTGTCCATGTCGATGGACAGCGACTCCTTCGAAGTATGCGGCCAAGGCTTAAAATCGATACAATGATACGACCGTCAGTGAAGAAAATTATTTGGTGCAATACTGAGAAGCATGCAATACCAACACTAATGCCCTATAAGAATATAGAGCTTTATTTCTGAGAAATTTCCAAACAATACAGATCAACTAATGCCAATTATACTAGACGACATGATGCTAAATGAATTTACAAGACAGGTATATGAGTTGTTTACAAAAGGATTGCATCATCGTAATCTTTGTCGTTCTGCTGACTCAGAATGTTTTCTATCGAAGGAAAATTTTGCCGAGATATTTCGCTAAACTGTAAGTATCTAGTATGCTTTAAGAACCCACGAACCATGAGTCAATTTCATCATCTCACTGAACAGATATACCCTGAGAACAGTCCGGATCTCATGAGAATATATAAAGAAATAACTCAACGACCTCACAGCTTTTTGTTAATAGACCTAACACAGGATATAAATGATACCTTACGATTTGGCACCGACATATCTAAAACAACGTTTGTAACGTGATATTGCTCCCCAGATAGTTTGAAAGAAGACAATGGTGTCACGAATGAAACGATTAAAGGACAACAAACATATGCTGTATGTTTTTAGAAATGCAAGTCCGTGTTTAAGAAAGGCTACACTGAAAACAGCCGATCCTGAAGTAATCAAAACTTTTTGTGAAACCACATACAATACATTGAAGGTTAACCATACACCATCTAGAAAAACTTTTACACGGCTGTGTAATTATAAAAATAGTATGCGTAAACTTGCTGATGCAAAAAAATTGCTCCGCGACAGCGTAAACTATTAGTTTAACAAGGCGGATTTTTATCTGTATTAGTAGGAAGTGTACTTTCAGGTGTGAAAGGTTCTTAGCTTGAGGAATATGCATATTAACAGCAGTCTTAGTAAAAAGCTTCATTTATCTCCGGAGATATATGAATGCTTAAAGGAGATAATTTTGAGTTCTAGTACACAAAACATGAACAAGATACTGAATAGCAAAAACCTAAATAATAAGGCGAAATGGTATCAGTATAGGAATGTGTTTATCAGATTGGTAAACACAAGATGAACAAAAATTCAGTTTTGGATGTGAAAGCTGAAAATCTTTCTTTGAAAGACCATAACACCACTCAGACTAGGTTTGTACTTAAAAATGAGCAACCCACGCACGACAAAGTGAATGGTTAAGGTTGAGAATCGAGCATAGTTCCAGCGTGCTAAGCTTGAATTGGGAAAGGATTTAAAAATGCCTGTAAACAATATAGAAGGTGAGTTCTACTTGTATCTCTTGAGTAACAGTTCTTTGGGTACCTACCCGGAAAATATTTTATCATCTGTTGAGAACATATTTTCGAACTCTTGCAAGCTAGATGGTGATTAGAAAGTCGGAATAACACAAATAATATTGCCAAAAAACGTTCATCAGAATAGTAAGTTTAAAAGCTGCATATTTTCTGGAGATGAAGTTGGGGAAAATGCAATCAAAAAATTTCGCCGTTCAGCGATCTGAGAAGAATCGAAAACTCACCCTCTAGAAATAATAGTGAAAGTGTAAGAACTCTACCATAATGTACGGTTGAAATGGAACAATGCAGACTTACGCAGAATATGCTATGCCAAAGCTAAAAACGACGTTAATTTTTCAGTTTTTTATCGTCTCTCTTCTTAGCAGTGCAACCCGATTGGGACACACATTATCTGAATGATGTGAAAAATACATGTACAGTCACATTTAGGATGATATAGATTTTAGTAAAATTTCCGATTTAAGTGAAGTGAAGAGCATGGGGGAGTTTTGTTTACATGTTTATCATAGAGGGAAGAATGCTGATAAAATTTATTTAAATTTAGTTACAAAATTGGATACGTTTCGAGACATCATTGATCAAATAAAAGGACAGATACCACGAGGGAGCAAAGATCATGCAGAATTGCTGAGAATGATTGATGCATACTTAGACCCTGTTTGCGAAAGAAACGAGAAAAGGAGGAGGGAATTAAACCAACACCCTATACTTTTAACCTTCAAGATCATGAAGTGAAACTTAACGTAGAGCTTCCGATGCCGTCCTCAATCAACTACAAAAATTTTATTGCAATGGTAATAAGTGGGATATTTGATGAAGATGATCTTAAAAACAGTGAAAATCCTCGAATGTATAACAGCAGCGAAAACAAATTTTCAATAAAGTTAGCTGGAGGTTTGACAGGCGATGAGTCCGGAGGTGAGATATTACCAGGTGAGTGGGCAAAAAAAGGTTCAATTCTGAATACATCATACAGAGAAAAATGATGGGGTATGGATGCTACTCAAGTATCAATTGAATTGTGAAAAACTGACGACAATGTTGGTCTGTTTGTGTTCCTTTAAACACCTGTTGACAAACGAGATCCTGGATTGATTAACGCTACAATAATGGATTCGTTTGATAAGTCAATGATTTTAGAAAATATAAAGCAACTAGTAAAATCCGTTAATGCGTTGAAGAATAGAGCACGACGTGAAGTAGAGACGAAAGATCTTGAGGGATCTAACAAAACCACTTGAATACACATTTGCACAGATATTATTTAACCAAAAATAACGGGCAAGAAGTTGATAAGGAATCTCCGAATAATACCATTAAACACTTATTACAATGTGTCCAGATTTCATCAAGTGGAGTACTTTCCGGTAGACAAAACCTTTATCGAAACCATTTACAAACCATCATGGGGAACTGGTTATTTTGGAACCAAGCTTAACACCTACCTATATAATGCTACATTTAACTAATGGAACTGATGTTAAAGCTGTTCTAGTAGGTGTTGCCAACAATCTCAATCAAGTTTTAAATGAAGCTCTTTGAATTCTAAGTTTATGAGATCGTATGATATCGTTTAATCCAAACTTAAGACTGAATTTCTTAATTCTATTATCCACCAGGACGCGCAGGTCAGGGTGGGTGGAAAATTCCATTACATGGTGTTTGGGTGGTCTGGTTCAAACAATCAGTTGAACAACAACGAGTTCGCACCATGTGTTGTTTGAACAAAAACGAGTTCACACCATGTGTTGTTTGAACAAGACCTTACCAATTCAAATACAGAGTTCTTAACTCTAAATGCATGCGACAAACATCTTGCATGGCTATTATAATAATTGGTTCTTCACGCAAATATTTTGCATTTTATGCGTGTCTGCTACTACCCCTCCCCTTAAACTGATTCGTCCCGAATCTGTTGACGATTGAAGGCAGTGTTGTTTATGATATTTTAGATTTTATTCTCCTTGGTGAACCTCGTGATCTATGTGGTAGTCGGTGTGACAATCATTGGTTTACAGATTTCGTTTACCGAGATCGCTTCCAAACGATACTTTTCGATGTTCAAATTATGCAGATGTACCTGATGCAAAAGTAAGTAAGCAAGGTGAATGTGCGGATACGTTGAGTACGATTTTTTTTTGGCGTTTGTGGGCTCATTAATGTGTAAACCGTGGCATTCTGTTCCTGGTTTTCTCGGAGGTCGTGGCAGTTTCGTCATTTATAATGATTGTATTTTCGTCCACTCATTCGATAGGAGCGATTTGGTAGAAGGGTGTTGTCTTACATGTGGCGACGTTGCTATTGAATATCATCGAGAGGCATTTGTCAAAACGTTCGTGCTTGCAAGCTTGTATATCTTGCCTTCTTTACAGTTGAACAATGGAAATCTTTCATTTTTACGTTCAGCAGCATACTTGTCTCTTAAATCTTATGTAGGCTATTATTATAACACATCGTTTTTATATGTGGTGTTTTGATAATACATTTAAACATTTACATTTGATGATGCAATTAATTCATTAGTCGTTATAGGTAATTCATCCTTTAAACAGGATTAAAAATGTTTAGTTTTGGAAGTGCAACTGAACAGACAACATTTATTAACAGTAATATGACCCTTTGGTTTCTAAATGGAATTGTTTGGAATAAATTTGGGAATTTTGCATTATTAGTATCATGATAACTATGTTTCATTGAGTTAAAATGACTAGTTAATTCGTTTATTTTACCAGTCAACTCTCAATTTATTCCTGCCTGCTGATTTTGTGCATCTATTAATCTAGATTGACGTTCGCTTAGTAAAAGAAAATCGTCATGATCTGGCGTACCAGCTATAAATAGTAGTATAGAAGTATAATCAAAAATTTTGCAGTGGGCGGTGGCGAGTAGTGTCATTATGGAAGAGTGAAATTAACGGACGTTATCCTTGTGTACCTCCTTACCATCTACTAGTACTACATTACCTAGATCTTTTTGCACTACTTTTTTATCGTACTTGTTGTATAATTTATTTCCGCAACGCTTGTTCGTTTTTACATAGATTATCTGTCCCTCCTTGAAGGCTCTACTAAAACGTTTTTGTTAAGGTGTTCGTTCTGCGTCCTTTGCGCATTTGATAACAATTCCTGGGTATTGGATCTACTCGACTCAGAAATTTCCCAAAGCGAGTCAATTGGTCTTTTTTTCGTCACGGAGTGTATAGAACCATTATACCTTATTACAGCTATTTGTATGATTTCACTAATATCCGTAAGCTGAATCCCCTTTTTAATTGCCCTAGATATCTCACTTAGAGTTGAATGGAATCTCTCGACCTGTCCATTGTTGTGCTGTGCATAGCTGGAACTTTATGATGGGACATTCCAAAGTGGTCCCTTATAAAAGATTGTATAACACTAGAACAGAATGATGGCTCGTTATCCGTCACTAATACTCTCGGATTTTTTAAGTGCCCAGTTATTTTGATAATAGGTATTTTCAGATCTACTATAGAACGTGAGGCAAATTCTTCTATTAGCGCAAATTTTGAAAACTCGTCCACATATGTTAAGAAATAGTGGTTCTGTTTGATATAGACATCCATGTGCAATATTTCGCATGGATATTTGGGTATTGGTGTAGGCTTCAGTGTTTGCCTTTTTGGATACCTTTGGTATTTGGACTCTGCACAAATTCTGCAGTTTGCTGCGAGTTTCTTTATATCGCTGCGTAGGTTTGGAAAGAAATACGCGCCGAGTATTTGGCCATAATTTTCCTTGGATGACCGATGTGCTCTATTATGCTCCAACGCAATCGCTTCAAGCTGGTCATTCTCATTGATTAAGTCCAGGAATAGTTTTTCAGTATACCTGAAACGACCTGAAGGAAAGTGTTGTACAATTTCCTTTTGTACTTACCCTAGAATTTCAAGTGGACAATGAACGCCATTTACTACCTTGGTATCAACTACTTTTTCCAATTTGGGACATAAGCTGTCGAAGTCAGGAAATTGAATTTCATGACGTAAATAACCATTAAATAGCCTAATTGTTCTCAATTTTGTTCTTTCGCCCATTGTAAGAATAATTTGATTCTTGAAACAATTTTTAGGTGTCGGGACTGACCTTATGGTTCGGGACGATGAAATCTCGCTATTTGTGCAGTTCTCGCTAGAACCATTATTACCGGTAGGGCTTTGAATATATTGGCGGGACAGTGCATCCGCGACAGAATTTTCGGACCCAGGTTTGTAATGAATTACCGGTGAAAACTCTTGTATGAAGCTTTTCCAAAGTTTTAGCTTCGTGTTCGGATTTCGATCGGATATCGAAAATGTCAGTGGCTGATGATCGGTCTATATATGGAGGTTATTTACCCCATAGTGAGTAGGAAGCAGCTGCTCAGCGTCCTGCAGGCGCAAAATCCTGACGTCCCAATGAAGGAGTGGGAGGTCATCGGGGAGGAGCCGCCAAAGGAGGGAGGTAAGGGCTTCGTGATCCTCATGGATACGAAGTCCGCCTCCACCATGGCGAGTAGACAGGGGAGATTGTGCTTCGCACTAGGCGAAGTCCACCTTCGCCTGTTCAAAAGGAGCATGCCAGCCGGCGATGGGGCGGTGGTGGAGGTGGAGGTTATTGATGATGGTAGCTCTAAAGCTACTTCAGATCAACCTCGATCACAGTAAAGCGGCCGCGGCCAACCTGGCATTGGTCCTGCTACAGGACGATGCCGATGGAGCCATAGTCCAAGAACCATGGATCCATAACGATCAGGTTCAAGGGCTAGGAGTAAAAGGATACGACATCTTCCACTGTCGTAAAACAGGTAAGATTCGATCATGTATTATGATGAAAAGATCCTTGAATGCACTAATGATTCCGAATCTCAGTTCCGAGGACCTAGTTGTTGTGGCATTGGACAATCCGGACAGCAAATGTTGGATTGCCTCTGCCTACTTTGCGCACGACGATCCAGAAGAACCACCACCGGTTGCAGTCAGGACGCTTGTGGAGGTCGCGGAAAGAGGTAAGATTGATTTAGTGCTTGGTTGTGATGCTTATGCCCACCATACTCTCTGGGGCAGCAGCAACATTAATGATAGAGGGGAGTCCTTGTACGAATACTTGTTGGAGACTACCCTCTGGGTATGAAAAGCGGAAACGAACCCACGTTCGTGACCTGCAACAGGAGAGAGGTTCTCAACTTGACGCTTGTCGTGGGATCTCTTAAATCGGCAGTATCGGGGTGGAGTGTCTCGGACAGGGCATCCTTGTCGGTTCACTGTATGATCCACTTCGATATCGAGGTATCATCGTCGACTGTTGGGTCTGGCAAGTTAAAAAATGCGCGGAAAGCCAACTGGTTGAGTTTCGCAAATTTGGTTGAGATAGGATTAGAGGGGTCCCACTTGGGGAGGACTGTCTACTGTGAAGGAAGTCGACTCGGCGGTCGATTCCCTCACAAACATCCTGTGCAATTCTTTTAAAAGCTGCTGTCCCTCAGGAAAGTCCGCCTCGAGAAGTCTGCCGCATTGGTGGAGCCACGAGATAGAGGATTTGAGGAGGGCTGCAAGAAGGCTCTTTAATGAAGCCAAGTACACTAAATTGCCAAATGACTGGTTCAAATATAAGGATGGTCTAAGAGCTTTTAAGAGTGCAGTCAGACAGGCAAAAAAGGACTCATGGAGAGTGTTTTGCGCGTCAATAGAGAAAACGGCAGAAGCGTCCAGACTCCGAAAGGTCCTCTCATTTAGCAGGAGCTCTCCAAGCTTTATTCAGGATTCGGACGGAAACTGGACTAACACTAAAGAAGAACAGCTTAACGCACTTTTTCAACAGCACTTTCCGAGGTGCTCTGACATAGTCAACGAAATCTGGGGAAATGAGGTCCGACAGCACAACGACGACATAAAGCGTATCGTGGATGTCAAAAAGATTAATTGGGCGGTGGGAACCTTCATGCCATTTAAATCTCCTGGGCCGGATGGGATCTGGCCTATAATGCTCCAGAAGGCTCTCGGGATTATCGCACCATGGCTGGAAAGAATCTTCAACGGATGTCTCCAGCTGGGCTATATCCCAAGAGCCTGGAGACAAGTAAGAGTGGTTTTTATCCCTAAGGCGGGTAAAATACACCACAGTTCTGTCAAGGATTTCAGACCAATTAGTCTGGCATCCTTCCTCCTCAAGACGTTGGAGAGGCTAGTGGACACCTTCATTAGGAGCAAAATTGGGGACCAACTAGCACGGTCACAGCATGCCTACATGAGAGGAAGGTCCATAGACTCTGCATTGCACTCCGTAGTCTCCACTATCGAGAGTGCCCTTCGGTACAAGGAGGTAGCACTTGGGGTATTCCTGGACATCGAAGGGGCTTTCAATAACGTTGAGCCGGGCGCCATATGTCGTGGGCTTCAACAAAAAGGTGTTAATATGAGCCTTTGTAGGTGGATTGATACACTGCTCAGAACTAGAATAGTTAGCTCGTCCATTGGTGACCTGACTATCAGGAAATACGTGGACAGGGGAACCCCTCAAGGGGGAGTTCTTTCACCGCTACTATGGCTGGTAGTAATGGACAATCTTGTGTCGGAATTAGAAAGGGAGGGTTTCAAGGTCGCTGCTTACGCCGACGACGTGGCCATCATAGTACCGGGCAAATTCATCGACGTCATAGTCGAACGGATGCAATTTGCCCTTGAATTAACCAGCAGTTGGACCACAAAGTGTGGCTTGGGAGTGAACCCTTCTAAGACGGAGCTTGTCCTCTTTACAAGGAAGCGTAAAATTCCAGACTTTAGGCCGCCCACACTTAATGGCGAAAGTCTTACGCTCTCCAATCAGGTGAGGTACTTAGGGGTCGTGCTAGATCATAAGCTTACCTGGAGGGCAAATCTGGAAGAGAGAGTGAGGAAGACTACAGTAGCCTTTTTCACGTGTAAGGCGCTCTTTGGGCCTAAGTGGGAGCTCAAACCACGGGTGGTACACTGGATGTACACAGCTATAGTCAGGCCAATTCTGACCTATGGGGCTATGGTGTGGTGGGAGGTGCTGAGCAAGAAATGTAACCTGGCTCAACTCACTAAGATCCAAAGACTGGCGTGCTTGGGGATAACGGGTGCTTTGCGTACTACTCCCACAGCTGCATTAGAGATCATCTTGGATCTTCTGTCATTAGATCTGCACTGCAAGGAGGCGGCAGCCGCCAGTGCTGTGCGTCTGAAGGGTGGAGGCTTCTGGAGGGAAAGGCCCTATGGGCACTCCACAGTACTGAAAAGTCTTTGTGGGAAGCAAGGCTATATCAACATGGACTATAGAGTGCCAACACTGGACTTTGTAACAAATTTCTTGACCGTCGTCCCCTCAAGAGAAGAGTGGGAGAGCGGGGGGCTAGCCGGCAAAGGAATTGTATCAGTGTACACGGATGGCTCGAAAACGAGCACGGGCACGGGAGCAGGAATCTTTTCTGAGTACTGGGGCCTTAGTTTATCGTTGGAGCTCCCCGTGCACTGCACAGTTGTGCAGTCGGAAATAATGGCAATCTTGAGAGCTGCGAAAGAAGTTAACAAGAGAAGGGAGGTCGATAAAGACATCACTTTCTTTGTGGACAGCAAAGCAGCCATAAGGATGCTAGAATCAGTCTTAGTGTCCTCCATATTAGTTGAAACCTGCAGGTCGGAACTGGGGAGGATCTTTCAAAAGAACAGTTTAAAACTGTGTTGGGTTCCTGCGCACAGCGAATTGCACGGAAATGTGTAAGCGGATCAGCTCACTAGGGAGGGATCCCGTGAGGCGCACCTGCATGAGAAAGTGGGGGTAGGGGTCTCAATGAAAGTTCTTAGGCAGGATATAAAGGTATCAGCCTACGAGCTAGCATTGAGGCGCTGGAGAAATTTAGGCACATGCTGTACCGCTAGACAGATGTGGCCAAATTATAACAAAAAGCGCACTCTGGGCTTGTTATCCCTAGACAGAGGTGCAATAAGAAACCTTGTGGGTATACTGATGGGTCATGTGGCTTTCGGTGAACATGCAAGAAGAATCGGGCTCCCAGCGAACGACCTGTGTCGAAGCTGCGGTGATGAAGAGGAGACAGAATCTGTAGAGCATCTTCTCTGCAGTTTTCCGGCTCTAGCGAATAATAGGAAAAAACACTTAGGTGCTTTCTTTTTCGTGAAGCTAAGTGAGCTTAGTGTTATGAGAATGGACCAGTTCCTGGATTTCCTCAAGGAATCGGGGTGGTTCATGGAGTCATATGGTAGTTTTTCCATGTCTTCAGGGCACAATGGGCCAACGGGGTCTAAGTGAAGCGGAAGCCGTGCGGCTTAGCACCGTTCAACCTACCTACCTACCTACCCCATAGGGATAGTTTCTCAGAGACTGTAATGCCCATACAATAGCGAGCATTTCTCGCTCGTTAGTTGCATAGCTCTTTTCTGTAGCGCTAAGTGTTCGTGACACAAATTTAATTGGGTGTTTCTCTTGGGACAACACGGCACCAATGGCCACTGATGAAGCATTCATTGTGAGCTCGAAAGGCTTTCTAAAGTCTGGAAAGCTTAAGGTAACATCTTCTGATGCTAAAATATGTTTTAACTTACTAAAAGCTTCGCTAGCATCCTTTGATAGAGTAATTTTCTTATTTTTCTGATTTTCTTGAACTTACATTACCATTTTCTCCCCGTCATATTTCAGTCAAAGGCTTCGCTATTCTTGCATAATAGCGTATGAAGCGTCGGTAATATCCCGACAATCCTAGGAACGATCTAAAGGCTTTGACGGAAGTTGGCTCTTCAAAATTTAGAATAGCGCTCACCTTATTCTGGGCTGTCTTAAATCCGTTCTCGGATACGATAAAACCCAAAAACTCAAGTTCTTATTTGAAAAATTTACATTTTTCTAACTAACTGCGCATGTTCGCATCGAGCAGCTTTTTATTTTGATCTGTATGTCCTTTAAATGGCTCTGAGTATCGGGGGAAAAGATTATGACATCGTCCATATAGACATGACAACGGACACCTATGTCGTCACGTAATATGTCATCAATTGCTCTCTGAAAAATACTTTGAGCGTTTTTTAACCTAAATGGCAAACAACAAAACTCGTACTTGCCATTGTTGACTGAGAAGGCAGTCTTTTTCCGATCATCCTCGGCTAACAGAATTTGATGAAAACCAGACTTCAAATCAATGGTGGAGTAATATCTTGATTTACCCAGATTTGATAATATGACGGACATTTCCGGGATAGAATATCTGTCGGGAGTGGTTTTCTCATTAACTATAGAAGCTTTATCTATTTGGGACGTACACAAAGCCTTAATGTACGTCTCAGAGGCGTACACATATAAATTAGAATCTGTATACACAAATAGCCTATTTTAGAAATATTATTTAACGGAAATTTAAATTTAGAATATACACTTAAAAATAAAACACCACTGATATGAATTATAATTATAATCGCAGTTATTTATTACAAGAAAAAAGCAATATCCATAATTGGAACAAAAAAAAATTAACTTCTACAAAATCAACTGAAACGTGCCTATATTTTTTTATATAATCTTTTTTTAACGCTAATTATTTATTCTAAGAGCAAACATTAAAACTAATCAGCCTTTAAAAGACTAGCTAAACTTTAAGAGCAGTCTACACACATATCAACCTTGTGCTCGTCACACACAGATTATTTACATTTATAACACACTAATTTGACATTCTCCTTTTTTTATAGGAGCAAAAGGCGCAATATTTACGTTTTTTTGGTTCGGGTTCTTCCTCTCGATTTTCATTATTTGAATCAGTAGGTTTTAAGAGAATTTGGCTTATATTTTCTCGTAAAGATCTTTTCAATGGGAAGTGTGGTTTCGGCGTAACGAATGGCTCCTCTTCAGGTGCTGGCATTTAGCCACTCGTTACGAGACAGCACTACTACCGCTGGCTTGTTGATGGATCAAGCTCGCTATATTTCAACTATTTTATAATTTTACATGTGCGAATTATAACGACTGTCAATTTGTTTCGTATGTATGCCTACGTAGCTTTTTCATTATTTAAGTTTTATCATGGGTTAAAACCACACTTCCCATTTAATAATGGCACCGGCCAAAAAGCCTGGAAACAAGAACCTCCATTAATGTGCAACAATAGTGTTAGCAAGTCGTTAACCAAAAGCACACTAAGAGACGAAAGTTGTCGAATAGACCAGGAGGTTCTAACCCATGATAAAACTTAAATAATCTTTTCAATGTCGGAGCTTCAAGTCTCTTCTCCATCCAAGGCGTGACCAAATCTGTGCTGAGTTGCTTCATGAATTTTTTTCTGTTCAATGGTTTTTTATTATTCTTCATCATGTTGTGACTATATATTATAGCAGAATTAACAAAAGCCATGTTTAGGATACCATAAAATACAGCCATCGGCCATCTATTAGTCTTGCGGCTGCACGACATTGATGAGCACATTTGATCAAATGAGTCTACTCCGCCTTTCGTTTGATTGTAAAATAGAATCATGTCAGGTTTACCACTTAAATCATTTATTACTGCATTTTCATTGCAAGAGGATAATAGATATACCATCTTTGCCGGTTTTGGTTTATATGATACAAGTGTCAAGGGGCCATCAAAACAAAACATAGAACTGCCAACGCGACGTGATCTCGAGTTCTTCAATTGTTCAGGGATCTCCCGTTTATTCGAACGTATAGTGCCTACTAAAGTCAAATTATAAGGCTGTTGAAGTTAACTACCCAACAAACATTTTAGTCTTGGATAAAGAAGCAATATTCTTATAAAGCTCGTATTACAGCTTCGAATAAGAAACATTTCGTATAAAATGATTATTAAGGTTATTTCTAAGAGTACAGGCTTATAATGTCTTCTAATTTGGTAATTTTAAGACTTGGTTCCTATTGTTACTTCAACATGATTTAGCCAAGAGCAAGGTTGTATAATGCCCTAATAATGCTCTTGAATAGAACCTACTGATTATAGTTCTAATAATAATCTTATAATAGCTTTTCCCAAGAGTAATTTGTGCTCAGTTTTGACATTTGTCTCACTTTATACTTGTAACAATCTTGAACAAGAGCCTTATAACTTACTTATTAAAGTCACAATGAAGAAGCTATATTATAATGGGTTTATAAAAGCTTTAGAACAGATAAAAATCATCGGCCATATTTTCCCCTATTGTAAAAAATGAAAACATTGAAGTGAAATGCAACCAGGTTGAATAAGCTAATCTAAAGTAATTTTCATAATTTTCATACTATTTATTTGGTATTGCTTGTATACATTTTGTCAAACAACGATTTAATACTTATTATGAACTATTTTGAGCGAGTAAATTACAAAAAGATTTCTTGTATGAAGTATTGAAAATTATATACAAGTCTAATTTCAAAGGCGCTTCAATTATTTAAGGGGTAGAACAATATACTTTACCAGCGAAATTCCTTTCGTGGAAAAATTTCACGTTCGTATAGTCATTATTTAACTCGCTTTATTATTTTGCAAATATGAGACACCATATTGCTTTTCACTTTTGCAATCTTTTTCAACTCAATCACCTACATAATAAACACGACTACCATTCCATACAAAAAATACACAGACAACTTTAGTTTCTATTCTTGCTCTTGCCTAATTCTTTTATAAGAATCAGAAGTCTTATACCAGCTTCCTCTAAGTTGTTATGGGAATTAGTTCTTATAACTTCTCTAAAGATAGTCTTATAAAGGATTTCAAGAGTTATTCAAATATGTTCATAGAGCGTTATAAGGCTAATTTCATACGCCACTTTCTCGCTACTAACATTCTTCAAGAATGCTATAAGTACAATGTCAAAAAGCTATACTCCTAGCCAAAGCTTGATTTGATTCTTATAAAGCTCTTGAAGAAGAATAATGTTTGTTGGGTTTTGGCTAATGGTATGGATGTAAACCAATTGTCACAGGTTATGTTTCTGTTCGATCCATGACTAGTCTGTGACAATTTCTTTATATAAAATTCACCAAGTGGTACCCCGCCAGTATTTGTACTCCTGCCTATATACGGATCAGCGTCGATCATGTATATAGAAGTTGCATCACACATCATCGAAAACTTGATGCCGTATTTATCCGGCTTGTTCGGTATGTACATCCGAAATGGACATCTACCACTAAAACCGAGCAACTGTTTATCAATTGTCACCTCGGATTCAGGAATATAATTGATTTGACATTGCTTTATAAACAGTTCCCAAACATTTCTAGCTGGTACGAAGGCATCATTTGGTCGAAGATTTGATCTCAAAGTCTTATCATCCATCCTAAGACATCTAGCTTTGAACTCAAATCTTTCTTTGCTCATAACTGATATGTATCGTGTACCTGAAAAGGTAGAATCAAAAAGTTCATCTGATTATCTTTCATGTCTGCAGTCAAAGTCAATAATCCAATAAATGCACGGATTTATAAATTAGTGACATCTCTATGCGTCGCTTTATTTTTCCTAGCTTTTGGTGCTTAGAGATCATTTCAACATTAGTCCATTTCACAACTCGATATAAAATTTCATCATAAATTAAAAATTTGCACAGGATCAAAAACATTTTTGCACATGCGAGCTGGACCTCGAAAGTTGCGGACTATGTTCATAGCTGGAGTTCTGTGAGATGTTTGAGCTTTAACAGTTGACCAAATATGTCCATTCTTACGTCGAAGAGTATTACCACGAACACGATAAATTCGCACCGAGTTGGCAGGTGGTGAAACACGTTCAGCGTCAGATGATGGATCAGCTTCTACAACAAGGGCTGGGTTGGTT
Source organism: Oxycera nigricornis (assembly GCA_963942545.1). Classification (NCBI taxonomy): domain Eukaryota; kingdom Metazoa; phylum Arthropoda; class Insecta; order Diptera; family Stratiomyidae; genus Oxycera; species Oxycera nigricornis. The sequence goes on from OZ012660.1 coordinate 78,329,561, forward strand.
TCTTCAGAGGGACCAGATTCTTGTAAAGACGAAACGTGTTCAGTCACATAATTATTTTCATCTTCGCTTTGAACGTCGTCGATAATTTGGTCATCCTCAACTTCGGAATCTGAATCTTCCAAAGAAGGATTATCTTCCTCGTTTAAGATTGCTAAAATATCGTCTTTGTCTAAACTTTTAGACCGTGACATATTTATACCTGAAACAACGCCGAACATAGACATAAAATATACGAAAAACAAACAAAAGTAAAATCACACAAACCTAGTTAAAAGTTACACAAATAGTACAGTCAAAGCGTTCGAATTTTGACGTAAACCACGCATTTTGGGATGGCAGAATGTTTTTTAATGCAATAAGTTCAAGTTTCTGGGGTCGCAGCCCTTGTCCTTTGGGCTCCATCTTCAAAACAAAAGAAGTTGGGACACCCTCATATCTTCGAAACCATGACTCCCACAAGAAAGTTGTGTATGGCAAACTTGCGTAGAATAGAATGCTCAGCAAGTCGCAAAGTTACAAGCCAAAAACCACACACAAAAAGGGGGGAACATCTTTCGGGCACCACAACTTTTTTAATTTCACGTTTAACGCGAAACACATTGTGATACTATTCCAAGATAATTTTGTCGCAAATCGTTTACGGTATTGGTTGTTGCAATCACTGCACGGGAGTTATTCCATCCCGAAGGAGAGAAAGTCGCGTAAAAACCCGTTTTTAGGACAAATAATCGGCTTTTGATGGCAAACCCCCGTTGCACAACTCGGGGAGCATTGTGGTAGGCAAGCAAATTTTTGATGCAATGTGTGGTATGCCTTACTGACAGCTTAAATCCAAGTTTCTGGGGTCGCAGCCCCAAACCTCTGGGCTCCATCTTGAAAACAAACAAAAAGTGGGACACCCCTATATCTCCGGAACCATGGCCCCCACAAGAAAGTTGTGTATGGCAAACTTACGTAGAATTAAATTTTTAGCAAGTCATCCACACATCACTTTCACATGGCATCAATAACAAAAAGTTATAGGCCTAAAACGACATCCAAAAAGGGGGGACATCTTTCGAGCGCCACAAATCCATTGTTTTCACTTTCACCTCAAAACACATATAGAATAACTTTAAGGCAATTTTGTTGCAAGTCGTTGGCGTTATTGATTGTTTCGATCGCTGTGCACTGGCATGAGCTATTGCATCCCAAAAGGGTCAAAACTCACGTGAAAAACGCATTTTTAGGCTAAATAATCGGCTTCCGATGGCAAACTCCCCATTGAAAAACTCACGGAGCATTTCAGTGGGCAGAAAAATTTAAATTGCAGTGAGTAGTATGCCTTTATGTGAGCTTAAATTTAAGTTTCTGGGGTCGCAGCTCCAATCCCCTTGGCGCCATCTTGAGAACAAAAAAAGTGGGACGGCCCCATACCTTGGAAAGCACCACTCCTACAGAAAAGTTGAATATGAAAAACTTGTGTAAAATTCAATTTGCAGTAAGTTGTGGATACATCATTTTCACGTGCTGTCAATATTAAAAGAATGACACGCCAAAAACGACGTTGGAAAGGGGGGATCATTTTTCGCGCGCCTCAACTTCTTAGTTTCCTCTATTACCGCGAAATTCGTTTGAAAATAACTTTTTGACATTTTTATCACCAAACGTTTGCGATAATGCTTGTTTCTGTCACTGTAACATGTCGAAGAAGTTGCGCGCCTAAACATGTGTCTCGCAGGCGTGCCATACTTCGATAAATGACAAATAGCGGGACTTACCTTAACGACACATGCACCGTCCGCTAGCTACCGTTCGGCCACTGAGTTGGCGAAAGAGCACGATGCGCTAGCTTCAACCGTTACAAAGAAACAAACAATATTCGGTTGCGTGTACGCCTCGCAGGCGTAAATTAGGCTTCTAGGGTTAAGCTTCCGAAAATCTACCACGAGGCGAAGTTTAGGGTTACCCAATTCATCTACATCTTTTTTACTCACTACCCATATGGGGTTGTTGTATGGTGACGAACTTTTCCTTATTAACCCATCGCGCAGCATTGACTCTATTTCTGAGTTAACAAACTTCATTGCGTTCATTTGGTACGGATAGCTTTCCGAATAAATTGGTTCGTCGGTGGTGGTTTTCATTGTAGCCACCACGTTGGTGTTATACGGTAATGTCTTGCTTGGATCCGCAAACACTTCCCGATTTTCCGTCATAATTTTTTGAAATTTATCTAGCATCTTTTTGGAAATACAATTCTGATCAATATTCTGAAGAAAAATTATTTGGGAACTAGTATCGAGGACAACTTCTTTAATTCCATCTTTATAGCGTAGAGTGCTTTTAGAAGAGTCAACAATTCCGTTAATTTTCTTCACAAAATCGTAACCTATTATTCCATCGATATCGTTTATTATGGGAAGTATATAAATTCAGATATTTGAACCAAAAGACTTATTTGGCATTTTGATTTAATGCGAGTTTCCCTATGGATAGAGTGCACACTAAAAGCATTTTTTATCTTTGATATGCCAAGAAAAAATGGAAGCTTTTTAATGTAATTCCTGTCGGTTCCTGTATTCAAAAGGAGTTTAATTTTATGTCCGTTCATAAAATCATGCTCAATATAAAGAAGGCATGCTTTCGATTCTAAAATCCTTACATCGTTGTGACTTTTTGGTTTTCCCGTTGTAAATGAATTCAACTGGTTTTGAGCGGAAATTGCTATTCCTTTCAGAATTTTGCCTATATCCAGATAATGATGGATCTACTTCCATTGGTTCAACTGGACGTTGATTTTTATTTTCCTGCTCTTTGTGGCCCTATTAATATTAGAATTAGCGAACGCTGCATAGAAATTGTACCTTTGCCTATTGAATTCCAGTTCTTATGCGAGGGCTAACGCTGATGGTAAATCCGCTGGTTGACTCGCGAACAGGATATCCCCGATTGTCCGTTTAAGCCCACAAACGAATATGCGCAATGCGTCGCTTCGATATTTTTCGTTCAGGGACTTTAGAACATCGCTATCGTCTCCATATTGCATGATAGATTCATTTGTTACGGAGGTCAGCTGTTTTTCAACAACGTCGTAAAATTCAGATATTGACAATCTACCTTGTCTAAGAGACAGTTCCTGCTCCAACAAATATAATGGTCTCTTGTCGGAATATGTATGGTCTAGTCGAGCAATTATGGCCTCAAAATTGAGCGGAGTACTAAATGATGACAAGACCATATCAGCTGAACCAGTAACCTTATTGCGGATTGTAGCAACAGCCTGGTAATATATATCAGAGCCAGAGTATTCTTGGTATGGCTTAATCGCAGCTCTTGCTGATTGTCGCCAAGATGGATATCTTTCTATAATGCCACTAAACTCCTGCATTGATTTAGGCAGATCAAGTCTTAGGTTGCAATCAACTCTTCTAGAGATGTTGATTTCCTCATATCTTTGGACGGAAGGTCCTGGCTGTCTTAGCTCCATTAACGAAGCTTGAAATTCTTGCCTTAGCTGAGTGGCTACGGCGCTAACTTCTTCAGACCTTTGGATGGCCGAATCGGACTGTCTTTGCCCCCTTAACGAAGCTTGGAATTCTTGCCTCAATTGAGTAGCGACCGAAAGGGTAATCCTTTCCATCATCTCAGTAATGGCTGCATCAGTCAACAACATTTTTAACAAAACCAAAAAAAATTGGTTACCACTGTCTCTCGGCTTGACAAATTTCAACACAAGATTTTCACACAACACTGCACATATGCTATACAACGTATATAACTAAAAATATAAACGCAGAATATAAAAAGTAATTTTCTAAAGTACATAGGTACATTAATCAATTTTACATTTCCTCGTTCGTTGCCATCTGATGTTGTCTGCCGATGACGATGAATTTCCCAGTTGATGTTCACTATTTCGTGCGACTTTCCCTGTAGAACTCCTAATCGCAGCTCCTTTGTACGCTCAGCGATCGAATACGCAAATGTCTGATGTTTGTATGAAGTGAATTAAACTTGTTTCTCCACTTTTTCTAGGAATCAATGAATATGTCTCATATTATATAAACTTCCTTTAAACGAAAAACTTTATCCCGGGGTTATGGGTATCTTTTGGTATACATAGTCCTAGTACTAGGACTTCTGAACTTACGTTGGGCGCCAATTAAATTTTAAATGAAACTCTTTGAATTCTAAGTTTATGAGATTGTATGATCTCGTTTAATCCTAACTTAAGACTGAATTTCTTAATTCTAATATCCACCAGGAAACCTTCTGACGCGCAGGTCAGGGTGGATCGAAAATTCCATTACATGGTGTTTGGGTGGTCTGGTTCAAACAATCAGTTGAACAACAACGAGTTCGCAACATATGTTGTTTGAACAAGATCCTTACCAATCCAAATACAGAGTTCTTAACTCTAAATGCATGCGGCAAACATCTTGCATGGCTATTATAATAATTGGTTCTTCACGCAAACATGTTGTGTTTTATGCGTGGCTGTTACTTCTCTTGTATTCACTCTTCAGACAATTTACGGTCCAATTAAATGGTAAAAATATAGCACAGACAGACAATAACTATCATTATCGTGCAAACATTGAGAATTTGTTGAATTACAGCAAACATACGGCTTCAATGCATCTCGAATCTGTTCGCTGGTATTTGGACCAGAATGAAATGGAGATGATTGAAAACAGAATGGCTATCGGTAGGCGTCCAAGTGAATTGAATGAAGGATATTTTAAGAGATCTACACTGTTGGAGGAAAGTAATGTGGTTGAGCCAATGGGAACAATCCATTACGACATGCTTAATCAAGATAAACTGTTGTTAAATGGCTTAATAATCTCTTTGGAAAAACCAGAATTCTATCTTTATTCGAAGGTGAATAACTCCAACCAGTGTATAAAAATTCTGGAAGCATCACTGCACATGAGTCATGTGACAATCAACCCATCCATATTGCTAGCACATGAAACTGTTGTTCAACGTTCGAACATCGTTTACCCTTACAAACGTGTAGAAATAAAAACTTACACGTTACCTGTCAACACATTCACTTGAAAATGTGGTTATAGGACAATTGGCGGATCTGTTTGTTTCCGGCATGGTTGATAATGATTCCATACGATTTTAAACATAACAGCATAATGAATTTGAACTTATCGGTAAATGGCGTAGAAGTTCCAAATCAGTCAATGGAATTCGATTTTTCTAAGCAAAACCCTATCAGCACTAGAGGCTATCTTACCCTTTTCAAGGGCACTGCTATCAAATATTTCGATAAAGGCAATATCCAAAAAGCTCTTCGATGATGGCTGCTTCCTGTTGGCATTTGACTTGACTGCAAATAACTTATATGACACGGGATGTGGTTGTTTGTTAAATCAAGGGGTAGAAAAGATTGAGGGGAGACTCAGAGACGCTTTGAAGAAAAGTGTTATTTTCGTCTTTTACGCGGAGTATGAAGTTGACTAAAATCTTAATGTAATTACGTCTTCAAAAAGTTATATATAAACCGAAATATCAACGAGATGTGGATAGTATTTGTTCAAGTACATAGCAGAACATGACACATTGCCTAGCGAATGTTGAGTGCTACTAAGAAGATCACTTAACCTTTTTTTAAAAAGTATCACTGGCGGGGTTTATCTCACAGAACAAACATTACTCGAAAGAAATAACGTATAAATATCTTACCTCCTCAGCGTTGACTACAGAACAAACAGACGTATTTGGAATATTGGAACTCAAACGACTTGATAAGAATCTTATCAGATCTTTGGGAGAGTTTTCAACAGTGTTTACAAACGGCGAATCGACAAAAAAATTCTTACAAAGCTACGTGACATCACATACTGAGGTTGTAAGCATTGAAAACACATTCCTGAAATGACAGGAATGAATACAATAAAGATCATCAACACGTTAAGAAGTAATATTATAACAATAAAGTTTTTTCAAGGTGTGTATCCCTGCGATCGTTTAACTCAGAAAATCAGAAAACCGACACGCGTCAAAGCCAACACAGAGTTGGGTAGCATTCCACATCCCTTGAAAAGAATCAGCTGAATATTTTGATTCGTTTAGGTCATATTCAAGCAAAAAACAATTTATACAATTCCTAAAATCCAACAGTAGAGTGTTTATGAACAATAGACAACGGTTACAAAGCGAGTTTTTAACTTCTTGCGGGCAATATTGTTGCATTCACCTTTATTCCCTCTGCACCGGTAATAGCCTTCAAAAATTTCTTAAGCATTTCTCCTCCTTTGACTTTGAATTTAACGATGATGAAATTGTGAATCTATTCCGGAAAATCTGCAAAACTAGGAAACCTACCTACAAGACGCTGGTGGTTACTGCATTCAATCCTCCAGCAGAAATTTAACAGTTAAGGGTACCAGTTTTGATTCGATTACTGGTAAGAGTAAAATGAATTCAAGCGTAAGTAACAAGTTAGTGAAAAACAAGCCGACCAAAGTGTATACTAATACATAAGAGAAAAAGTAGAAGTCTTTTTCTTTACCCACAGAACCCAATGGAGATCATGCCGATGAAGCAGCTATTCTGCATATCACGATACATAAAAAACCTCCAGAAAAAATGTACAACATCTCGATTGCCGTGTGAGAATATCTTGGTGAACTATACTTACTACCTTGATGGATGTCAATATCGGAAAATCATCCTAGGGTTCGAGGTGTCAACATTCGAAGCAAAAATTGTATTCGGTTTGCACGAACGTTTTCCAGCATCAGCAACATACGCAGGGTGGACTTCAACGTATGTGAACTCTAGAAGGTTGAGAAACAAAGAGCAATGTCCACAAATCCAATCAGTTCTTTCCAAATTATTCCGGATACGAGTAGGTGAAGGCAGTATCAAATTGAAAACCGATGATCTATTCAAGATGTTTGAAACGATGGACTTTTTCAATCTTGTAATGTTCCACTATTGTTCGGACGACATAAAGAAGTTGTATCAAGATTACGTGAAGCGCTGTAAACAAAAGAATGCATGAAAGCTGGACAGCGAAAATATTTTCATACCATCACGCGCTCCTTATGTGCACATCGCGTTCGTTATTTTATGAAATTTCACTTCTTGCGATGTTGTTTTTAATATAATGGGTTAATGATGAAAATCATTTTTTGAACGAAAACATATTCCTTTTATTTCAAAAATGCACAAAATTCATTATACAGTATATGTAAATGTTTATACAACTGTGTGGCGCATCTAGTTGTAGGAGCTGCAACATGAACTGGACAAGCTGTCGTAAAATTTCTGAGTTCCTCTATTTTCGCTAGATTAAGCTAAACGATATTGGCCGTTGATAAATAACTTTTAATAAATGTCTCCTTCACATCACCTCACTCATATATTGTACAATTCGAGTATTCCTGCATGATTTCAGGTAGCGTGATGTAATTGACGCTACAATCACTCTATCTTAGCGCGTTTATGCGAGCAAACTCGTACTGATTCTGTTTTCGGGTCTACCTACCTACCTACCTGGGGCCGCGGGTATGACGGTGCAAGATGATGCACGATAGGTTGCATCGAGCCAAAAGTTAATATAGCTAGTTTCTTTATGAAATATTGTTTATTACTTCCAGTTTCAAAAATAAACTCAGTCATGATAGCTAAATGAGATGTCCACAGAGAATAAGAATTTTATTTTCAGTTTTACCGTATTTATATATTTTTACTTTTCACTTTTTACAAATGTGTTTTGGTATATGAGCTAACAGTTTAAAAATATTTATGCTAAGTTAATTTTTTGGAATCCGTAAGGGTATGAAAAATGATATTTAACGACTACAGACGAAGGGGAGATTCATTATATCTGCCTTTACAGTCATAACCGCGTCAGAGAGAAATGCTATGTTTGACTGATTTACGTTCGAAATTAACCCGACAATAGAAGCTCCACTCAATTCACTTACAGGTTTTCAGCTAGAGCAGATAGGTTTAATCTCGGGTAAAGCTGAAAATTCAAAAGACAAAGCCGATTTTACTGCTTTGCACCGAATTGGAGACTAACTCTTCTATCATACTGTCAAACATGATCTCGAGCTCTTTAATACGGTCCTCATAGGTCTCTCTGAACTTTTTTAGTCGGAGGGGTATCCTAACATCGTTGAGTTTTAATTTTTTATAAAAGATCTCCTTCCTTGACAAAACTTCGATTTCTTTAGCCACCCCACCACCTGTCTGAGCTGAAATTGCATCCTGCTCTAATTCCTGTAAGATTTTATTCAAACCTGAGCTGCTACTAGCCGAACTGTTTTAGGCAAATCTATCATTTTCTAATACCGTGGAAATAGAGTCGTCGCTATCCTGCTTACTGTTTAGGAAAGAAACAGCCCCTTTTCAACTCTGCTCTTAAAAGGTGACATTGTATAAGGTAAATTCGAGTTAACAGCTCGATCGATTGAAATTTTTGTTCGACGTTGAAAAATATCTTCTTCTTTTCCATTTTGTTCGTCAAAAAGCTACAAAAACATATCCTAGGCCTAAAATATTAGTATACCCTAGGCTAAAAATATTAATTAAATACCTTATTGAACCTATGAACATGTTTTATTTTATTTTCTGTCTTAAATGGTCTCTTTTTTCTTTGCATTCGATCTGAGTTCTGCTTTCTCCACTATCCTCACCTATAACTTTTATACTCCCTTCCGAGGCTATGTCACTTATTCTTATTTTCTATTATTCCAGTCGACAACATGGTAAGTATTTCACTTTAACGCTTAAATCCCTCCGTTGGATCAATTAGGTGAAACTATGACCTCTCAACAAACTATACGAGTAACAATTTTTATTAAATATTTTTATAATTCGTTTTCTTTTACAAAAATTGGTACTCCTTTTTTCAGAATACATTCGAGCTTCTAGCTTCGGCTGTAGATAGAGATGGCAACACAATGATCCCCCAGTAGCTCCTTAGAGATCGGGAGGGAGCACCACATAAAGGTTTCCGCATCATTAAAACATATTACGGAATGAAGCCAGCGGTTCATCTGGACGAAGGTTTTTTTGCCTTCTGCCTCCCAGATTTTCGGACAAGATAAAAACCCAGCGTCAGGTGGATAATCTGAACAATGCTTTCGATCAATACCTCATGTTTGACGGCGTAGAGGAGTCACGAGGAAAATTCCTTAAGCTCCGCTTTTCGAAGAAAAAATTAAAAGATGTATGTTGTACTTTTAAAGAATCAATAAAAAATCTTCTTCAACAGCTTTTTGTTGACTTTCTCTTAATTGTTGATTCCCATGAGGCTACAACAACAAAAAACAACATGAAACATATGTCACTATGTTCGGAAATTAGGTATTGCATTTCACACACAACTCCCCGTGGTGTCTTTTCCCTTCATTCATTTTCCCACCAAAAACACACAGCTATCGCACATGTTACTGCAATTGTATCATCAACAACAAACAAGTGACATATTTCACCACGTTCGTAAATTACGTCCAATGCACGTTTTACGATGCACGCACATCTAGCCCTGCACCATCTGATCATCTGACTACACAACCGCCGCATCATCTCAAGCATTTCCGAGCCTATAAGCACAAAAACATCTCAGAATATACCACGGCAGCTTAAAGTAAAGCATCTCAGGCAAAAACCATCGCCCGTCGTCGTAACATGCAACTCTGAAGACCCGACGCCGCCGCTAAAGCCCGTCCAACACATTTCAAGCAGAAGTCATCATTTCTGAAAAACAAAAGCCATCGCCCTTCGCCAATGCGTATGCAATCGCGCAGCCGTCAACTCAAACCGGTATCTACACGTGCTTTTGCTTATGAAAACAATTCTCTTGCTTTTACGCTACGAACGTAGCTATGTGATTTTTCACACCACTTGTTAGAACTATAATCATCTTTATTTAAACACAACACTTGGGCTTTTCACCTCCCTCACGAAACCCCGTATCAAAACTACTTTTTCCGTATTAAAACTAGCTTTATGCAAATCAGCGCTTTCAAAAATCTACACTTAGTACACACTCTCGCAAACATCCGGCTGGCCATAGCAAAAACTGGTTTATCATACACTTTCTCCATCTTCTACCATCATCTATTAACCCACGGATCTAACATACTTTGAGCATGTAGAGGTACAACTTGTCCTTATCGGACGCAGTGCAATACTCACTAAAGGTGCCTGTCTTATTACTAACAAGTGATTCGTATTTTGATAAAGACGGCTGGCACTACAGCCAACCCACTCAAAAACAAACTGAAATAAATAACAGACAGCATTTGACGAACGCTTTTGCCCACATATTAAATCGAAAACTAAAGAAAACATTGACAACGCCTTGCACTTGCTATCAGATACATTTAACAAATGTCTCGCAATATCTTCTTTGGAAAATAGCTCCGACAGGCGTCCACTAAAGTGATATAGGATATTTACATATTATTTTCTTCGAAGAAAGAAGGTTAAATTACATTTAGAGAAGTAATCTACGTGAATTAGGTATAAGCTAAATATAAGCATTTTCGTCTACATTGCCGTAATATTCCGCATACATAATACAAGTCACGCTGTACAATGCTTCTTTGAATCTACCTTGAATTTCGGCTTAGCCATGATTTTAGCCTTTTTGGCAATTGGAATCATAGGAATTATCTGCGATTAAGTCACACGCAAGCAAAGAATTTCTTCGATATTTGATTGTCATTATCTAGGTATATGATTTCGGTGTTCATGAAGAATGATAAGTACTGCTTCATACTTATAAGTTTTCCCTGTGAAAGTAAAACTCTAGAGATTGATTTGGAGCTTCTACGTTGGTAACAAATAAATTGAAGCTTTAAAATGTGTTTGCATTTGTATGGATTCTTCGTCCGTTAACCAAGGTAACCGTCTTTATCAACAATCAAAATGATTGACACATTCCTGCAATTGTACAATCACTACGTTATCCAGCGAAAGTGTGTTTGAATTTGTAAGAAGAGTATGTCTTCACTTCTGCCCTTTCACATGGGTACGTTATATTTGCACGTTGAAGTACAGCCTTATGGGAGAGAAATATACCTGTTGTAGTGAATTAGCAATGACGCCGTGAGGTGGAACACATTCACTAACAGATGGCGTGCAGTGCTTCCGTTGTCTATATTCGAAGAGTGAAATCTTCTTCGAAATGATTGCCTGGGGAAAAGGAAATTCAGGGATACCCACAGGCAGCTCAATGGTTGCCGCAAGAGTGGCGCTGGTCTATCCATGGTCCGTGCTGCCGATATTTTTCTAAGTTGCCGAGTTTAACAGGCAAATGAGTTTCCAGTATTGCCGCCGAATTAGAAGGCAGCCTGCTTAATAAGACAGCAGACCTACAAAACTGTTTTTCTTTATTTGATCGCCCTTCTTATATACTAATTCCATAACATATCTTATCCCTACTCTAATTCTATTTTGCTATCGATTATTGATTGTCTTGCATTTCCACGCTGTGAATTTGCTGAGTAATCATTTTGATGCACTCGAATATAATTAGGTCATTGTACGCTTGTTTTCTTGATTGAGTCAATTTAATCAAAAAGCTTGATATGATCTTCCAATTTTATGAACGAGTTGATTTAATTAAAAAGCTTGATTTGAGTTCGCTTAAGTACTCACAGCGTAGGAATTGCATAAGCTAAGGCGTGTGCATAGGATGGTGAAGTCATGTGGTTTTTGTACATTTGATTTAAGTACATTACACTGTATTTTACGTGGATGCTTACTTCAGATAGAGGATTTAACTCCACGGTCCATGGTTGGTCAACGAGCAGCAACGAAGCGGCTGCCAACGCCCTCCCTTCATCACCTGGGAGTATCAGTTTTTCTACTGAGTGCTGAGTGACCTTACTTGTGGAAGCGAGGCCTATCTAACACCTCTGCCGATCTCTCGGTTTCGGCACAGGGTTAACACATAACTCCACGCCAGAGATGTCACAGAAGTCCTCATGCTCGTAGTGCACGATGAGCTGATGTACCTTCCGTCGTCTTACTGTGCCACAACGGAGACTGGGCATTAGCTCCATACCTATATACCTATGAGCAAGGGCCTATTGCCAACAAGAAGCAGGGCTCGATCAAGGTATGACAAAAAAGAACCCAAAAGCTCAGTGAACACACAATAAATACTCATTACAAACATTTCACCAAAAGGGCACGACAAATGTAGACACATACCAAAATCATCGACAAGCACAGGCATGCACTGAACATCCACGTCATTGACTACCACAGCAGCACCTGCAGACCCACTGGTAGCGAAAACACGCATACCGAGTGGTAGACTCCTGACGAACCATCGAACTGACTAGGGCTCCTGTAGCAGAGCAACGGAGACACGCTGTGAGCATATATGTTCACCCAAGTCGTGCATCGCAGCAACATTTCCCATGTAATTCAGCTGCAGGAATTATATCCTCACTAATAGCGTGCCATAACCCTAGCCAAATGAGCAGCATATATGGGACAGGAAATAGTCTTTGTGAAGTGGCTAGCTGGTAACCCGCGGAAGGCACAGTTCCTACAAGTGGCGGCATTTTTGTAGAACGCAGCACTATGACCCAACTGCAAGCAGCGTGAAAAAGTTTTTTTCACGTGCTCTGCAATCTGCAACCCTATGATCGTAGGTCAGATACATATAGCATATCGATACCAGATCCTGCCGCCAGATCCGGTAACTTAACCACTTGACATACAAGCGGTCAAGCTTTACCATATCTTCTATGATGTCTATTGCGCCCTCATTCACAATATTGGACATAGCCTCTACAACCTCACGAACTGGCCTGGAAGCTGTACTTCTTTGGAAAAACGCGGTCAGGTCAGCTAACCGATTTGTAGAGATTGTGAGTATGTATCTCCTCCAGAAATGTACTTTCGGGGATACAACAGTGTACGTTACGCAAAACAACACGCAGCTGTTGGTCCTTTATGGAAACATCAATTTCTAAGTTTGAAAATTCCGCACTATTCGTAACTTTGTGCCTCTCTAGTTCAAATACCAAGCAGAAGGAAACATCACCGGATTTGAGGGGCATCACAGCATGCACGCAAACACTCAAGTAGTTTAAATATGGGCGTTGTAGAGCAACTTGTGTGTAAATTCTTTGCGGTCAAGTTTAGTGATAAGAGCTGTCTAGCTGTCTGACTGGCTTACGGTGTTGTGGTAATAGGGATTTCCCATTATGTGATTCATATGTGATAAGGGAATTGTAAATAGCGTTGGAAAAATGACGTATGGATATTTTAGATAGATAACAAATTTATTTCTAATTCAGTAAATAGTCGAAATGATTCAAGCCACTACCAGACGCAAGTAGTTTATCTTTTTTTTCATGGTACATATTGCATGAAAACGAATTTTGTTAGCCCGATAAGACGCGTTTTGCAGTCCGCAAGAGTATATAGTTTTGCCGGCGGGAGATAACATCAACGATAAATAGGAATTAAAGTTCCACGAAGTCGACATAAATGCAGCTTTTACTTAATAGTATTGAATTTATAAAAAAAAGAAAAAAAAGGATTTTTTATTCTAAAAAAATGGGTATTGTTGTTTACTTTTCATTTAGAGGACTATTTTTCTTTGCATCATATCATTTCTTTAAAAGTATACATTCTGCTGCGCACATCATTTGATATTTCAGGATAGTTCTTTTTCGGTGCTTTTAGGTTAGGTATTCTGCTATTATAAGGATAATATTGCTTCAGTAATTTTCAATTGGGACAGCCGTAAACCTCCAAGTTGATGTTCAAACAGGATGATATGAATTTAAAACACATTTACAATGATCGCGTAAACACAGACATGTTTTTCAACCAGTTTAGAATCGTCTGTGGGGAATATTGGAATGATAAATATGGGTTCTGTGTAATTGATAAAGACCCTAGACAAGAGTCGGTATCGAAAGGGATTTGATTTATTCATAATACTATAAAACCAAAATCACAGCATCGTAGCAGTTCATAAACAGATTAGATCTGTTAAAAGCATTCAAAACCAGTTTGCGAGACCAGTTTAACAGTTCAAAGTAGTTCAATAACCGTTCAAAGGATCAGCTTAACAGTTGAAAGCAATTCAATAGCAGTTAACAGGACCAGTTAAACAGTTCAAAGCAGTTCAATAGTAGTTCAACGGATCACATTAGCAGTTCCTATCAATTCATTTGCAGTTCAAAGGATCAGTTTGATGCAGCTCGATAGCTGTTCAAAACAACTTGATAACAGTTCAATACGGTTTGAGTGCAGCAACAGTGAAGGTGTTTCCAAACAATTCGGAAAAAAAATACAATTCGATATAGGTACAGCAAAAATCATTTCAAAATCAAATTAAAACCTATTGAAAGAATATTTCAAAATATATTAGAGACACATGAAGACTTCTAAGCTTTCAAATCACAAAGGTTGAAGCGGGTTAAGAGAAACACCTAACATTAACTATAGCTTAATGTAAACATCCAACAAACAGAAATATTACATATTGTGGGATGATCCGAATGAATTAGTGGGTCGATTGCGGTTACTCATTGCTTCATAGCAAGCGGGTCACAATAATCACAACAACGAAATTATATCAATCATTGAAGTATTGAAATAATCACAAATAATAGAATAAACACGGTAGCAATCATCATACAAGTTAACACCAGCTCATACAAACATGCAACATTTCCACGCGCCAACATCTTCCCACGCAGTGCATAAATTCCGCAAAGCGACGATCCCACGGAAACAGCAGCAGTCAGCGGAAACATAATCGCTTCTCATCACCTGTCTGGAAGCTTTCCGGATCATCACTTGGCCGCTACGGATCACCGAGGTGACATTAGATTTTAAGTGAACATTAGTTTTAGTCTTGTAAAAACATTAATCGAGATTAAATAATTTTTTTAACATAAATTCGAATGGAATTTATTAACTTACACTTCTATTTCATAAATGGGTGTCGATAAATATGGCCGATTTTCAAACGAAGGTAGAGGAAAACGTGGTTTGCAAGGACTTCAAGGACCTCCAGATCCTCCAGGTCCTCAAGGCCCTCCAGGTTTGCAAGGACCTTCAGGTTCTCCAGATCCTCCAGGTCATCTAGGTTCACATGGAAAACCTGGTAAATAGGGTCCTGGAGGTCCGCAAAACAGAAACTGGCAAAGAAGTTGCTATGGCGATTGGACACATTTTCCAACAAAGGCGCATTCCTTAAAACTAACAAACAGACAATGGAAAAGAATTCTACAACAAACATTTCAAAAAGGTTATGGATGAATATCAAATTAACCTTTATTTCACATATAGTCTTCTTAAGGCATCAATTGTTGAGCGCATCAATCGTACACAAAAGAACATGATGTGGAAGGAGTTTAGTATGAATGAAAATTATACATAGATTAATCTAGTTGATGATATAGTCAATGTGTACAATAATAAAAAAAAACACCGAACAATAAAAATGCCTCTGTCTACTGTAAATAGTTCCAATGAAAAATTGCTTCTGTCTACCATATTCAACAACATTATGGTGATGGCCCCATTTAAATATAAAGTGGGCGACCCTGTGCGAATTAGTAAATACAAGCGTATATTTGAAAGGGCTAAACATCAAACTGAACCACGGAAAATTTCAGGATCTTTCAAATACGAATAACCAATTGTGTTACATATCTATTAGAAGATTACGAAGGGAACAAAATTGAAGGTGGTTTTTATGAACTTGAACTACTGAAAGCTAAGCATTCGTCACTTTATCTCGTGGAAAAAATATTAAAAAGGAATGGTCATCAAGTATTGGTGAAGTAGCTGGGGTTATCAGCAAAACACAACTCCTGGACAAATGTTAAGGATATGATATGATGACACCGACGATGATGATGATAAATTCAATATTTGTTAATGTTAAGATTAAAATGCAATATTGTAGTTTGATTGAAAAAAAAAATTTATTTATTATAAGGGAAGACGGCATTAGTACATATGCTTGGGGACATTATAACGTTGTAATGGATGTAGACTAGGAAAAAACATTATAATAAAGCCTGTATAGTAACAGAAAAATGTAAATATATATATGTAAAAAAACAATGTTTACACATTGAAATGAAAATAAATTTAATAGGTATATTTCTTTCTTTAAAAAACAATTATCATTAGCCCATCCATTAGCGTCATTGCTGTCCATGAAACACCGCTTGCAAATTCTTATCACACTACTACTATACTGACCATAAACAACCCAACCTAAAATGACCTTCAAGTTCTCTACATTTTTACAAAAAAAAAAAAATTCATGAAATGTAAAGACAGAAGCAATTTTTCATTGGAGCTATTTACAGCAGATAGAGGCATTTTTATTGTTCGGTGTTTTTTTATTATTGTACATATTAACTATATCATCAACTAGATTAATCTATGTATAATTTTCATTCATACTAAACTCCTTCCACATCATGTTCTTTTGTGTACGATTGATGCGCTCAACAATTGATGCCTTAAGAAGACTATATGTGAAATAAAGGTTAATTTGATATTCATCCATAACCTTTTTGAAATGTTTGTTGTAGAATTCTTTTCCATCGTCTGTTTGTAAGTTTTTAGGAATGCGCCTTTGTTGGAAAATGTGTCCAATCGCCATAGCAACTTCTTTCCCAGTCTTTGTTTTGATCGAAGCCGTCCACGCAAACTTAGAAAATGTGTCGATGATCGTAAGAAGGAAACGAAACCCTGTATTACTGCTAGCATATACTCCCATCTCAATTAAATCGGCCTGCCACAAGTCATCCAAACCTTTTGTTTTAACTCGTCGACGCTTAAAATTTTTCGAGCGGGCGCCTGTAATTCGTTTACTACTTCTCGTTTGCTCATTTTAGAATGAACTGAATTTCGTTATAGGTTTGATATTTGTTTATTATAATCTATCACTCTAAATTGTCAGTGTTGTTTTTATCGAGTTTAATTTGAATTTGTTTATCTACATATTTCTTCAGTTTCTCAACGTAAGTGTCAACGTAATTTTTTGTTTTAGCATCGTCATCATCTATAGGCAATCCAAGGTTTTTAATTGTTTAAAATGAAGGATATAGTCACTGCTTTCCGTTTTATTGTATCCTATCATAAGTAATTGGTGTGCCTAGTGCGCACAACACATGCTGACACGCAAGCGCTAGGCCATGGTAGGGTGGGCTTAGGCAGCGACATCTGTGCCTGGCGAGCTTTGCTGAAGCTCGTTTTTCAAATCAAGAGTAGCACGGCCACCCGAGAGTTTGTTCTTGTACGCGGTAGTTTTTCGTTTTTTTTTCTTGTTTTTTTTTTGAGTAATTTCGGAAGTTCACCCGTAGATCGAAGTAACGTAAAGAATTTTTTATTCTCTCGGGTAGGCCTTGAACGTGGTATTATCTCGGTATGCGTGCGAGAATTCGTTGACAAAAAAACGTAGGAGGTATAGCCTCACAAGATGGATAGTCTGTTTTGTTTTGTTTGGTCAATTTTTTTGTCGGTATGTAATCGGACAAATTTATGGCTGAATCTCTGGAAATGAGATTCGGGACTGATGCTAGGGAACGCACCCACGACATTACGTGCCGAGCTTAGCTGGCCTGCCAGCAGCCATCACTCCTCTAGCTAGGTAGAGGCCAAATCCAAATTCGTCTTAACGACACAAGTGTAGTGGTATTCTAGTATTCGCAAACTATATCTACCCACACGCTACAATCAGCACATCCAAGATCTATATCACCTACCGCGACTTATAAAATTAAAATTAAAACAAACAAATTTGGTTGCGTACCCTTCGGCGCAGTTAGCATTCAATTCAAAGATCAAACAATAATAAAAACACTTGAAGTGATTACCACTATTAACCTTTGCAACAAGAGCTCAATAAATTAGGTCATTATTGAGTCTATACGATATGTACCAAGTAAATGCCATCGGGGAATCGAAGTTTTTGTGGGAACCAATGCTCAGCCCGTATGGTTGGTGGTAGTTAACTAATTTTAAATTTAGAATCGGGATTATTATGTATTCAGAATTAAGAATTTTGAGAATAAAAGAACGGACGGAACTGAGGCTCGTCCACATTAGTCTTGGTGAATTCTAACTGTTACTTTAATTAATCAGCAACATTGCCTTCTATCGGCAATAGGATTTCTCCCTCGAGCATTAGTCCGCAACTCAGAAAGGGACTTAGCAATATCGGTTGCCTTTTTTTTTGGATTGCGCCAAACATGTGGCATTTAAACAGATACCTGTAGGTGATAACTAGATCATCCTTGCCTTTCTATCTGCATTTGACTTCCCCTCAGCAACAACAAGAAGGTCATTCCATTGGAGGAATATCGAAGAAGAAGAAACTGTGTCACGCCGAAGAAAAGGATTTTGGAGCACGATCCGGCCTGCCCACAGCACATCTTACATAACAATCAAATTTTACTACACAAGGGTCCGTTGGCTCGTCCTCGGGATGTAACGTCCATAAAGGCCAACAAGACGAAAGTCTTGTTAAATTTCAAAGCGATATCGTTTGGCAACTATTCATTTCATTACAAGCTTGCGTGTAGCTCAAGTACCTGGGTGTGGGAGTCGATACAGGTTGCACATAGCTGATTAGCAAAATGATTGCGTGACGTAAGAGTCAACTCGTGCTGCCGTAATGCCGCAATGTAGTGGCTAAGGACATCAGTCTAAAACTTGCGTTTCTCATTCCAAAGGCTACTTGCACCTCGTGCAGTCGCGAAACAAGGAGCTTAGCTCGTTGTCGTCTCTTTGTGCTGAGACCAATACGCGGAAATCCGTAGCCTGAATTACGTTGACTCGAGATAGGTAGTTTGTCGTTGTGTTTTCTTCACCAATGATGTGACGAATGTTGATGCTAAACTGGGCGATGTATTCCAAATGACGCTGCTGACGTAGAGAAGCCGTTTCTGGATGCTGCTGGAATCGCAGCGGCTTGTGATCTGTAAAAATAGAAAATACTCTGCCTTCTAGCATATACCTGAAGTGTTTGATCGTCTCTTAGATCTCACGAAGCTCCCTATCGTAGGTGCTGTATTACTTTTGAGCAACGGTGAACTGTTTGAAAAAAAGCCCTAATAGTGTTGTAACAGTATGCAGGGTTTGCTGTAAAATGGCTCCAATGCCGACATCAGAAGCATGTGTTGTTAATGACCATGTTACTGAAACGTTGGGATGTGCCAGCGAAGGGGCATTTGCAAGTTCATTTTTACATGCCTTGAAAGCTGCTATCGTCTGTGGCTTCCACAGAAGCTCCATCTTGTCCTTCCGTTTATTTCCGGGAATAAACGCCCGTAGTATAGTTTGGGTCGACGCTGCGTGGGGTAGAAAACTTCAGTAAAAATTGACCATTCCCAAAAATAACCCTAGCTGGTGCGCGGTTCATGGCCAGGACGTTGCCAATATGTCTTCCGCTTTCTCTGGTAAGGATTTGAGGCCTTTAGCTCACACTAGATGGGCGAGTAATTTAACCTTGAATTTTCATAGCTGACATTTCTCTACGTTAACTGAAACCAATGTTTACTAATACGTAAGTGATTCTACACTGGGTACCGGGGCATAGTGATATACCGGGAAACTGCGAAGCGGATGCCTTAGCGAAAGCTGGCACTGAGCTCCAGGAGTATACATTCACACCCCAAGTCTGCCAACCTCTAGGTTCCATAAAGCTGGGATTCAGGCAGCATTACATGAAGGCTGCAAATAGAGCCTGGTTGTTGGAGGAAACCTGCAGGACAACCAGGCAAACTTGGCGTGCACTGAGTTTCAGACGCACCAAGCAGCTCCTGAACACGAGTCGTGAAACCTTGAGTTCTATCGTGTCCATACTGACGGGGCACTGTCTAATTGGCAGACACTCAGAAAGGTTGAGCGTTCCCTTCAACGATTTCTGCCGGAGTTGCAGATCGGAAGAAGAGAAAGAGACAGTCCAACACTTTCTGTGCAAATGCCCGGCACTGTCCAGGAAACGCATGAAAACCTTAGGCTCACCATTCCTGGACAGCCTCACGGAAGTAGCTGATTTAAATACTAGCTGCATAGCCAACTTCATACGAGAATCAAAATAGTTCTTTTCATCTCACAGGTTCTAGTGCCACCCTTATCTTTTTGTGGTATCACAATGGGCCTATTGTGGCCTATTGTGGCCTAAGTTACCAACCTTGTCCAGCGTTGCAAATGCCGAAAGTCAAAAACATGAATTCAAAAAGGCCAAACGGCGTGATTATAGCCATCTTTGTGATGTCGCTTGGCTCTACTGGAATTCGATGGTGTGCTTTTTGGAAATCTTCTACAAGAAAAACTTTCATTGTGTGTCAAGTGGCGGTACTGTCATGCAAGAATCCAATAAGGAATCGACCATGCATGCGGTAGGCTTACGATAGTCCATGCAGGGACGCCAATCATCATTTGCCTTGCGCACTAGATACAGGATGCTTGACCATGAACTTTCGGAACGACGACATATACCTGGTTGCATCAGGAACTCGAATTTTTTTTTCGCTGCTGCTAGTTCGCCACGGGACAGTCTGCGCACTTTTGCGCGTATAGGTGGATCTTTGGTCGCGATTTGATGCGTGGTAGCACAGTTTTGTCGTCGTGTCGTGGCATTTCGACAACAGGGAACCACATTCAATGAATTTACTAGATAGGGAGACCAGCGGGACGGGTGGTTTATCCATGAAAAGAATTTGCGCCACGGTGACAAGCTTGGCTTTGCTATCTTTCAGCCGTTCGCCACGTATGCCGACAAGTAACCCAAAGTTTTTAAATAAGTCAGCATCGATTATGGGTGAGGTGCCATCCGCTTTAATTAAATATCATGTGAAAGGTCGTCGCAGCCCAAAGTTTAGCGTTACGCGTCATTTGCCTTACGTGCGTAAAGAAATGTCGTCAGCTGCGAAAATATTAGATTGGTTCGTTTGATTTTGCTGAAACGTCCGCACCGGTGTCTATCAGAAACGAGCAAGTCGTCGTCCAGTCATGAATTAGGAAGCATGATAAGTTTGTGCTCGAGGCACCTGTTCTAGTGGATAACATTTCACTTTTTTGAAAAACTACAAAGCCGCGGTGGTTGGATGGAGGATGACGGCTGAGAACGTTCTTGTCGTCCGTTGCGTGGAGGGGAAGAACGCGACAAACGACTGCGTACATAACTGAGTGCAAAATTCTAGCACGTTAAATCGTTTGGTTAGGTGGGTTATTCGTACGATTTAGTCTTCGATTCTAGGATCTGTCTGCGTGGACGATGTTTTATTCACCGCGGTTACGCAGAAAAGCGTCGTGAATTGAGTTTACTCATACACAAAATCAGTAATAATTGCCAACTCTGGTAGCGCGACGTAACGTACCGAAAAGTTAGCAGTTAGGCTGGGAGTAAGACGACTTAGTCATATCTGTTTAATCATCTCATCTGGGAAGCATTACCCAGCATGTGCTCGAATCAAGTTAAAAAGCTGCAAAGGGCTCTGGTCTTCCAATTCTATTTTGGCAATGCGTGTTAAAAATATTAAAAATGTAATGTCTGCCTCGGCACCGCAGCTGATCCTGGCTACGGCTTGGGCAATCCCAACAGGCTCTAAACCGCGAAAAAAAAGAAAAAGGCACTGAATCGCGATGACCGTTTCGCCACTTCACGCAAAAAAAATCCATTTGATCTAACCTTAAGTCACTACGTCACTTAATATGTAAGGTATCCACTCGATCCCGTTCGCTTCGGCGGGCAACGGCCAGCCGACTTTGCTGAGCTTGTAATGGCGCACGGCAATGAATATATATATATATATTTATATATATATATATATATATATAGATACATATATATATATATATATATATATATATATATATATATATATATTGTTCACTCAGAAGTGGCAACCCCGCACACCAAACCAGTCTCGAAAACCAGCTAACAGCGCTCGAACTAGGGAATCTGGTTTGGCTACCCGATCGGTTCTTTGGGAGAGAACCGTTATCGGTTAGGGAAGTTGCATCGCTAGCGAGAGAAAAGGTGGCAGTAGTGCCGGCAAGGCGGACGGAAAAAATCAGCAAAAACGTGGGTAAAAAAGTTTTTGTTCCTGCCGGGCAGAAAAAGATGCGAAAAAATTGGAAAGAAGAAGTCCGGGTTCGTACCGTCGACCAGTGTGATAGGGTTTTAAAGAGAATTGTTTTGTTGCTTCGAAATAGTGGAACAAGATTAAACGAATTGAAAAAAACTCGTGAAGTGTTGTTTAATAATGATCGAATATGGGAAAGAAGATGGTCACGGAAAAAAGAGAATGGTGACGAAAATAGTGAATGTGGACTCTGAAGGGATCATTCCAGAAAGCAGTTCTTGAACTCATACAAGATCTCCATTAATAGAAGTAGGAGACACGTGTGTGAATTTATCAGAAATATTAACAGGATAGCGAACATCTCACGGATTCTGTTATAATTGAAACAGTGTAATATAATTTGTAGTATATAACACAACAATAACCACTTCAGCCCAGGCACATGTCAACATTCATCTCGTACCTCAACCCATGTACGATCCATTTAGCACACCATCTAGGCTTGCATAGAACCCCATCCAACTGGTACGCATGTAAGCTCATCCAATTCTAATTGGGTATCCAATTACAATGGTTGAATGAAAAACTCTTTCTTTGTTTACAAATAGCCAGACGCGGTCGAGTGGGTACTGACCTATTAATATCGTCGCCTGGTTATTGCCCTGCGCTGTGCACTGATACTAAATCGATTACTCATAGCCCACATCGATAAAATTGGTTGACATATGAGTATTATGAAACATATGGAAGAATGTGGGAACCTAATCCCTTTAATTTGGATTGGTTGATTCAAGTTTTAAAGTAAGCATTTTTGTTATGTATTTAAAATTAAAATTTACATTGTATTTAGAGTAGGGATAGAATAACTAAATATTATATTTTATAAATTAAGAGAACTGAAAAAAGAAAAATAAGTCTGTCTAATGGACTCAAAGTTAATGGCTGTATCATTTTTAGCAACTGCTTCCTTTCGGCAGAGTTAGACTTTGATTAGACTTTTCCTGATAAATTCGGCAAATCAGACTTCAACTTGTGTCCAGATATGCCTTTTGGTAGCATGAAGGAACATAGAAATATCGGCTGCTTGAAAATTGTCTCTGCGCCAAATATTTGGCAGTAGATGGTTTTCCCTGTTTCAAAGAGATGTGAGTTTTCAATCTCCACGTTTTCCCCTACATATATTTAATAGAAAGAAGAACTGCATCACCCTGGAACAATACAGAGCTATGAATAACGTCCAGAATGAGCAGACAACCTACTATGGCGATCCTGTAACACTACAAATTTATTGCCATGTGATTCGAAACGGTTTTGAAGAAGAAAAAATTAGTGATTGGATAGCACGTGCCCAACTGGAACATGCGAAACGCCTGCAAGCTCAATTCGACCGACTGATGGGTTTCAACGATCTGCTCGCAAAACTTTTGAGAGATCATTACGTTTTTTATTGAAAATTTGAACTAATTTGGAACGAGACTCCAGCCGTCAGAGAATCAACAACGCATACGAATTACGAAAACGAAACGATAGTGAAAAATACAACGCCTATTTCAGACAAGATAAGATTTTGTTGATTATAGAAATGCAAAAAGAAAAAAGATTTTTTTTAATTATCAAAGGTTTCATAGTAATGGATAGCTCTTTTATCGTATTAAATGCAACTTTCATCCCCTACTCATACATTAATTTTCACACCATTGAATTCAAGTCAAGTTCTAAGGTTATTAATTTTAGTAAATCGACATTGTTCTTGAATTTGTTAAGTAATCTACAAAAATTCACTAATGTTTGATGCAAAAAATTGAAAAGAAAACGAAAAAAAAATTTAGTGTGATGCTTTGCTATTCGATATTTATCATAAACTAGCGCGTGACAAATAGCAATGATTTCTATTTAGATTCTATGTGATCGACAAATATCAATTTATTAAAAATATTTGGATTTAACACTGACAATTCAATTACGTGGCCTAGTTCACGAACATGGCAGGCAGCGACATCTGTGCCTGGCGAGCTCCACTGAAGCTCATTTTCTAACCGGGAGTCGCACGGGCACCCGAGAGATTGTTTTTGCACGCAGTAGTCTTTCGGTTTGTCGTTTTGGAGTAAGTTCGGAATTTCAATAAGTAGTAAGTAACGTTAAGGATTTTTTTCTCTCGAGTAGGTCTTGAACGCGGTATTATCTCGTTATGGGCGTGAGAATTCGTTGGTAAAGAAACGTAGGAGGTATAGGCTCACAAGATGGATAGTCTGTTTTGTTTTGTTTGGGCAATTTTTTTGTCGGTAGGTAATCGGGCAAATTGATGGCTGAATTTCTGGAAATGGGATTCGGGAGTGAAGCTAGAGATTGCACCTACGACATTACGCGCCGAGCTGAGCTGGCCTGCCAGCAGCCATCACTCCTCTAGCTAGATAGAGGCCGAACCCGAATTCGTCTGAACGACACAAGGGTCCATTGCCTCGTCTCGGGGACTTAATGTCCATTGAGGCCAACAAGATTAAAGTCTTGTTGCCTTGAAATTTCGAAGCAATATCGTTCGCCTACCTTCATTTCATTACAAGCTCATTGCAGCTTTCATTCGCTTCGAGTGGTTTTATGTCGATTACCAACGCTCGTCAGCTGGCGATATTTCTTCTTCGAGCTCCGCCTTCCCGATTGGCCACATCGTTGTACCTTGGCGGATTCTATGGCTGCTGTTGTGTGGGCAGACGAATATAACAGGAGCTTGTGGTGAATTCACTATATTGTCCAGCACTTCCTGCATCACACGGGGCTTTAAACCAACCAGCAAAAACAAAAATTTACTGAGGTATCTGGTAATTTGACTGTTTGCAAAGGCAGCCACCACTTATGAAAACCAAAGCTCAATATATTCACCCCAAAAAGGGGGAATACGCGCTGCTTATCTACCAATTTTACTGGGGTCGACCGTAAGCGCAGGGTGGTCGTGTTTCCGTAGTTTATTTAAATTCATTCCATATTTATCACTCATCCAATTGATAGCAAAATCTCAAAGCTAGTCCTTATCCAAATTTTTGTTCAAGGACCATATAAATAGAGCATAAGTACGTATCTCATTATTAGCTTTTAGCAAATTTTGCGAGTTGACCAATATCATTTTAGTGTTTCAAATAATTTGCGGTATAAAACATAACATAAAACCTGCACTTTGGGTTTGAAAGAAGAAAGAGTTGCTCGATGATAGCCTCAAATATGAAAAACATTTCTTGTATTTCAAAACAAGACACCCACTTCATGTTGCTGAATACAATACTTAAAATGATTTTGCAATATATAAAAGGGTCCATTAAATTTTGTTATTGATGCCCAGATTCACCTTTACAATTTACGAGTGCACAATGTTATAATAAAATATAAGACTGCAGTTCATTTGGTCAGAGCTAGGAACATATATGTTAATGTTGCAGAAGTTAACGTGTGTAGACGTGTGTTGCCCGAGCTCTTGCCTTTTCGCTGATTTCGCGCTGTCGCTACTGTCGCTTCTGTCGCTTCCGTCGATTCTTTGTTTTTCGCAACGTCTGCGCTGTTCTGTATTGCTGTGCTTGGTGCCTTTTACTCAGTCTTTCGGTGCTTCTCCGTACTTGGTGCCTCTCTGCGAATCGTGATTAATTTCTTTGTTCGCGGGTGCTATCTTCTGACTTTTTTCCAGTCAATCAAGTTTTGCAACTTCTCCTTCCCCAGTGCTAAACTCGATCATTTGCTATAATTTGGTTGTGATATAAGCTACTAGTGACAGTCAGCCAAAAAATCTCGACTTTGCTTGGATTTATTCTGCTGCTCATGTGCTATAGTACGTGCTCACATACTATTTTTAATCGGTTCGGAAATTGGCTAATCTGCGTTATCAGCCTAAAAGTCTGACTTTTACATCAAATTCCATAACCATACTCTATTTGCTTATTTAAATTAACTCTTTATATGATGGTTATGGATTCGCCACCTTTCGGTTTGACATGTGCCATCTGCAATCTTCCGGAATCTACTCGTGCACGCTTCATTCCTTGCGATGGTTACTGCGGTAAATATTTTCATGCAAAGTGTCTTAGTATAAACGTTGCATTGGTGGATATCCTTGTTAAGCATCCTAACAATGTGTCTTATTGATGTAATGCTTGGGAAAATTCGACACTTTATAACGTCATCAAAATTTTGCACCAGCACACTGCCTCGCTCGCCGCTCTCAACCGGAGAATGGATTTACTCTATGCCGCCTCAACATCTCCAGCATTTGCTGTTTCTCCTTCAAATGTTAACCCTTCCCCCTCCTCTCAAAGCGCTATACGTAAATCTGCTCTGGCTGTTCCTTCCAAGTCCTCAATTGTGTCAAAAAATCAATCGCTGTCATCCCCCTTAACACTTCTTCCTACATCGCTGATGACATCTCTTCCTACATCATCAGTTTCAACGGCTTTATCGTCAACAACTTTCACCACATCAACCTCCCCATCAACTGCTTACTCAACTTTAACTGCTGCTGCAACTCTACCTTCATCTACATCAGCTTCAGGAGCTGCCGTCTCAAAGCCTGCAAATGTATCAGTGATCTCCCAGGCTTCTGTTGCAGCCATACCCCCGGCGCAACCTTCGACGTCTAGTAATAGTTCTTCTGCGCTTCATTTGGTTGCTCCTCCGCAACAAATTTTTATTTCGCGGCTGGCATACACTACTTCAACGGATGATGTGCTCAGTTACATCAATGTAAAACTTGGATATTCTCCTTCCTTCATACATTGTAGAAAACTGACGAGGGATAACATTCCGAACAAATTTATCGCCTCGTTCAAACTCACAGTGCCTCCAGAACTTAACTTGCTACTTCAATCTGATTTCTGGCCAAGCGGTACACTGGTCAAAGCCTTCACTAGTCGACGTTCGCAGGATTTTCGTCAGTCTGTACACGCAGACCTCAGCTGTAATAACCACACCACTTCTACGTGGCGTTTCTTCTTTTTCCTTTTATTATCAAAATTGTCGTGGCCTTAGGACTAAACTGCATGAGTTCTACCTATCCTCCTCTTCTGCTAATCACGATGTCGTCTATTTGTCCGAAACTTGGCTCAATGCTGGCATCTATGATAAGGAACTTTTTGCTTGTCATCAAGTTTTCCGACGTGATCGTGATCCTCACTCTGCCTTGAAGAGTGACGGCGGTGGAGTTCTTATCGCAACCAAGTCTTCCTTGAATGCTTCCCTCTGTACCACTTTCTCCCCGGTTTCCCTTACATCCATTATCGAATGGATACTTATAAAGATCAGGACTCAATTTGGTCCCCTTTTTATTGGGTGTGTTTATATTCCCTGCAACTGCCCTGTTGCCATACTTGATAATTGGCTAAATGACTTCGGCATTAACTCCTGTCCTCCTTCTTCTCACTTCATCCTCCTCGGCGATTTCAACCTTCCTTCTATCGCCTGGGACTTCGACTTATTCTCTCCTTTTGCTTCTATACCTATTCCACATCTGACAGCCATGTCTTCCTTTTTAGCTTCAGTATCTTTTTTTCAATATAATACCGTAACTAATAGTAATAACAAAATCTTAGACCTTGTCCTTTCGTCTTTACCAAAAAACTGGTTGTCCCTCGTTAAATGCCTCCACCCCTACACTAAGGTTGATCCTCAAAATCCTCCTCTCTTATTAGATATCCTCTTTAAATTGGACAAACCCAAGAGTACGCCAATCTTACTGAAACCGAACTTTAGAAGAGCCAACTACATAGCCATCGAGTCCACCCTCAATTTTTATGACTGGAACCTGAGCTTTCATGGGTTGGATTGTGAATCGGCATTACATTCCTTTTACTGCGTCCTTAACGAACTCATCTATCGCTATGTTCCCCTAACACGCAAAGTCAAACCAAATACTCCCCCTTGGTTTTCGTCCGCAATTGACTCTGCATTGCGTACCAAAAACACCTCGCGTAGGAAGTGGCAAAAAACTCAACTCACTTCAGATCGAATTAAATACTCACAGAGTAGATCTGAGGTAAAACTACTCATTCGCTCTTCTTTGAATGAGTACCTTCAACGCCTTGAAGACTCTGTCACCAAGGATGAAACTAAGATGTTCTGGTCCTATGTTCGATCTCTCCGTAAGTCGTCTTCTGTCTCTACTGAGTTGACTCACAACGGCCTCCTTGCTCACTCTCCACAGAAGATGGCTAACTTATTTTGTGACTTCTCTCTTCTGTCTTTTCCTCCCCTACGCCTAGTCCCCCTTTGTATTCCTTTTTCACTCCTTCTTGCTTAATACCGTCTAACTTATCTATTTCTCAATCAGAATTAGAGATTCTTATCAGAGGAATTGATACAAATGTTAGTCCTGGTCCAGACGGAATTCCTAACTTGTTTGTGATTTGCCTTTCATCTTCCCTCAGCCTGCCATTGTCTATAATATTCCAAAAAAGTGCTTCCGAGGGTATTTTCCCTGCTCCCTGGAAACTTTCCCACACAATTCCTATCCACAAATCTGGTAATCCTTCCTTTGTCTGTAATTATCGCCCCATAGCCATGCTATCTTGCTTTTCAAAACTGCTTGAGCGATTCGTTTATAATTCTATAATTGCTTTCATCAGGCCTGTAATTACTAACGCTCAACATTGTTTTGTTAGTGGTCGCTCTACGCTAACCAACCTCTTGGAATTTACAAACTTTGCGGCTAAGTCTTTAGGTAATAGCGAGCAAATTGATTGTATCTACACGGATCTTTCGAAAGCTTTTGACCGTGTTGACCATAACATTTTACTGCATAAACTATCGATCTATGGCTTTCGGGGGCCTTTAATCAAATGGTTTTCTTCCTATTTGGCAAATCGTGAATGCATTGTCTCCTTTTGTAGTCATGTCTCCCACCCTTTCTACCTTTATCAGGTGTTCCCTAAGGTTCCATATTGGGTCCTCTTCTTTTTTTACTTTTCGTTAATGATTTACCTCAGTTCATTCAGTCTCTCTGCCTCCTGTACGCTGATGACTTTAAAGTCTTTAGGACAATCAACTCTATCATCGATTGCCGGACACTTGGCCAGGATCTTTGTGCATTTCAATCGTGGTGCAACCTCAATAGTTTAACAATTAATATTGATAAATGCCATAAGCTCACCTTTTCTCTTAAAATTAATCCCTTTGTTTTTACTTATTCCTTAAACCGTTGTTCCCTCAATGACGTCAATCGTTTCTGTGATCTAGGTGTCATATTCGATTGCAAATTAAAATTCAACCATCATATTACCAATATTGGGATTAAAGCGTCTAAGCATAGTAGACTCTTGTTAAGAAACTCCACTGCGTTTCGGCGCCCCGAAACTAGTATAAAACTATTCAACTCGTTGGTACGCAATATTAATCGAATACTGTTCGCCTATCTGGAGCCCACACAGCAAATGTGACATCGGCATGATTGAATCTATCCAGCTCAAGTTTACTCGTACTCTGTTTTATAAATTCAACATTCCTTACGCTCCTTACAATGATCGTCTCAGAAAATTCAAGCTAGTCACTCTACAACAACGTAGACTATACTTGGACGAGTCTCTCCTTTGTAAGCTTTTTCTGTATATTCTTGACAGTCCTATCTGCAACGAGCTTCACTTCCGTCACTCTTCTCGCCCCTGTAGACACCCTACGATTTTTGCCCCTCCTAACACCTCCTCTAACTTATATTATAATTCTCCCCTGATCCGTTTACAACGAAATCATGATCGTATGCAGTTTGGCTCCTTCGGTCATTCTTTTGCGACATATAAGCTTAAGATAAAAAAATTTATTTTTTCCTCTTAATTATTACTTTCAATTTATATTCTTATGTTTATCCTATTTTACTATTTCAATTATTAATTTAATTTTTTAGATTTATTTTATTCATTAATTTTACTGCTGTTTATAGCTTTAATTTGCTACTATGTAATTGGATCACTCTGTTTAGTAGTTATTAAAACAATAAACAATATATTCAAAAATTAAAATTGTTGACATAAAAATCACCTACGCCTTCCGTGCGAATATTTTGGATAGATACTAAATATATTATTGACAGAATAACTTGCGTGGCTAATTTTGTATTTAATTAATTAATGAACACTATCGACGACCACATTTAAATCTAAAAACTAAGTGTAATAGACGATGAAATGTTTTGTGGCTTGTAGCGTGAATAAATCGCATTCTGGACCGGCAGGAGCTTCATTTTATATGTAAATTTATCCCAAATTTATGGATTAAAAGCTTGCATAAGATTACCCAGTGTTATTTAGTAAAAAATGATTCATTTGGTAGCGTTGAATGACTTGTAATGATCATTCACAGGTATGTTGGTACTGTTAACTCACAGCGGTGTAGTAAATATTGACGCAAATTAATTTGTTTATATGATAGCCGATAAATTTCTTAAATTACATCTGGTTTTATTTGGCTTATTTATGAAACCAAAGCATACACTGTATGAGTGTCACCGTAAATCCTTCGAAGTTAAAAAGGGAGAGGGAGGTCAGGAGATTATACATTATATAATTTTTACAGAATATATGATATTCAGTTTTGTTTGTTTTTTGTATATAATATTTTTTTTATTAAAATATACATATCAAATGCTAGCCAATACAAAAAACTTTACTTCTTTCCAAATAAAAATTGAATTGCAATTTGTATGCATCTGAATTTGATGTTTTAACATCGTTGCAGACAAATCATGCGATAGTTGGCAAACATTACATGTAATATCTGAATAACGAATCCTGAGTTTGTAAATTATTCAATTAGGTTCAAATTAAACTCTATTAATGCTTATTAAGGATATTTTACCTCATAGTTAATTGCTTACTTCTCCTTAAAGCTATGAATGTTTTGCAAAGTTCATATACTTCTGGTTCTTCTTTCTGTATAACAATGGGTTCTTTCATTGCTTCATTTTGAAGTTGGTAATCGATTGCAGTGCTGGCCAATTTACGCTTCTAATGTTTGCTTATTTAATAATGTGATCCTATTATGCTAGTTATTTAATGTTTTCCAATTATGTCACGCTCAACATAAACTTTAATTCTGAAAAAACAATTATATTTTCTTCGAAGTTTTTACAAATGATATTTACGAAATTCAAGACATCTGGAACTCCCGCCTTTTATTTGCCCATATCCACTCTCATGCTATATACGCCATTAATGTCAACAAGTAAATGTTAGTGTCACAACCACACTCATAAAAGTTGGCCCATTAAATTTGCTGTTTTTCTTCTCCTGTGTTTATTATCTCCGTGGTGGTAACAATACAATTTGGCAATAGGTCTGACCACATTGACGTACGAACCCGCAAGTCGAGCTCATTAAATTGACTTACAGTAGACTAAGTAGCTGTCAAAATTTGGTAAAATTTTGGTCAAACATAAGTTCAACTATAATAACGTACAAAGTGTCAGCCCTCCATATTTGAAACTCACTTCGAGTGAGCACATAATCTCACTTAAGTTTCTCGGGTCCGAACCCGAGAAACTCAAGCTTAACGACGATGTCAACTTCGACGTAAGCTCTAAAGAAACGTTCCACACTTTGACGGAACGTATATTAAATTTAGCATAGATGTCAGTGACAGGGTGCGTATCATCTCAGACCGACTCTTGGGTTCGTACGTCAATTGTAGTCAGACCTAATGAATCCTTTAATATAACTCATTCTTCTGAGATTGGTTTTATCCTTGATTCAATGGCAATTGAGCGTTAGGTGACATTCCCTCAAAAAGTAACTGCATGACAATAAAGGCTTGGAAATTTTTTCGAGCGGACACGTAATTAGAAACTTATCGTGTGTGTCATGCCGTATGCTTATGATCGTAGTCGTGCTGAAACTTTCATATATTAGGAAGATTCTTCTCAGCCCATGGTTAATAGAACAAGCTGAACAACAACTGTCCAAAGAATACGTAAACTACAAGCTGAAACACAAAAACAACCAGCACTGCACACAGACAATAAACGAGCAGTACCTTGTATAATTTGGAATTCTGATTAGGAGGAATTCAAACGATTGCACCCAATCTATTTGCCGAGCGCGGGCAACTAAGGTAATAAGGATTTATTGATGAACTGGAACACGAGTATTGAAATAGATAAAATATTGTCCATTTGATAAAAGTATAATGTTGCAAAAGTAAATAGAAATAATGTAATTCGAATTTTGCTAACAGATCCACCATCCTTCCTTGTTTTGAAAAGTACTTCAAGATTTCTCAAGTAGTAATAGCTCCACTCGAATTTATGAATTTTGAACGATATGAGATGGTTTGAATTGTTTTTATTTTTTAACGTTGAAGGGATTCTAAGCTTTAAAAAAATACCCTTTCTCTTCCCCCACTCCATGATATAAGCCATTTATATTTAATTAAAATTTAAAAACAAACTACAAGTTCATTCAAGGCATATATAGAGCGTACGAAACCCGAGAAGTGATCGTTTTTAAAAGTTACAGAGCATAGATGAGCTAGTGTTTTTTCTATCTAAAATTGAAGCAACTTACATCATGTCGGATAAGACAGTAAAGTATCTAAATTAATATTTTCACTTGTTTACGTTACAGATGATAGCTTCATTAATATGTTAAAAAGATATGTTGGATGTCCTTATTTTCAAAGAAAAACAAATAAATAAATTTCTTGAACGTTTAAAGTAATAATAAACATTAATTAAAATTTGAGATTCACCAATGTCCCTTTAAGAGATATACCTACTTTCTCATAAAATTTCATAATGATCTGAGCATTAAATCAATATTTATTTCGATATTTTCGAGAGCGTCTCGGAGCGCGTCGGAAAGGGCCCACTCACCTTGATTTTCGCTTCAAGCAAACTATGACCATAAAAGGCAATGTCGTATCACACTACATCTAAAAATACCAGCCAATCGCAAACAGCGACCTGACGGCTGAGGGAAGACATAAAAATGAGACCACATCGGGCTTTGTGGCCTTAGTCTTTATGAATCTAAATAGAGTTAAGTCCAACAAGTGTATTAATAAAGATATTTGTTATATCATTAAATAACGCATTTTGTTAACTGGGGGCTCAACCAGGATTGTGACTGCACTTAACTTCATCTCAAGGAAAAGAATCAGCAGATTCTATCCAGTCAAAATCAACCTGAATACAACAGCGGTATCATACTCCGAAGCAAAGAATATACTCAGCCAATTTATTCAAAGCGTCCGACCAATCTTCAAAACGCAGTAAACCGAAGATTATAGTGAGTAAGATATTAAACTTAAGGAAAAGAGCTTAGCCTAAGACAAGTGATGGCGGAGGAATTAGGATCCCTACGTGCTACGTGTGAAGAGCTTGGAAACAAACTTGCCCTACTAGAAAAAACCTTCAACGGTCTACGAAACCGCACAGTACCAGTGTTTTGCGAACAAATTTGTAGATATAATTCAGAAAGTGAAGTGAAACTAGATATATTACGGAACCTAAATACATTCTCCAGAAATCCAGCAGAATATAGGCATGGAGAAACATGGGCATGATCTTCCACAAAACAATAGATCACTTCAAAGAAACAAACATGTACGCCGAAGCATTATTTATAATTTGAAGTAAAATAATCGGGAAAGCAGCAGAGATACTCCTCAACAATAACACGCTGCATAGTTTCCAAATGATTATGACAACACTAGATAATATATATTCTGACAAAAGACTATTACACGTCTTACGAGAAGAAATGGGTAGGCAGACAAGGGAGTGACTTCTTGGAATCATTCTACAATAAACTGAACGAACATCTGAACTTGGTATAAGCAAAAATAGAAATTTCATTCTCCGACCCTGTTACAATGAAAACTATGAGTCAAATGATAGAAACCGACAGTGTGCGAACTTTTATCTACAGATGTCGCAGCCACTCAACCGTGAACATGTTATGTGGTAGATCTATAACCACATTAGCAGATGCGTACGCGTCAGCACAGACAATGCAACACGACACAATGTACTTGCAATTAGACAGACGTTTCATGTATCAGAATAATGACCAAAGGAAACCACCCCAGTATCAGACTCAACAGCAAACCTTCACACAGCCTCGCCAACATCTTAAACCAAACTATATACCGCGACCCTTCGAACCTATGGATGTGCACAAAAGTGATAGGTATAAACGAACACAAGCTTACCCTCAAAACCAGCAAAAATAACACCCCACGTTACCAACAACGAGACTTGATACCAGTAGCAGTAAAAAGAGAACTAGACTCATCCCAAAGATATAGACAACCTGCCAACAAAGAACAACGCGTTAACGATACAACAAACACACAGATAGGAATAACGTCTAACTTCGATAACCAATCAATGACACAAGATCCAGAAGAAATCGATGCAAGTTCTTTTTTAAGAATTGTAGAGGGTTTACCATGTATGGTATTGAAACAAAAAAACCAAATCGGATAGTAAACCCATATCATAAATTAACGTTTTGCTCGATTCGGGAAGCACAAACAACTATATACGATCTAATAGTACACTCGGTAAAAATATCGCATTAAAAGAACCAGTGTATTACACAACACTTTGTGGCACAGCAAAAATTATATTTAAACGTCAAATTGAAATACGTAAAAGAAATTTAACATTCTATGTGGTAAATCACTTTAACTGTGAGGTAATGCTGAGAGTCGAAGGATTCAAAAAGTTAGGAATTAATTTAAACATAGCACAAAACAAATTGAAAATATTCGCCTTCGCCAAACCAACGCAACGAATTAACCACACCACTGAACACAAACACTACAAACTAGAAATAGACAAACTCATGAAAAAACATACAATTAACCAAACCCTACCGTTTACAACCACAATAAAGGCAACAATTCGAACAAAAAATTGTGAACCAATATTTTCCAAACAATACCAATATCCCATGGTAGAACATGAATTCATTAACAAGGAAATACAAAAATTATTAGAACAAGGAATAATTCGACCAAGTCACTCGCCTTACAATTCACCAATATGGGTAGTCCCAAAAAAGGGAACAGACGAGGAAGGAAAACCAAAAAGAAGATTAGTGGTAGATTTTCAAAAATTGAACATACAACCACAGATAGATACCCCATACCAGATGTAAACTAACAATTCAAAATATGGGACAAGCATCAATCTTCTCTACAATCGATCTAGAATCAGGATTTCTCCAAATAAAAATAATCGAGTCAGACATCGAGAAAATTGCATTTAGCGTTAATTGAGCTTAATACGAATTTACCAGAATGCCATTCGGATTAAAAAATGCACCTTGTATTTTCCAACGGTGTGTCGATGATATACTCAGACCATACATAGAAAAATTCGCGTACGTATGTATTGACGATGTCTTGATCTTCTCAAAAACACCCGAAGAACATATGGAACATTTAACAACAATATTCACAGCATTAGAAAATGCTAATATGTAAATATCGAACGAAAAATCCCACTTGTTTCGACATGAAACTGAATATTTTAGACACATCATCAAAAACGGTAGAATTTCCGTCGACCCCGAAAAAATAAAAACGATCAAAGAATATCCTCAACCAAACAATTTTAAAGGACTGCGATCATTCCTATTCCCATCCTATTATCGCAAATTTATGAAGGATTTCGCAAAAATCGCAAAACCATTAAATAATATACTAAAGGGTGAAAACGCTAAATAGGAAAAAATAAAAGCAAGAATACTAAAGTCTCGTTAGACAACCAGGCACAACTACCGATGGAAACGTTAAAAACAAAGCTCCAAGAACAAATAGAGTTATTTCAACCTGATTATAAGAAACCTTTTGATCTCACTACGGACGCAAGTGACTATGCTATAGATGCATCGCTTTGTCAAGGAGGAAAACCCATAATGCTAATCTCAAGATCTCTGAATGATACCGAGCAAAAGTATTCTACAAACGAGAAAGAGTTATTAGCAATAATATGTTCCCTTCAGAAACTACGGAACCACCTATACGGTACTGCGGACCTCACAATTTATACAGACCATCAGAGTCTTACCTACGCAATATCTGAAAAGAACTCTAATAATAAATTAAAACGTTGGAAAACCCTAATCGAGGAATATGGAGCAAAAATGAAATATAAACCAGGCAAACAAAATGTCGTACCCGATGCATTAAGCAGAAAAAAAATCAATCATTTTACTGAACATAGTGAGCTCAGTCAAGAAAGCTCTACAAGCGAAACCTTCAAAACAATCGCCACTCCAGCGAACAAATTCAAAACTCGAATAATACTGATCAACAGCGCCGAAGCGAAAATCCAGACGAACCAACCTTTCGACGGATATACAAACTGGACTATACATTTGGCCAGCTCTGATTATGTAATCAGACAAATAAAAACATTCATTAACCTAACAAATATTACCCCCATACATTGCGATGAGGAAACTTGGTTCAAACTAAAGCAACCTCTCTTTCACAACTATGCAACATACAAGCCAGTGGCGGCTCGTCAGGGGCGGCAAGGTCGGCCCGGCCGTACCAAGAAAATCATCGTAAGCAGGAAATTATTATCAATGATAAAAAAAGGATAAACATTTAATTTTAAGGACTTAACTACTACACGTTGCCTGCTCCTACCTATATTTACGTCATCCAATCTTTAGTTTTTCATTAGCCGAATATACAGTCCTGGGCTACAAATGAAATAAAATTGAAGCAGCATAATGTAAACGAATAACACATTTCAATCCTAGTTGATATACGCAACATAATACGACGGCCGGTCAATAGTCCTAATTTAAAATATTTCATACAAGCATATGTACATACATATGAGTACAATGCATCATCCACCCACCGAAACGGCGGCCGCATCGCACCCAGCAAACATACATACATAGCAAGCACAAGCGAGAATCAAGAAAGCAACGAATGAAATTGCGGCCAAAGAAAATTTGCCGCATCCGAGCACAGTCTTGGTCACTCAACACTTGTCAGATAGCCTCCATTCGAATGTTCTTTTCCATACTAACCATTTATTTGGGTGTTTCGAATCGAATTTCACACCCCGTGTACATATGAGAGAATACAAGAGACTCGGCGGCCAGCCGCATTCAGGGGGAATATGAAAAAAATAGCAATGGAAATAGATTTTTTTACTGGGATGAAGAAAAACGTCAAGTACGAGTTTGTTATAGTAGATAGTGTTTTGATAGTAGAACGGTGGTGGTCTTCTCTTCCATATTGTGACTTATTTAATTAAATAAATTAATTCTGTGTTTTGCTCAGAAGAGTGTGTTTTTCGTAGTTGTTTTTATTGCTGCTTTTGGTAGTTGTTTTTAATTGCTAGAGTAGAAAAATTTGAATTAAAATTTCTTTAAAGATTTTTATAATTGTGAAGTGCGCAATGGAGATGGTTTTGGAAAGTGTTAGAGAATGTGCAAGTAGAAAAGGTGATTTAATAAATCATCTTTTAATAAATAAATTTAACTACATGTCTTATGAAGAAAAACATTTTGTTAAAAATTTACAAATTCCACGACCGAAAATGGGAAATATGATCCAAAAAAAAGCTGGACAACACCGTACGTTTTCCGTTCGACTTTACGATAAATTTTCTTGGCTAACTGGTAGTGAAGATCGTAATAAAGTGTTTTGCTGGTGTTGCATTTTATTTTCGGATACAACTAACCCATTCAGTACTACGGGGTATGATAATTTAAAAGATATTCACCGCGCACTAAATAAGCACCAAAACTCGAAAGAACATACCCACTCGGCTTTGAAATATAAATTACTCGGTAAATTAAACATCGCGAATGCTTTGGATACCGCTCGTCGAGACGGTATCAGTAAATATAATGAAAACGTGCGAGAAAATCGAAAAATGATGAGGCATTTGATAAACATGATAATTTTTCTCTCAACGCAGGAAATGGCATTCAGAGGCAATGATGAGACGGCAGAATCTGACAATCAAGGAAATTTTAAAGAATTAGCCAAATTCGCTTCGAACTTAGATTCCGATTTTAATAAATTTATAGATTCTTCTCAATCATCGGTTTTTACAGAACTGTCAAAGACGATTCAAAATGAATTGATTGAAGCCATAATAAAAGTAGTGAATATTCAAATCAGCAGTCAAATTAACTGCGCAAGTTGATTTTCTTGGGAAGTAGACGAAACTACTGATATTAGTTGTTTTTCTCAAATGTCCGTTATTTTTCGATTTGTCTTTAAGGGTCAAATAACAGAACGGTTTCTTGGTTTCTTTAATATCAGTAAAGGTCGCCGTGCAAATGACATTTATAATGTTCTGGTTGAACAATTCGGGCTATTCAATATTGAAAAAAAAATTGATCGGACAGACTTACGACGGAGCCGCGGTTATGGCTGGTGAAATTAATGGATTGCAATCTCAAATTAAAGCAATTGCTCCTCAAACATTGTTTATTCATTGTTATGCACACAAGATGAATTTAGTGCTTCAAGATTCATGTAAAAAAATTCAGGAGTGTAGAATATTTTTCTCAAATGTATCGGGATTTTCAGCTTTCTTTTCAAAATCCACTAAGCGTACTAGTCTCTTAGATTCGATTTGCAGGAAAAGATTGCCTTCAAATGCAGAAACTCGTTGGAATTTCAAGTCCCGTATTGTGCATACTTTGTTTTGCAATAGAGATAGTTTGATTGACGTTTTCAGTCAAATTGTGGAAAATTGTGATGAATGGGATGACATATCTATACGGGAATCCATCGGTTTCAAAAGATTACTTATCGATTTTTATTTTTTATTTTTGATTAATACTTTCAATCTGTTTTTTTCTCACACAGATCTGTTTTTTTCCATACTCCAGAATAAGTTATCTGATATTGCATACTGCAATGCCAGAATTGCCGCTCTTTTGTCTACTCTTCAAAGTTTCAGGAATGATGAATCTTATTTTACAAATATTTATTCTGAAATAGAACTAATTTCTAATGTTTTACCTCCGTCTGTTAAACGCCGCAAAACAGGTGACATCGAAGATCATCAGCTTTCCAAAAAAAGGTTATATTACGAAATATTAGACCTGCTAATCAATCAAGTTGAATTACGGTTCAAAGATATTTCATCCCTTAGTTTTTTAGAGTTAATTAACCACTCTAAATTTGATTCATACAATCAAAAATTTCCCGAAAAACAGTTTAATGTTTTAAATAGCGTTTACGGTCAATTTTTTGACAGTGAAAAATTGAAAAGAGAGTTGCAAGTTTTATACTCAGATAAAGCAATATTTGGAAACAGCAATAAAGTTGCTGACATGGTTAAATTTATTTATGACAACGAAATCATCGATGATGTTCCGGAAGTTTATAGATTTTTTTGTTTAATTGTATCACTCCCGCCAACATCTGCTTCAGCCGAAAGAAGTTTTTCAACTTTGAAACGAATAAAAACTTACAATAGAAATACTATGACCCAATCGCGTATAAATAGTTTGTCGTTATTAGCAATTGAACGAAAATTGGTCAAAGAATTGATGAAAAGTGATAGTTTTTACGATGAAATAATC
The DNA here is from genome assembly GCA_963942545.1 of Oxycera nigricornis. Lineage (NCBI taxonomy): Eukaryota > Metazoa > Arthropoda > Insecta > Diptera > Stratiomyidae > Oxycera > Oxycera nigricornis. The sequence continues at coordinate 78,369,159 of OZ012660.1, forward strand.
GATGATTTCGCGGCAACTAAAAACCGTAGAATTGAATTATTTTATAGAAATTGAATAAAAATGTCCATTGCTTTTTATATGCTTTTAGTAACCAGCTTTAACGTTTGTTTTTTGATCTTGAAGATTTATTTTATGTTAACTAGTTTGTAGTTCAGTTCTCTCGTTAATATTCTATCGGTAATGCTTAGGATTTGTGTACGTATTTATTCATTTATTTATATTTTAAAGAAAAAGCTTATTTATAATTGAATATTCTAAGTTATAGTATGAATTACAATGCTTTATTTTTTACAATTTCTTCCACCCGTACAACCATCCTTTTAGTCACAGCTCGTACTTGGCATGTTCTTATGATTTTTATTGTTGTCATTTTTATCAATCCTTCCAAGACCCTCCTGGCCATTCCCTTCCCTTCCTGGCGAGAATGCTCTAAACCTTCTCGTGGTTCTTGCTGGACAATTTAATTTTTTGGTTTCGCACGAAGATTAGATAATTGTTTTTTGGACAGAAATACATGCACACTAATTTCTTTACAACAAGCACCAAAAAATTAATTTGACAAATTAGAGCTTCCTTTTCGGCCGACCCAAAAATTTGTGTCACGAGCCGTCACTGATACAAGCTCATGCATACCCCCACCTTCGCGAAGGATATAACAGAAAAAGAAAAAGAAATGTATCCAATACAGAAAATACACAATCGAGCTTACAGAAATTATAAAAATAATCTCAAAGAAGCTCTCCGAATATACTACTGGCCATATATGGCAAAAGATATTAAATACCATGCACAGAACTACGAAAACTGCCTAATTAACAAATATGAGAGGCATCCGAAGAAGCAAATCCTCAAACCAACCCCCATCCCAGACAAACCAGGAACAATCCTCCATATGGATTTATTTCACCTCTCCCACCAATATTTTATATCGGTGCTTGATAAATATTCTAAATACACATACTTCCACAGGATTGAGAATAAAAAAGATGTAATCACACACGTCGAACAAATATTGGGAACAATTTTCCCAAAATGGCAAAACCTCACAACAGACAACGAGAACATCTTTACCAATGCCGCAACTGAAGTACTCCTAAAAAAATTAAACATTAACCATCATACAACCCCAAGCCACCATTCGCAAACAAACGGACAAGTTGAACGAGTCCATTCAACAATCATCGAATTATGTCGACTACTCGCCTCAAAAAATGGGTCAACACCGATCGACGAAATCTTCAACGCAGTACATGCATATAACGAAAGCAAAACTTTCATATTTTTACACCTATCGCTGAATCTGTGTCGAACTAGAATCTAAGATTGGAGATCTAAGATTCTTCCGGTAAGCACAGTGTGTGAAAAAAAACTTTTTCGAGAAGAATTATAATAATTCATAATGCCACCAAAAAAAATAAATGCGGCATCTGCCGTAAAGATATTGGAAAAGAAGAAAAAGCAATCCAATGTTAATGGCACTGCAAACAGTGTTTTCATTTTAAATGTCTGAAATATACAGATGAGGACTACGAATTTTTTGAAAAACTCGGAAACAAATGCAAGTGGTTTTGTATTACATGCAAAGAGGTTTTCAAGAAAGGTTTTGAAACAGAAATAGTATCGGCAATGAAAAAACAACAGGACACCTTGCAAGAAATAAGCAAAAAAATAGAAAAAATCCAGGAGGCTAATAGTTTGGTTCAAACACAGCAACAATCATATGCGGCAATACTAAAAATAAACAAGGATGACGAAGGAAAACAGCAACAAGGACAAAAAGGTATCATTCTTCGTCCGAAGGAAGAACAAACAACGGATGATACTTTAAAGGAGTTAAGAGAAATAAAATACCCATCGAATTTGTAAAACCACTGAAAAATGGGGGAATACTAATAAAAACAGACTCGGAAAAAAACACAGAAACCTTGCTTACCAAAATAAAGAATAACATGGATCAAAAATACCAAATTGGAACAACAGCGGAACACTCTCCACGGATGATCATAAAAGGTTTGCATAAAAAATATACAACAGCAGAATTAAACAAGGAAATAAACAACTTCAATCACTCAGTAGAAAAACAGTGTAAATTGAATATAGTGCACACTAGACAGATAAAAAATGGAAAGTGGGTAGCTATATTAGAGGTCAATGGGCCTATGTATAAAAGAATAAATAATAAATATATAAACATTGATTTCGGAACACATTTTGTGACAGAAGATCATAATGTCACAAGATGCTATAAATGCCAAAAATACAATCACAAAACGAACAAATGTGAGGGAAAAGATACGTGTGCGAAATGCGCAGGAGATCATAAAACTGCGGACTGTAAAGCAAACATACATAAATGTCTAAATTGCTTAAATAATACCAAATCATTAAATGTATGCCATAGAGCTGACTCATTGGAATGTCCAGAATATATAAGACGACTTAAACTATCTAGGAGGAACATAAACTACAACAAAATATAAATGGAAATGACAAACAAATTAATTGTACTCTATGCCAACCTTAGAAGCATTCGCCGAAAAATTGAAGATATTGAAATTTATACTGAACAACATAAAGAAGTCGACGTGTTGGTTTTCTGTGAAATATGGCTTTACGAGAATGAAGTCGAATATTATAACATAAGAGGTTTTAACGCTGTGTATAACTGTAGAACAGAAAAGCGAGGAGGCGCGACAGCCATATATACTAGGAAGAGTATAAACTTTAAAACAATATACACAAATATAAATTTTTCAACAATTATATTAGAACTAGAAACAGACATAAAAAATTTCAAAATAGGCACATTTTATAAATCATCAGAAAAATTCTCTGAGTTCATAGACCATATGGACTATGTTTATTCGACACACAAGTCACTAATTACAATAGCAGATACTAATATTAATCTCCTAGACAACAGCCCACAAAATCAAAATTACTTAGACACATTAACAACTAACAGTACAGAAATACTTAATGTTGCAACGCCAACCAGATTGACTACAGGAACGCTACTGGACCATGTAACAACAAACAGTCAGTCAATTAAAAACAATACCACTTATATATTTGAAGACTAGCCGTATCTAGACCATCGACTGATACGATTAACCATAACAACAAAAATTAATAAAAAAATTAAACCAATAAAAAAGAATATTACATACATGCAAACTGATAAATTCATAAGCATAACAAAACAGCTAATTGAAAGTTGAAAACCAAATAACTTCCAGGAGTTAGCTGAGCTAATTTTGCAAGCGAAATTTTTAGCCACAAAAATTAAACCTATAAGGACGAGAAATGACACATGGATAACTGGAAAAGTAATCCACTTTTCCAGAAAAAAGCGAACAGCTTTTAAAGCACTAAAAAAACATCCAACAAATATAATGAAACAAAAGAACTATCAAATTATAAAAAACGAATGCAACAATACGATTAAAAATGCAAAGGAAAATTACTATTCGAGAAAACTTGAAGAAGGTTCTAACAATCAGCAAAATTTTTGGAAGTTAGTAGATAAAGTTTTTAGAAAGGCAGACACAAACACAGGATATAAAGGAAATAAATTTCATGGGCGAAAATTTCAAAGATCCAGTAAAAATCGCAAATATATTAAACAATCATTTCATATCAATAGGACAGAAAATTGTTTCAGAACTCCCTAAAAACGACTCAGCATGCCAAAGCGTGTCACCCATCTGCTCTTTTCACTTAAGGCTGACATCTAGAAAAGAAGTCATTGATGTTATTGATTCTCTGAAACAACACACCGCGCCGGGTCCTGATGATATCAAAATAATCAAAGAGAATATTGCAGATATACTGGTTACTCTAATAAATATAAGCTTCAAGAGTGGACAATTTCCGAACTATCTATAAAACGCCAAGGTAATACCCATATTTAAAGGAGGGCTGGAAACTGACCCAAATAATTTTCGACCAATAACATTATTAAACTCACTGAGTAAAATCATAGAAAAAATATTAGCTTTACGAATTAAAGAATACTTAATGCAGAATAGGATTATAGATAGAAACCAGTTTGGGTTTCAGGAAGGTAAAGAAACAACAGACTCGATTGTAGAAGTGATGAGACATATCAATACACAACTGGATCAGGAAAGTTACGTTGCTGCAGTTTTTATCGATCTAAAAAAGGCGTTTGATACGGTAGTGCACGATATATTGATAAGTAAACTTGAGAACTTGGGAATTGTTGGTATGCCAAGAGAACTTATGCGTACGTACCTGGCAGAAAGACTTCAAAGGGCTGAAATTGGAAACGTTAACAGTGAAATAGCGCAGATTACTATTGGCGTACCACAGGAATCAATACTAGGACCGATTCTTTTCCTGTTATATACAAACAACTTGGTGACTTCAGGAATCAACGGGAAAGTTGTGATGTACGCTGACGATACAATACTGATTTACTCAGGTAAAAATGAAACTGACTTAGAACAAAAGATAAACAATGACTTAGACAAATATTCCCCATGGTTCATACGGAACAAATTGACATTCAACACGAACAAAACCAAATACATTATCTTTAAACAAAAAAATAAAACTGATATTGAGCCACTGATAAAAATAGAAAATAAAACTCTTCAGAGAGTTGAACATATGAAGTACCTTGGACTTACAATCGATGAAAAACTAACGTGGACACCGCATATAAATGATATGAGGAAAAAAATAGCAGCTATCGTTGGTTTGCTCCAACGTTTCAGCTATTTCTCAATTAAAAATAAAATACAAATTAAAAATGCATACATAATTTCAAGAATTACATACGGGATTATAATTTGGAGCCAAGCCACCAAAAATAACCTCATGAGCATGTCACGACTACTAACTAAAGCATACAAAACCATATATAAATTGCAAAGGATGACCGCTACATCTGAAGTATATAAAACAACACAAGAACTTAACGTAGACGGGCTGATTCAAATGGAAAAAGGAAAATTCATTTTTAAAAATTTACACATTGAACAAATGAAAACAACGAAACTAGACATAAATGGGAGTAAAAACGACTACAATATGAGAAACGCAAATGAAATTTTAATAAAATTTGCTAGGACAGAGCGCCTGAGGATGGATCCGATTAACGCCGCATCAAATTTTTACAATAAGCTACCTCAAACAATAAAAGAAGCGCGTAACATAATGACATTTAAAATCATGCTACCTAAACATTTACTGAAAATTCAATTTGAATAATTAAGAACGGTAATTTTTTTTTATTATTTTTTTCAATTCTAATTTAATTTTTTTTTAATTTTAATTTTAATTTTAATTTTTAATTTAATTTTAATTTTTTTTCTGTTTCCTTTTTCTTTTTTATATATATGTATATATATATATCTTTTTTTTAAGAACGCTAATATGTTTTTCCTGCTACAAATGTGAAACAAAATTAGATATATTGAACTCTGAATAAAACTTTTGAGATACTGGTACTATCCCTTATACCGATATACATCGTCTGGGAAGTACTATTTAAATGAACAAGCTTTCAGGAAATAAATTGCACACGGAAAGTGCAAGAAATGAGCTATGGAGTAAAGATTTTTTGGAGGAAACGGAGGTGGTTTTAGTCGGTAGAAATCCGACATGCCGAGAAGCAGGAGCAACTCGGTATCTTTTGAAGATTTCCACCTCCCAACGACGAAAAAAACGACACTTTACATTCAGTTACACAAGAAAAACCAGTAGACATACATTTTAACCATCTAAAATATCCTAACATAAAAGAAAGACTATCTAAAGAACAGGAAACCATGCTTCGAACTGAAAATAAAACTCGTTTCTCTAAATTGTTTCAGACGGGAGAAACCGTCTTCGCCAGAGAAAATCGTAGAGATAAAAAGGAGGCACGCTTTCAAAAACACATAGTCAAAGAGAACCGTGAGGACACAATTCTTACGACAAAGGGAAAGATTATCCACAAAGATGATATTCGCACTAGCAACCAACGGACAGAGTGACATAAAAATCAACATCACCAATATTAACAACAAAGATTTCATACTAATTAATGATGACGAGACCTTAACCTACCAATCGTACGAATACGTATACCATATCGTTAACCTCACCATCTTCTCGAACATACTACGATTGATGAAATTGATAACCTCACAATACACCGTGCCCAAAATATATTAATACAATTACTAAGTCACAAAAACAAACGAGCATTAAACTTCCTGGGATCAATTATAAAATTTATTGCGTGTAACCCTGATAACAACGATTTCCTGGAAATCAGAACATCAATAAACAACCTCATCGAAAATAACCATATACAAAAAACAATAAATTCAGACTTAGAAAGACGACTTAAACTACTTTCTGAAAAACACACTCATTACACTTTAACTTTCAACGAAATCTACATCAAACTTGAGAACCTACTCCAAGCTATCAATTTCGCAAAAAAATCAAATGTTTATGTCAACCACATTAAATATCAAAGAATTAAATAAAATCATGCAAAACGAAAAAAAGACACTCCTACGATCAATGTAATTGAAAATTCAATAATAATTGTCATACTTGTAAACAATGTAATAGCATTTGTAATTAAGTACCCTATAATCAAAAATAAAAAATTAAATCACTACAAGCAGTGGCGTACCCAAGGGAGGAGGGTTACGGGTTCAAACCCCCCCCCCCCGCCGCCGCTTGGGTAAACAAGTTTAGCCACGTAAATGAAACCAGACATGCAATTGGGCTAAAGTCTGCCAGAATTATTTTTGCCGGACTCCAACTTTGACCGGTAAAACAGTATGATTTCATAATTACCTCATATCTACACCGAAGCACTAGCAAACATACCTAGTCAAGACTTCAAAAATATGAACCCCCTTATCAAAATCCTGTATGCGCTACTGACTACAAATGATACCATTAGCTAACAAATATGGGAAATATGTAATGGATCCAAACATCGGATACCACAAAAACAAATATATACTCATAACAAATTGTAAAAAGTTATAAATACAAATGTATGCAGGTCATCAAGTCCTGATAACTGTACAATTCCACTAATAGAAGAAAAACAAATTTATTGCAATATTATACAAGAAATTGATGCCTTAAAAACACGTATCAACCCCAGTACATTTATACTAACCAGAAACCATACAATTAATAATGTAACCCATGAAGGAAAATACATGGTAGCCTTTCAGGATGAAAAAACCATAGACGAAGACAAATATATAAATTTTGAAAATAAAATGAAATACAGAAATACAGAAAATTCTTCAAATCGAGTCTCCTCTGAAATTTAGCAATTTACAATCATTAAATAAACTCCTTCTGCCAATTGAATCAAATCCAATAACTAGTCTCCTAATAACTATAGGAGTAATTATTCAACTTATAAGCACAACAATAATTATTCTTAAGGTATGGAAAAGATACAACGAATACAAAAATAATAAATTTCGACAATATTACGGAGCTCTTACGGAGAAACAAAAATTAAATCCAGAAAATCGTGACGATTTTGTCTAACCAAGAGGGGAGCTAAGGGCCCACTCACCTTAATTCCCGCTTCAAGCAAACTACGACCATAAAAGGCAATGTCGTATCACACTACATCTAAAAATACCAACCAATCGCAAACAGCGACCCGACGGCTGAGGGAAGACATAAAAACGAGACCACATCAGGCCTCGTGGCCTTAGTCCTTATGAATCTAAATAGAGTTAAGTCCAACAAGTGTATTAATAAAGATATTTTTTATATCATTAAATAACGCATTTTGTTAACTCGCGCTTTCATGTTTTTGCTGTACCATCTCTCCCTCGTTTCTCTGCTTTGTTACCCATGATACAATACATTTATATGCATTCTATAAACATAATAGAGTATATATATATGTATGTATGTATATTACACAAGAAAATAAGGCCGTAATATATTTGTGACCGTTATTTGAAAGCCAGTTTCGTTTGGAATTTTGAAGCGTACACATATCTCTTGCTTGCTCGAAATAATGGGTCGTGATCGAAAAGGCTCAAGAACGAATAGAGCACGTCCATCTTCATCTAAAAAACGAAAATTTCACGGTAATGAAGGAGATGATGCAATCCAAGAAATAACAAGTACATCTGCTAAAAAACTTTGGAGCACGGGCGATACTTCGTTGGATATTGATTGTGATCATACGTCGGTTTATTGCATCCTGCACTTCTTTTAGTTTTCTCTACACTACGTACTACTACTACGTAAGTAAAGTGTAAAGTTTATGATGAAAATTTGTCATTTTCTCAAAGTAGTATACTAGGACTTGGTTTCAAAGTGCGTGCGAATTGCCAAGATCGTTACAACGACTCGTGTCCCATGATCAACACGGGTTATGAAATTAACCGCCGTTTCATTTTTGTGTTGTGATTATGTGCAGTTGGACTTGGTGGAATAAATTTATTTTGTTCTTCAATGGATATGGGAACTGGAGTTTTTAGCAAAACTTATGATATACTGAAACATATAAAAACTGCATGGAAATGTGTCATTGATTTAGCGATAATCAAATCTGTTAATGAAGAAAAACGTCTAAACGTTGAATCGGGAAATGCGGTGGATTTATTATATATTTCTGGCGATGGCTCGTGGGCAAAAAGGGGTTTTACTTCTCTGGTCGGTATAGTTTCGCTAATCGGCAGATTTAGCAAGAAAATTTTGGACGTTACTGGGCGATCAAGGTTTTGTAAAAGTTGCTTACATTGGAAAGGAAAAAAAAAATACGATTGAATTTGCTGCTTGGTATGAAACGTATAAAAAACTTGTTCTGCAAACCATGAAGGTAGTGTGGGTAAAATGGAAGTGGATGGGGTCGTCGAGATGTTTTTAAGATCCATCGAACAATTCAATGTACGTTATGGTTACTATATCGGCGGAGGCGACTCGAAAACTTTTAAAATATTGTTAGTTGTTAGTCCGTATGGCGAAAACTTTACTGTGAAAAAGTTAGAATGCGTATTGAATAAAAAAAGGCTATAAAAGCGAGGAGTTGAGGCTTAAAAGGCACTTGTTCAAGAAAAACTCTAAAAGATGCAGAAAAAAAGCCAATCAAGACGGCACAGCCCATAAAAAAGATGCATCAAAAAAAAAGAAAAAATTACCCTCAAATTTTTTTTATATCCAGCCAAAATATTTAAACGGATCTTATTTAAATAGGCACTAGTTTAGAGAATTGAACGGTTGCTCTTACAACTATAAATATGAAAATACTTTGGAAATAGACTGATATGGACTGATATAAAATAATATAATGATGGTAGAAGGAAAATGGTAAAAAACCTTCTATAAGTGCCTTTTATCCTCAAATTGCTCCAAAAATTATCGTCTTATTATGGACCAGCCATCATCAGAAATAAAAATTCAGTACAAGATATGCGTAACGAAGCCTGGGTAACTTTTTATCATAAAATATCGACCGACGAGAAACCGCAGCACGACCGTTGTCCAAAAGGCGCTGACTCATGGTGCAAGAACCAAAATGCAAAGGCCACTAATTCTTTGGACAAATTCAAGCATCCTGCTTCCCTTTCAGAAGAAGCGCAAAGTATTTTGAAGCCGATATATGAAGATCTTACTAAAAATGAGTTATTAGAAAGATGCTTAGGTGGAAATACTCAAAATAATAACGAAAGCTTTAAGAACTGGGTTTGGTCCATTGCGCCTAAGCATCAATTTTACGGCTCAGAAATAGTGGAAATTGCAACATATCTCACTGCTTGTATGTACAATGAAGGTTTTGCACCCATTTCAAAAATAATGGAGGTAATGGGCATCGAAATCGCACACACAGCCATAAATTATGCATGCAGGCGCGACGACACGCGCGTGCAAGTGGCCAACCGCCGCAGCTCGGATATTTTCAAAAAAGGTAGGAAAAGCCGCAGACAAGAAAGAAGTGAAGAAAACGAGATGCTTGAAGAAGCTGACGGGATACTCTTTGGATCTGGTATCTCAGATTAATTTAAAAATGCTGTGAGTATAAATTTTCTTGGATTTTTTGGTAAAAAAAAAATTAATCGCGTTTTTCTCGAAACTACTTTTTTTTAATACGGTGCCAGTGATATCTCAGAATCTAATCAACCGATCCTTTTGAAATTTTTACATCTTATTCCTAATATGTATAGTAAGGTGGAGTGAAAATGTATGCAGAATTTTTTTTGTTTTTGTTGTTTTGAAATAGCATAGTTGTAAAAAGCTGCCTATGGATGGGTAAATGAAGTATGTTAAATACCATTCAATAGATTATAACGGTTTGAGGTGCCCCAGCAAAAAAAAATTCGATAAAAATTAGTATTTCATCTATTTTTGACAGCCTCAATAAGATGTATAAAAACCTTAATAATCTATTGGAATAGTATTTTTCATGTTTTCTGAAACCTATATTTTTATGTAATAATAAAAAAAAATATAAAAATTTAGGATTTATGGTGCTCCAAAGTCTCTTAAATCAAAAATAAATCAAGAATTTTGCAATAAAAATGCGATTCATATTTATGAAATATTTATTAATAAATGTTACAAAATATACTATTAAGTTGAAAATTCGTAGTATTATAAAAAGGCATCATCTGACGCGATGACAATCTGGCCCTGATAAAACCATCACGTTTTTCCTCTCCACATACAGCACCTGAAGCTTCAGTTACGAGCTTGATGCAACGCTCCACGACTTGAGTATGACAAGAAAAGAGTGCTATATTATTGTTCGTTCCAAGACCATTTTCTACAATTTCTTTTAAGGCTTCAGTGGACAAACTTTTAATTAAAGGTGGCTCATTAACAGTAATCTGATTATCGTGCCAAACAATAATATCAGTATAATGGGGAGCATTGAAATTAAATGATGGAACTTTGAATTTTCGGATTCCTGTGACTTTCTCCGGCATTGTTTTCAGAATACGTTGGCAGGCCAGTTTCCGTATCACTCTGTTGTCATCTGCAAGCATGCACTGAGAAAAATAGTTACATTCAAAACAACAATTTTTAATACTTGAACAGCAGCAACCAAAACATTGTTACAAAAATAAAATGCTTGGTTCAAGTAAATAGTTTTTTGTTTTGAATTTATTAACGGTGATCTAACAAAACTGACGCTGTTAGATTGACAACTGAACGATATTTGATGGAATGTAAAAATGAAAAGTTTTGCTTCATCTAATTATCCTTTTGCTACAAACACTTTCATCTTTGGACCTTAGCTGTAAGATCTACGCAGTTGATTCAACAAGTTTTCTTTGCGTCGTCAACAAGTTATCGTTGTTCGAAGAACATCGAAGTGATTAGTATAAACACGAAAATTGTTCAAAAATCCGCCGCAAGTTGAGACAAGCAAACAGTTGTCACGCAAATGTTCTTCTGAAAACGCATGAGAGGTTAAGTTTAGAGTGAAACGTAAGTGCAGTGGAAAACGCTCATAAAAATGGTAGAGTTTCAAGTGGAAAGTGTGGAACTAAATCTAGATTTGCCTGCAGAAGTTTCGTTGCTGTATTTGGAATGGGGCTTAAGCAATGATGCAATTTCAACGTGGAGCGAGTGCGGCATCAATTCGATGGAAATTTTAGGAAGATTGTATAGCCATGACGAAGAGGCCATATTCTGGGAAAAATAACACATCGGTCAGAAAGTCAATTTTAGGTATCATTTGAATAAGTGGAGGAACGAAAACAACGTAAGTTACTTTCCAAGAAGAAAATAATTTTCATTGCTATAGATTTGGGTGAACTATTATTTTCGATAATGAAAGTTAGAAAGGATGGCCCATATTTCTTGTAATTCCGATTTCACCTTAAACTTAGTAAATCATAGATTGAGATTTTTTGATTATTGTTTGTAAATTTCTTGGTAATCTATAGTACGAGCTATGGTAGTGATCGGACAATGACAAACAGTGTGCCTCGTTGGCTTTCATCGATGCCTTCAACAATATTTTCCACACCAACAGCATTATCTTCTTCAACAGCTTCTTCGAAACAAAGTATCTGTATTCAAAAAATTATAAGCTCTAGCGTTTCGGCTCAAGTTATTCTAACTGAATACAGTGAAAAAAATATGCTGTCTGAAGGAGATCAAAATTTAATTGTTCGAACAATCGTAGATCACTTTATTTTGCACGATCATCGAATGACTCCTAGAAGTGGCTAAAAAAATTGTGCAGATCTTTCCTACAGAAACAGAGGCTGTTTACTATGTTCCAAGAAACGGCAGAAGGAATCCTGCTGGGAAAATTTATGACAGATACTTTAATACACTCAGTAAAAAACGAAAGTGTAGTCGGAGAACGCAACATGTGAAAAAAGTGAAGAATGCGATTGAAACAAGCAAAAACGATGAAAATAAAACAAATAATTCAAAATTTAAGGCTCAAAAAAATGGCTGCCGTGCAACATTCCATCAGATATTGTAAATTTGTGGAAGCCAACTACAAATTTGCGGATGCAAGAACCAAGGACAAACCTGGCGGAGGTTTTAAAATCCTGGCCTCGTTATGCAGATCCAAACGGGCCCGATTTGATTGAGATCGATTTTGAAACAATTCAGCCAGCTAAAAAATACCATTTACTAGTCAAAATGGATGAATTTGAAAAAAATTCGGCAAAGTCTTTTTCCCTGATTCAATTAAAGATAAATTGAATCAACAATATTATTTAAAAATGAAAAGCAAATCTGACCTTTCAACAGGTAATAAACTTAATATATTGTTATTAACAATTCATTTATTATTTTCATATTACTTTAGATTCTTGGCACATTTATTTTTTCAAATTACTCCACACAGTGATTTTACCTCCGAGAATCAACAAAAACTCCAAACCATCAATATCAGATTCCCAGCAGGATATGATTATACATGTATTAAACATAAACAATTTGCAGCGAAAAGAAGAAGAATTACAGGAAATAGCTTTTCGTGAAAATTTAAATTTGCAGCCAAAAATAATAGTTGTGGGTGAGTCTACACAAACAATAAAAGAATTTTACGTATATTTGAACGGGATTAAATACAAAATACCAAGTGTTTTACGCGCAATTGACTTAGTTTTGAAAATTTGTTTCGTGGTTGACTTGGAATACTCAGCAAAGAGCAAATATGTCTGGATGTTTCTTCAAGAGTATATTTATGAAATTGATTGTATTGAACAGATTCCTAAAATTCAGAATATAATTGCTCGACTCAACAATGCTTGGTGACGAAAATATGACGGAAATAGAGGTGGCAAAAACATATCTTTGTTGTGAATGGATCATTTGAATCTGGCTCAGTAAAAAGATCCAGATCAGTGATATGTATCATTTGAATCATTTGGATCATCTATATCATTTGGATCACTGAGTCGGAAGAGATATGGTACGCTGTACAATGTACAGAGTTACCATACAATTAGGTAAATCTGTAGATGTTGTTTACTTGATTTTTGAGTTCATAAAACTCTATTCGGAATACTTACGATCGTAGCTTTCCGAATCTTTAAGCCCATATTTGATTGAAAAAAACCTTAATAAAGTTACATTTTTATATGAAAAATATATTAATATATAATTTCCACACAAAATACATAAAAGCACGATTGCGCCTTTGCTGTCTGACAGTGACAAAAATCTGTACTTTCAACTAAGATCATATTGTATAATTTCACATTTTAAACTATTACATTCGAAACTCTAAATTGCATTTTAATATATGCATCTACTTGTAAACTACTGCTGGCAGCCCTGCAAATTATTTACAAACATATCATCTCATGTTCACATTCATCGTTATGCCCATCCAAATGCGAGCTGCACCGTCTCTTCGCGTGGAAAGTGTGTTTCTCTATACCTCTCTTACGGAGGAACTTGTAAGAGATTACTGAATGAAACATGATCGCGGAAGATTCGTTTGTGTCTTGTGCTTCTGATCCATGAGATACGAAAGATCCACTGATCCAAATGAACCGACATCACTGATTCGAATCATTTGGATCTATAAGATGATTCGGATCACTGAATCATATCCGCGATGAGCTACACATGCCTAGACGGAAACATCCTTTAATTTACATATTTGGTCGCTTTGTGAAAATTTTTTTTTGGAAATCCGAAAATTTGGCTTTACATTTAAAGGAAATACATAAAACTCCAGTTTATTTCCACTATATATGTGTAGGATGAAAATCATCGGGCAAAGGATAATTATTTTTATTACGGAAAAAGAGTCTTTATAATTCTACGAAAAATTGTTGATTCGTCTCGAAAGCTGCTAGACGTACTAATGCTTTTGTTTTTCCGACGTGAACTCCCTGACTCCTCGCCTACTTATTAATTCACTGATTCCACAATTATGTTCGCCTACTCATTAATTCACTGATTCTACATATGTAAGTTTAATAAATGTAACAAAATATTTCAAAGTATATATTAATTTAAGACTCATATAGTTAAACATAATAAGACAAACGAATCGTCAAATATTTTAGTTTTACATAGTCCAAACAAAAAACATAATGTTTTAGACAATGGAGGGAACTCTAATGTAACAAATTTATTTCCTTGCGAGGAAAATCTTCAACAAAATCGAAACCTAAGTTTCTTTGATGTGAATGAATTAACAAAAACGATTAACAGGCTCATTGTGAACTTTGTATTACAGCTTCACAATAAATCCAATATTACGAGAAAGAATATTGGGCATATGCAAAAAAAATATTTCGCATTGTATAATGAGTCCTCTTTCTAAAATTTTGACTGAATCTTTGCAACATATAGAACCAGAAAAACAGAATTTTTTTGAAGAAGTACTAATATTGTTACAAAATCCTTTTGAAGATATAGTCTCTGAATATAAATTATTCAAAAAAATACAGTCACTTGGTGTTTATAAACCACCAATATCCTTTACAATCAGTAAACAACTGGATGAAGTTTTCTTTCACGGTAACCCAACGTTAAAAGAAAATGTAATTGAAGGTTGCGTTTGTGATATTAAATTTCATTTAAAAAAATATTTTGAACCTCCGAATATCTTGGAAGGTACATTAAAAAACATAGAAGCAATTAAATCTGAAAATAAATTAAATCATTTTATAATGGGAGATCTTTGGACTTCAAAGGAAAAGTTATTTGGAAATAGAACAACTTTCCCAATGTTTCTCTATTTAGATGCTTTTGAAGTAAATAATGCACTTGGACCTCACAAATTATCTGTTTGTGGATTTTATTATACAATCCCTGTTGTGCCTCAATATAATTTATCTCATTGAAATAATATATTCGTAGCTGGTTTCATAAACGCAAAAGATGTAAAAAGCTTTGGTAATAATGCAACATTCAATCATCTAATCAAAATTCTTGATGATCTATTTGTCGATGGTGTTGACATTTACATTGATAATAAGACTATAAAACTACATTTTTGTCTAGGACAGATTCTTGGTGATAACTTAGGTCTAAATGAAGTATAAGGGTTTACAACTAGTTTTAACAGCCATTATTATTGTAGGATTTTCTCAAGATCTAGAGCTTGTTACGTACCATAAACTAAATTCAAATTATCTTCGCGCTTTTTCTGCCCGAAATAACCAAATCATAGAACTACCTACCTGGCAATGATTATTTGAAAGTGTAAAGCTCGCCAAGTCCCGAAAAAGCTATTCAAACGCGTCATCTCGCTCCAACCCTCGGATCGTGTTCAAGCTTTCGCGAATACGAGTGATCGATCACGCCACGCTACGCGAAAAGTAGCTTTTCGATGTTCGACATGCCGGAAATAGGGAGTGAGTGTGGGGAGTTGGAGGTAGACCATCGGGATGATAAGTTGTGACCCGACTTCAAATGGGCGTAGTGAATTTTGTCGAATTTATTGAGATTGCTGAGTAGCCAGGACTAAACGGAAAACGGAAGAACAAGGCGGCCTGCATGGAGCGAAGCGAAATTTAAACATCTTGCAGAAAACAGTTTCGTAGCATATGCAAAAAAATATTTCGCATTGTATAATGAGTCCTCTTTCTAAAATTTTGACTGAATCTTTGCAACATATAGAACCAGAAAAACAGAATTTTTTTGAAGAAGTACTAATATTGTTACAAAATCCTTTTGAAGATATAGTCTCTGAATATAAATTATTCAAAAAAATACAGTCACTTGGTGTTTATAAACCACCAATATCCTTTACAATCAGTAAACAACTGGATGAAGTTTTCTTTCACGGTAACCCAACGTTAAAAGAAAATGTAATTGAAGGTTGCGTTTGTGATATTAAATTTCATTTAAAAAATATTTTGAACCTCCGAATATCTTGGAAGGTACATTAAAAAACATAGAAGCAATTAAATCTGAAAATAAATTAAATCATTTTATAATGGGAGATCTTTGGACTTCAAAGGAAAAGTTATTTGGAAATAGAACAACTTTCCCAATGTTTCTCTATTTAGATGCTTTTGAAGTAAATAATGCACTTGGACCTCACAAATTATCTGTTTGTGGATTTTATTATACAATCCCTGTTGTGCCTCAATATAATTTATCTCATTGAAATAATATATTCGTAGCTGGTTTCATAAACGCAAAAGATGTAAAAAGCTTTGGTAATAATGCAACATTCAATCATCTAATCAAAATTCTTGATGATCTATTTGTCGATGGTGTTGACATTTACATTGATAATAAGACTATAAAACTACATTTTTGTCTAGGACAGATTCTTGGTGATAACTTAGGTCTAAATGAAGTATAAGGGTTTACAACTAGTTTTAACAGCCATTATTATTGTAGGATTTTCTCAAGATCTAGAGCTTGTTACGTACCATAAACTAAATTCAAATTATCTTCGCGCTTTTTCTGCCCGAAATAACCAAATCATAGAACTACCTACCTGGCAATGATTATTTGAAAGTGTAAAGCTCGCCAAGTCCCGAAAAAGCTATTCAAACGCGTCATCTCGCTCCAACCCTCGGATCGTGTTCAAGCTTCCGCGAATACGAGTGATCGATCACGCCACGCTACGCGAAAAGTAGCTTTTCGATGTTCGACATGCCGGAAATAGGGAGTGAGTGTGGGGAGTTGGAGGTAGACCATCGGGATGATAAGTTGTGACCCGACTTCAAATGGGCGTAGTGAATTTTGTCGAATTTATTGAGATTGCTGAGTAGCCAGGACTAAACGGAAAACGGAAGAACAAGGCGGCCTGCATGGAGCGAAGCGAAATTTAAACATCTTGCAGAAAACAGTTTCGTAGCATATGCAAAAAAAATATTTCGCATTGTATAATGAGTCCTCTTTCTAAAATTTTGACTAAATCTTTGCAACATATAGAACCAGAAAAACAGAATTTTTTTGAAGAAGTACTAATATTGTTAGAAAATCCTTTTGAAGATATAGTCTCTGAATATAAATTATTCAAAAAAATACAGTCACTTGGTGTTTATAAACCACCAATATCCTTTACAATCAGTAAACAACTGGATGAAGTTTTCTTTCACGGTAACCCAACGTTAAAAGAAAATGTAATTGAAGGTTGCGTTTGTGATATTAAATTTCATTTTAAAAAATATTTTGAACCTCCGAATATCTTGGAAGGTACATTAAAAAACATAGAAGCAATTAAATCTGAAAATAAATTAAATCATTTTATAATGGGAGATCTTTGGACTTCAAAGGAAAAGTTATTTGGAAATAAAACAACTTTCCCAATGTTTCTCTATTTAGATGCTTTTGAAGTAAATAATGCACTTGGACCTCACAAATTATCTGTTTGTGGATTTTATTATACAATCCCTGTTGTGCCTCAATATAATTTATCTCATTGAAATAATATATTCGTAGCTGGTTTCATAAACGCAAAAGATGTAAAAAGCTTTGGTAATAATGCAACATTCAATCATCTAATCAAAATTCTTGATGATCTATTTGTCGATGGTGTTGACATTTACATTGATAATAAGACTATAAAACTACATTTTTGTCTAGGACAGATTCTTGGTGATAACTTAGGTCTAAATGAAGTATAAGGGTTTACAACTAGTTTTAACAGCCATTATTATTGTAGGATTTTCTCAAGATCTAGAGCTTGTTACGTACCATAAACTAAATTCAAATTATCTTCGCGCTTTTTCTGCCCGAAATAACCAAATCATAGAACTACCTACCTGGCAATGATTATTTGAAAGTGTAAAGCTCGCCAAGTCCCGAAAAAGCTATTCAAACGCGTCATCTCGCTCCAACCCTCGGATCGTGTTCAAGCTTTCGCGAATACGAGTGATCGATCACGCCACGCTACGCGAAAAGTAGCTTTTCGATGTTCGACATGCCGGAAATAGGGAGTGAGTGTGGGGAGTTGGAGGTAGACCATCGGGATGATAAGTTGTGACCCGACTTCAAATGGGCGTAGTGAATTTTGTCGAATTTATTGAGATTGCTGAGTAGCCAGGACTAAACGAAAAACGGAAGAACAAGGCGGCCTGCATGGAGCGAAGCGAAATTTAAACATCTTGCAGAAAACAGTTTCGTAGCGTCCGCGTCGTTCAACGTGAATTGAGGCAGAGTTCTGCAAAAAGGCAGAAAGCACCGCTGCCCAGTCAACTGTTAGACAAAGTGCATCGAGGCGTTGTTATCATCTGTGTCTTCGTCACGATTTTCGGAACGAGCGTATTAGGAATGCGTGTCTACTGGGATTTCACTGGTATACGGCCGGCTATCAAGGAGGCCGAACTAACGAAGCTCGAGGAGAAAGCGGCTCTGGATAAAACGACGAAATTGAGCGCTCAAATTGCGCGCGCCATGGTGTATGCGTCTGGTTAGGTCAGTAAGGTGCAGTAAGTTAGTTTTCATAAAATAAATTAAATTTAAAATTTGATAACTAAGAGTTGGTTGCAATAAGCTGTCCTAATAATTTTGACGATATATATTTTATGATTATATAAAAAAAATTGATTCAAAATAATTAGCACCAATTGAATAAATTAAAATACATTGAATATTAGAAAACCAATTTTAAAAAATAATGGAATAATTATATAACAAAAGGTGATGTGATTGTTTTTTCTGCAATGGTGACGCGTGTGGGATGCGTTTCGGTGGTTCTCTTTGTCCATAAAACCCACGACTCGGTGAGCTAGTCGGGGAAAGAAAAAAATGTTAAATCGGGACCGCCACTAAGCGGTCGACTTTGTACCGGTCCCGCCGGCGCGGGTGCACACGAGGCATCCGGGGTCGAGGAGCGTCCAAAATGGTGGAGCACTCGATCTCGGATTCTCGGGCCTGTGCGCGAAGTCGGGATCGTGACAAATGGCGCCCAACGTGGGGCCTTTCCCATATTCTTTTTTTCTTCCAGTCTATTCTACGGCAGTTATCTGGAATTCTTTCGTGTTTCAATATTTTTCCGTAAATTCGAAAATCGTGTTGTGATGTGTTAGCCGCGTGGTAGTTTGAGTCAAGTAAGCTTTTGTAGCACTTGTTGTCACTTCATATGTTTTGATTACGTCGCTAACGATTCTCGAACTTATCTAAACCAACTTCTTCTTGCATTTAGTAAATTTTGGCTGAAAACTGGTAGTGTCGTGCAAATTGTTCGATTCATGGCTGAATTCCTTACACATGTACTTCGCAATTTGAGTGTTCGACATCCGGTCCCAGTACAAAAATATATTAACGTAAAATCTGAAAATTACCCGTTCCTACATCGCTGCTTTTGTGGAGAAAAGCAATCACACACCTTAATATCATAAATATATAAAACTAAAGTACAAACAAAAAACCAATATATTCCATTTAATCAGGTTTAATGTCTGTACAAACCTGCTAAGGTACCTTTAAGTAAAAGTATAACTTTGTAATTTCTAATGTGTGAAAACTTATGTAAAACTTTGTAAAAACTTATGTAAAACTTTGTAAAAACTTATGTAAAACTTTGTAAAAACTTATGTTAAAACTTTGTAAAACTTATGTACAAATTATGTTAAACCTTTGTAAACCGCACACACACCCTCACACACACTAATCGGTGCCGGTATCGCGGATCTAATATATCGTTTCTTTAATCTATCGTCGGCGTAGTGATAACGCAGTTTGATCACTTTAGTTAATATTAGCTTTTGGGGCGTTTCGCTTATTGGCGAGTAATCAGTATCGCCATATTAGTTTTGTATACAAATATCGTTGCGTGTAAAATATAATTTCGTCAAATTTAACTTCCCTTACGGAAATATTGAATATATATCGTATCGTATACCGTTTCTTATATAATTATAAACTAGTAGATCGGTCCTCGTATTAACGTAATTTTTATAAATAATATCCAATAACAGCATGGACGTTCCTATGGCATTTTGGCCTAATAAGGTGTCTACACCTAATATGTCTAATACTCGGTCTAAAAGTAGCCATTCGTTGGAGTAAGGGCGAGACAGCGTCATAAAAACAAATCTCAATAATCGGAACTCATCCGATCCTGTTCAAGTAGCTGAGGTGGGAGGTAGTTCTCAAGTAAATACTTCTGTGTGCATTCCAATCGAGTCCGATTTCAGTCAAGGGCCATTATTCATACCCAACCCTAATCTCACATTCTCTGTTGAGGGAATTGACCCTTCTAGGTCCTCATATTCTGTTGTGTCACCTTCAAATGTTCCTCCAAGCTGTGGGAGAGAGCATTCCAACTCTTCGTTCCGTACACATGTCCCGATCTTCCGATGGGGTATCTGCTTTGACGGATCCACCTCAGGTCTCAACGCGGAGACATTTCTATTTCAACTGGAAACACTTTCAAAAACCTATCAAGTGCCATATCCCGAATTGATCGTAAATTTTCATTTATTGGTTTGTGGACCCGCTGCCGTGTGGTATTGGAAATACCTACAATTAAAACCCAATTTATCTGATTGGTAAAGTTTCAAAAACGCATTCTTGAGCAGGTATGGTTCTATCACTTCTGATGGAGACATCCGTAGACGTATTGACGCTCGGAATCAACGTAATAACGAACCCTTCATCGAATTTTTCGATGACATTGAAAATATGTCTCTTCAATTAACCAACATACTCCCGGATATTGATTTGCAGGTATTCTTATACCGTAACATGCATCCGCGTCTCAGCGACCACCTGGCTGGTCGACAGTTTGGAACCACTCAGGAATTGGTTCAATGTTGTATTTCAGTTGAGTCAGTTTGGAATCGCAACAGTCCAAGCCGAAAACCCGCACCGACATTGCGGCGTTCCATTCACGAAATTAGCCACAATACCCAATCCATTGGCCCTGAGTCCAATGAGCCAATAAGGCTATCCGCCAATCGTAACCCGTTTTGTATGTCTGACAATTCTACCTTTCAACGTCCAGTCGCTACTTCCAATAACCATAGTGTCTGTTGGAATTGTCGGGACATTGGACATGTTTTCTCTAATTGTCCAGAGCCCACTAAACAAGTCTTTTGTTTCGGTTGCGGACACGATGGAGTCCTCAAACGAAATTGTCCCAAATATTCCTTGTCGGAAAACTTCCAGAGGAATGTGTCGTTCGCGGGGAACCGGCTCACTTCTAGGAATCAAACGTCGGGACCTCCAAAGCGGGGCGGTCGATCACCGTCAACCTTTCCAGGCAAGTCGAATCACTATGCACGTCGATAAATAAATGTCCCGTTCCTTCTCCCGTGTTGACGAGAGAACTTAGTACTCAAACCGAATTCGTGCCTCAAGTCGGTCCTATCACGAACATGGGCTTAAACCAGAAGCCCGATACAATCAATCCACTCACTAAAACTTCTATTTGTCGTCATACCTCTAATTATCGTTTTCTTTCTAATAGTTAAATTCGCAGACGTAAACGTGCAGCCTTGTACTTCTACAAAATCTGACAACTGCGCAAAGCAGCTATTCATTCCGTGTATACAAATCAAACTAATATCGATTCTCGTCCCTTTCGGAACATTCTTGTAAATGGTCATAAACTAAGCGGTCTGCTTGATAGTGGAACCAGCGTTAGTGTATTAGGTCAGGGAGCTCTAGAGCTGATATCGTCGTTAAATCTCTATTTACATAATACCAAACTTCACATCAGTACTGCTTCTGGTCAACGAGTATCTGTATTGGGATATGTTGATACTAACGTCACTTTTGGAAACTTGAGCAAACCACTTCGATTCTTGGTAGTACCTTCCTTGGAACATCGCGTTTATTTGGGAATTGATTTCTGAAATACCTTCAACATAGTACCGTTTCAAATACCCTCCGTTTCGGAAATTTCACCTCTCTCTAACCCAGAGATCAATCCATTTCATCAGTTTACTACTGATCAACAAGTTCGACTACAATCCGTTATACAAACTTTTCCCTCCTTCAACGAACAAGGGCTGGGACAAACCTCATTATTGTCACACGTTATCGATACCGGATCCGCAAAACCCACCAAACAGCGCCATTACTCTGTTTCTCCGGTGATTCAGGATCAGCTTTATCTGGAACTGGATCGCATGCTCTCTTTGGGAGTTATCGAAGAGAGTCAGAGTTCTTGGAGTTCTCCTGTTACGTTAGTTCGGAAACCTGGTAAAAATCGGTTGTGTTTAGATGCTCGCCGCTTAAACGAAGTGACAATCAAGGATGCCTACCCCCTTCCACTAATTGACGGACTTTTATCGCGTTTACAATCCACTAAGTTTATTACTAGTTTAGACCTCAAGGATGCCTTTTGGCAAATTCCTTTATCTGTTGATTCACGTGAAAAACCCGCTTTCGTGGTTCCCAGTAGACCTTTGTATCAGTTTACAGTCATGCCTTTTGGTTTGTGTAATGCACCACAAACAATGTGTCGTCTTATGCATAAAGTTATTCCTCACGTGTTCCAGGATAAAAATTTTGTGTATCTGGACGATCTACTTATTACCAGTGCTACGTTCGATGAGCATCTCGATCTATTAGGCCAAGTAGAAAACTTTCTCACAGCCGCTGGTCTCCATATCAATGTGCAGAAAAGCAAATTCCTTCATCGTGAGATAAAATACCTCGGATATATTGTGAGTGACGGAATTCTAAAAACAGATGCCACTAAAATTTCAAGTATTATCGAATATCCGACTCCGAAGTCTGCAAAGGAAGTTCGTCGTTTTATGGGCATGACCGGATGGTATCGGCGCTTAATTCTTCGATTCGATATCATTACCGCTCCCTCAACGGACCTACTGAAAGGCAAACATTCCTTCAAGTGGACTGATGCTGCGGAAAACGCTTTCCAACAGATTAAATAAGCGTTAATATCGGCACCCGTTCTGATTAATCCTGATTTTCCTAAACATTGTTATATTCAATGTGATGCTAGTACTACCGGTATTGGTAGTGTCCTTTTTCAAAAGGATAACGAGGGTATCGAACATCCTATTGCTTTCATGTCGGGCAAACTCAATGCCGCTCAGCGTAATTACACTATAACTGAGCTCGAATGTCTCGCTGCGGTACAGAGCGTAAAAAAATTTCGCGCTTACATTGAAGGTCTACCTTTTACTATAACTACGGATCACGCCAGCCTAAAGTGGCTGATGAACCAACAGGATTTGTCCGGTAGATTGGCTCGTTGGAGTCTTAAACTACAAGGTTTTGATTTTCAAATCAAACACTGTAAAGGCTCGGTTAATGCTGTTCCCGACGCGTTATCGCGCGTACATGAAAACGTTTCATCTATCACTATGTCCCCTCTATCCATCACTAAGTCCGACCCGATTCCACCTGAATATTCGTATCCATCTTCTGTTCTTATCGATTCGGCTTCTCAGGAAGCTTCTTATGTAGATCGCATCGCGATTATTGAGCGAGAACCCGATAAGTTTTCCAATTTATGGGTACGAGACGGTAAAATATACATAAATACTGGTGTCCTGTCGAATAATGATGTCAATATTCCGCAAATTAAATTATGGGTCCCGGATAGTCTGCATGAACGGCTAAAAAACGCATAACCCTCCGTTAGCTTCACATTGTGGGGTTCATAAAACAGCAGAAATTCTTCGCCGTTACTATTACTGGCCACATCTTAAGTTAGATGTTATAAAGTATATTCGTCACTGCGCTATTTGCAAACAAACTAAACCCAGTAATCAAACGTTGAGACCTCCGTTAGGCGAAATTCGTGTTTCTGAACGTCCCTTACAACGAAACTTTGACTTTGACTTTTTAGGTCCATATCCTAGGTCTAAATTAGGTAATACCCTACTTCTCGTGGTATTAGACCATTACACTAAATTTATATGGCTCAAGGCCATGCCGAAGGCTACTTCAGAAGCAGTCGTTTGTTTCCTCACTGAAAGTATATTCCATACTTATGGAGTGCCTGAATATCTTCATTCTGGCAATGGAGTTCAATTCACTTCGGAAATATTCTCCCAACCCATGACTGATTACAGTGATACCCACGTGTTTTCTCCACGGTACTCCCCTCAATCAAACGCGTATAAGCGCACTAACCAATCCATTTTGTCTGCCATTCGATGATACATTGGGAATGATCATCGCAATTGGGATGGACATTTGGGGGAATCTTGTGCCGCTTTTCGTAATGTTGTGCACGAATCTACCGGTTGTTCACCACATTTCTTAATGTTCGGTTTCCAAGCCTTTCGAAATGGTTCTGAGTATTCCTTACTTAGGAAGTTATCTTCTCTTTCGGACGGACAAATAAGTCTTACGGAACGTAATGTAAATTAAGTGCAATCCAGAATACAGTAGCCCATAGGATTCAGAAAGCTTACCAAAGAGGTAGCCGACCCCGCGTTTTTGCTAACGGCCAAACGGTTTACGTGCGTAATCACATTCTTAGTAAGGCCACCGACAACTTCGCCGCCAAACTTGCCCCGAAGTTTGTGCCTGGAGTTATAGTTCGCCCGGTAGGATAAGTCGCAAACGAAATTCGTGACCCATCTGAGAAGTCTATGGGAATATGTCATGTACAAGACATAAAAACGTAACTAATTTTGTTTATCTTATCTATTTTAGACTTTATATCATATTGTACCTTATAGTATCTTATCGTAGGTAGTAATACAAATAAAATAGGGTATCTTCTAAATATCTTCAATAGTGTTAGGTTAGTTTGTGTAATAGGTTGCAGATATAAGATTTGTGGTTGTAAATTAGGTAGGGCGTAGGTCCCTTATAAGAGTAACAGTCCAATGAGTTTTCCTGTTGGCCTCACGCGTATTGTTGGTTGCATCAGTGTGGATGTTGCTCTTTTCGTTATAGTTAAGCTCAAGTATCGGTTTGAAGTTAACGGTCCAATGAGTTTTCCTGATGGCCTCGCGCGTAGCGTTGGTTGCATCAGTGTGGACGTTAATCCTTCATCGTGTATATACAAGTAAAGTTAATTAAGTATATCTGCAACGCTATCTTCAGTATTTCTTTGGTCCGTATAAAAAAAATTGGGTTTGGAATCATAAATTGCTAGAGAATTGACGACCTCTGGGGTCCCTAAACAAGTCCGCGTTGATGTCTGTATATAATGTAGATATTTTGGTGTTGTATATATTATCATATAAGTTTAGATTTTGAATATCAGGGTTTGTAGTCATAAACAACTAAGGCAGTGACGATCCTTGGGGTCCCTTAATAATTGCTCACAAGAAGGGAGACCATGCATTTTTTTTGTATTCTAACCATAGCTCTTTATCCTCCGAATATTAACCATTTTACCTTTCGGAATCTAGTATTCCTCCTCTTTTCATTTCCGGTATACAACCGTTTCAGTTGCTAGGCAACTATGTTAGGGGTGGGGGGTTCATATTGAACTCAAAATTTATGTTTTTGTCTTCGTATTTTAAGTTCTAGTTTGTTTTTTTTTGGCCGATCTGAGACTGGGGTTGAATTCTGTCAGGTTAGACGTGAGGTCCTCTATGGGGTTTCGATACAGAGGGCAACGGTCGATCCTTTTTGGTTAGTACAGCTCAACCCCAGTTTAAAACTCGGACGGACCACCATTTCGTTTTTCAGTGTAGTGTCCCCGATATCTTGTCGTCACGTTATCCATGATCTGTAATAGTCTGTTTCATTAATCATTTTCCAACACGCCAGTGTTTCATTTTGTTTGAAAACTCAGTAACCCGCCGTCGATAGGTTCCGTTCCTGTTTTAGGCTAGTTCGACTAATTAGTTAGTTTTGAAGGCTTATTTCGGGTAAAAATGTCGATTGAGTAGGGTTATCTTAACGTAATACCGTATCGAGGAACTTGCGTGAACATGTATGATGATTTCGACGTAAACACGTTTTGACTACATCTACTGAGCTTCACGTAAGACTTCCCTTTTGTTAAACCCTCATGGTTCGTTTGAGCGAGCATGATGATTTCAACGTTTCGACGTTTTGATTACATCTGCCTAGCCTCATACCAACCATGAGATCTTTCCTTACTTAGAGATCACTCATAGCCCGGCTTATCGTGGAGAGACTTTTCTCAGGGCGGGGTCGTCCCAACGTTTGTTACGTACCATAAAGTAAATTCAAATCATCTTCGCGCTTTTTCTGCCCGAAATATCTAAATCATAGAACTACCTACCTGGCAATGATTATTTGAAAGTGTAAAGCTCGCCAAGTTCCGAAAAAGCTATTCAAACGCGTCATCTCGCTTCAACCCTCGGATCGTGCTCAAGCTTTCGCGAATACGAGTGATCGATCACGCCACGCTACGCGAAAAGTAGCTTTCCGATGTTCGACATGCCGGAAATAGGGAGTGAGTGTGGGGAGTTGGAGGTAGACCATCGGGATGATAAGTTGTGACCCGACTTCAAACGGGCGTAGTGAATTTTGTCGAATTTATGGAGATTGCTGAGTAGCCAGGACTAAACGGAAAACGGAAGAACAAGGCGGCCTACATGGAGAGAAGTGAAATTTAAACATCTTGCAGAAAACAGTTTCGTAGCGTCCGCGTCGTTCAACGTGAATTGAGGCAGAGTTCTGCAAAAAGGCAGAAAGCACCGCTGCCCAGTCAACTGTTAGACAAAGTGCATCGAGGCGTTGTTATCATCTGTGTCTTCGTCACGATTTTCGGAACGAGCGTATTAGGAATGCGTGTCTACTGGGATTTCACTGTTATACGCCGGCTATCAAGGAGGCCGAACTAACGAAGCTCGAGGAGAAAGCGGCTCTGGATAAAACGACGACATTGAGCGCTCAAACTGCGCGCCCCATGGTGTATGCGTCTGGTTAGGTCAGTAAGGTGCAGTAAGTTAGTTTTCATAAAATAAATTAAATTTAAAATTTGATAACTAAGAGTTGGTTGCAATAAGCTGTCCTAATAATTTTGACGATAAATATTTTATGATTATATAAAAACTGATTCAAAATAATTAGCACCAATTGAATAAATTAAAAAACCATGGCATATTAGAAAACCAATTTTAAAAAATAATGGAATAATTATATAACAAAAGGTGATGTGATTGTTTTTTCTGCAATGGTGACGCGTGTGGGATGCGTTTCGGTGGTTCTCTTTGTCCATAAAACCCACGACTCGGTGAGCTAGTCGGGGAAAGAAAAAAATGTTAAATCGGGACCGCCACTAAGCGGTTGACTTTGTACCGGTCCCGGCGGCGCGGGTGCACACGAGGCATCCGGGGTCGAGGAGCGTCCAAAATGGTGGAGCACTCGATCTCGGATCCTCGGGTTTGTGCGTGAAGTCGGGATCGTGACAAGCTGACTGTCAGAAAGATTGCTCCGAACTAAATGAACATATTAGAAACATGTTAAACTATGTGGAAGAATTAAACAGTTTATCCTCTAAACATCTATTGCTATCATTAGCAGTAAAAGAAAATTCGATCTGGAACACATTGCCATACTATCATGTATCTAATAATAAAGTATGCGACATCATGCATGACATTTTTTTAAGGGTAGGGAGATACAACGTAGCTCAGTTATGAAATTATTATATTTACAAAAAGAAATATTTTACCTTGGAAGTTTTTAATTATAGAAAACAGATGTTTAACTATGATTCTGCTCACATAAGAAGCATAAGTCTGACAATTGAAAAAAAAATCAAATACATAGTAACATTGAAATGAATGCAGCAGAAATGAAACTTTTTTTACATTTAATTTTGCTGATGATTGGAGACCTAATAGAGTTTACTGACACAGTTTATCAATTTCTAATTACGTTCGTAAAAATTATCGATATTGTTTTGCTAAACAGTTTCAGTGATGATATTTTAGATGAACTAAAAACATTAATTTATAGCCATAATGACTTATTTGTCATTCTTTTCAATGAAACCCTAAAACCAAAACATCATTTTATGGTTCATTATGTCACAACAATTAGAACATTAGGCCCACTTAAATTTTTATGGTGTTTTAGGTTCGAAAATAAGCACCAGATGTTTAAACAATACTCTCATGTGATTTTTTCAAGAATCAATTTACCGTATACCTTGGCAGTTAAAAGTTCCCTTCAGTTTTCCCAATTGATTGTAACAAATGATTTTTTTCGGGTAAATTTTGCAAAAACTAAAAATAAGTCAACTTTTGATTTAACACAATTATCTTACTATGGCAATTTATGCACCCCTCTTACTATTGGAACTACTGCTTCTAGTATCGTTTACAAAGGACACTGTTTTAAAATAAATGATTTCGTAAAATGGAATACCACTATCATGAAAATATTGCTAGTTTTTTATAAGAGTGAGGAACAATTTTATTTGATTGGACAAGATGTTTAATGTATTTTTGTTGACAAATTCCAATCATACAAATTACTGGGGCTATCTCCAGTTTACTATATTAAAAATATCGAAGATTTTTTCTATTATTCAAAACTTTATACTTTAAGCACAAAAGAAAACTTTCTTAGGTTCAAAACTATAAAATAAAGTTTATAGAAAATTAAATGGACCGACTTTTCTTTATGGAAGTATTTATGTTATGTTTGTGTTTTATTTATATATTTTGTGGTAATATTCGAAACATTTAGGGTATATATCTGTATCGCTCTTGCTTCCCAATTAACAGGAACTGTTTTATGAAGTTCTGGAAAAGAACTGGGAATATATAGTTGTGCATTATCTACGCAGATCCACTTCAATGGACTATATTTATCTAGAGGCACAAGCTCCCCTACTACAATTCAATCTTAACAACTATCAGCGTTGAAAGAAGAGTTGTCCTTGTCAGCTATGCAAATGCGAGAATTATTTGAATCAACAATTTAATACTTAAAGCTGCAAAAACTATTTAGTAGTATATTTAAAAATTTTGCTTTTGCTTTTACAGTGTACCATTTTGGAATTGTGAAGAGTTTTTGCACTTTTAATTCAACTATCTCCTATTCTTGGGAAGAAAATAAATGCGAAAATACTTGACCTAAGCTACGTTTATATTTGGTTTTACAGTGTTTTTTTCTCGGTGTGGCTATAAGAAGATTTTCTGGATGACCAAAATATCCATTTCTTTGTATAACTGGATCAATCACTTTCTTCAAATTATCGTTTAAATAGCGACTACAATTAATCGTAGACCACAAATGCTGTGCTTCATTTAAACACGAAGGATTGCATTTGATTTGAAACCACGTTCGCCCATAAACTTTCATCACGAAATTGGCTAATATAAGTAGATTCTCTTCCGGATCAGTCATTGTGACATATAATCGTAAGATCCTGTTCGCAGTCGTTAGCCACCTGGAATGGTTCAGTGAACCGGGTTCTCTATTTACCAGGTCAGAAGGGAAAATACCAGTGCTAAAGGCAGTCATTATCTCAAGTAGATATGTTTGATCGGCGCTTAGATCTTCAGTGATAAGAAGAAGAGGCGTAGGTATAACGGCAAATTTCACCACTTGCCTTTTTTCACATTGTTGCAGTTCAGATGCTATTGGCCCTGAAAAACATCGAGGTCCTGTAGTTTGACCGTACAAATGTAACAAAAGGTGTCGTAGTGGCAATTCATTCGAATAAAGTGCACAGATAACCCATTGTAACGGTTTATTTATCTCTTCCTCTAACAGTCTAATGACACCGCCTTTCGATCCAGTATTTAATGTCCCATCACAGCCCACTACAGATAACGCACTCAAGTCAACCGATTTATTATTTAAATATTTTATAATACTATCTTTGGTTGCCCTAGCCGTTCCTGTCTGAACCGTGATATGACCAAAAAAAACACTCCCTGGTTCTGACACAATGACGTAATGATCTTCTATCTATCCTTTGATGACTGTTACCAACGTTTTGTCTTTTCTACCATCAAAGTAAAGACCAGGCATTGGTTGGTTGCGGCTCAAGTCTTGTAAAGCAGACATTTTCTTTGCTCTTTCCCGTCGAACCTTCGAACGATCTATCACACTACTATGGTCACTTGGTGTAATAATGCCAACGTCTTTCAGGACAACAGAAGCATAATAGCGCCAGACTTATCAGAAACTCCAGTCATTTATTTTGTTAATTTGTGGTTTAAAAAAATACACAAAAAAATTATTAAGATGTTTGATATTCACATACCTATTCATTGTACCTATACAATGTATACGTTGAACGTACATATTTTTGTAATTTTCGAGAAATAATTTGGTTATTATTGTTTAAAACGCGATTTTTTGGAAAAATAATCTATTTTATTGTTTAATCTAAAATTAATGTAATTTTTTTTATAAATGTCATTGGTGAAGCTATGAACTATACATTAAGGTGGAGGCAAAAAGCTGCGTGATAGGCACAATAAGCAAATGCGAAAATATTTTTTGTCAAGGTTTACATTTAAATGTGCCCCCGTTAGGAGAAAGTTATGAAAAAATATCCAAAACTTGTCAATGTTCGTTAGTGCAAAACAAATGCTAAACTTTATAAAATCGTAAAAATTGGTTTTCTTTTGTTTCTGAACGCACCCAACCATTAATAACTGTCAAATGTGACAGTTATTGGGTCAACCTTCAGTCACAAGTAAGCGTTCTCGGGGAAAACTAGAGTTCGTTTAATTGTTAGTAACCGTGTAATTTGACATCATTTTGAAACATTTGGTAAGTAAAGTTAGTAATTATAAAGTTATTCATTCAATGATGTTTGTAGTAAGACGTTCATGAATTTCATTGGAATCCATTTTTTTTACAGTAAAAATTACTCAAGTTGCGACTCGTCAAATGAAAAAATGTCCCGTATTTGGCGAACCCGAAATATTTTCCTCTTTTCAATTACCGACTTATTTTGATGTTATGAAATACTATCTTTTGATCAAGCATGAGTTAAAGTCAGAAAAATCATCTAAAGAACCGACTGTTCAACAAATCTCAGAAAAAATTGCGACTCGTGTCTTAGAAATATGGCATAAATCGTCGCTTCCAACAGTCAGTTTGAAAAGAGTATTGCAAATTATTAGAGCTTACCACGAAAAGTATAGAAAGTTAATGAAACCATTCAATGGACCTGAAGGTAGTAAAAACTATAAAGAGAAAATTAACAAATTCAAAGAAGATTCCCAAAAATTATTCGACATTAGTAGTTGCAAATGTGTAATAGTTGTGGATTGTACGTGTGAAAAAAGCAGTTGCATACCGAAAGAGAAAACTAATTTCTTAATAGATCAGAAGACTGCTAGAAAAATGATTTGCGGAGGCTGTAACCACAACAACAAAAAATCCAGAAAAAAAAGAACGAAAAGAAATGGAGTTATTTCGTTTAAAACACCTACAAAATTATGAAAAACCTTCCTGTTCTCATTCTCAAGCTGTCGAAACAATTATTAGCAGCAACACTAGCAGCAGCAGCAGCAGCTTTTCTGATAATTTACCTTTACCGG